>CM021102.1:41838376-41861623 GCA_007115665.2 Sequoiadendron giganteum | reverse complement strand
TTTTAATTTATGTTTTATATGTATTTTTGACATACTGGATATACACCTTCGTTTTTGAAACTTTATTGATTATTTAAAAGACTGAATTAAAATATTGATTTTATGTCTATTTGCAAGTTGGAACAACGAAAAGTGGTGTTTTATAAATTGTTTTCATTTTAAATATTATTTTCAGTTAAATGTTGAAAGATTGCGAAAGATTGTGATTGACTGTTTTGAACCATGCATGAATGATAGATAATTCTGCATGCGTTGTTTTTGGGAAAGTTACCTTCCGAGACGGGTGCCGAATATGGGTAAATAGAGAATGTGGTTTTGCTTTTCCAAAACTATGTTTTATTGTCGTGCATGACATCTTACTTGGCCAAGTAATTACTGTACCATTGAAATAGATGGATTATTTGTGCTCTCTACCATATCCTAGTATCGTACTTGCTTCTTTCTTAACTGATTTAGAAAAATGAAAATGCTTGTGGATTACTAGTAGTACTAGGCATGCACCAGATTCCATCTTGCTCGTAGACTGCTTTTTACTAAGCAATTCATGCAGGGTCGAGTATTTCTTGATTGACTAAGAAATTATGGGGAAGCGTAAGCTTCGAGGTTGGGCAGAAAAGCACCTGATCCTTGTTCTCGTCTTCTTTTGAAGATTGCTTATGGATAGAAGATCGACTGACTGATTCTTCATTTAAAATGATTTATTATTCATGATGTATAAATTGACGAGCTTATGGCGACTAAATGCCTAAGTCTCGAAATTGTAAACTGGATATGTATCCTTCATTGTTATATTTATATGAATTGTGTTTTTCGACACTTGTAAGATTTAGACTGAATAATATGATGTTATCTTTTCAACCTTCATGGCGATGTATGTATTTCAACTTGTTCTTTTGAATGAATGAATGAATGTGATGACTTATTTGGAATATAATAGAATTTATTTTAAGTAATTATCGAATTTTGGATTTAAGATTTCCGTACTTTACAATGATGTACTGAACTAGAATCACATGGAAGAAGTATGATTTTTCTTTGCTTGTTGTTTGTAAGCTAACCATTAGTATTGTGCAAATTTTTCGTGGGACATGCTCTACAATGTATCATTGATGACATTTCAAAATTTGCATAGGAAAATGGTTAACTTTTGTCTGTTTCTGCAAGCAATACTCAAGTCATCTTGGTTCAATTATACCTCGATGCTTGTATTAACTTTCTATATCAAACATCATGAAAGCAGTACTCAGGTCATCATTGGTGGTAACATACCCTTTGATGCTTGTACTAACTTTCAACATATCAAAAAGCTCAATGAGGAAAACCAAGCACAACATGAAATGGCAACAAGGAGAATGGTTCATTATTGCATTCTAGGACTGCATGATTCATCTAGATTTGCAATTTGAGGGTTGACCAAACTTCTTGGGTATCTTTTCAAACAACAATTGAGTATCACTGGACATTTGTTACATCTCATTTCATTATCATTCACATCATTTCACTATCATTTATTTTATCATTATCTTGGCATTTACATTTTGCATCATCATTTCATTATTAATTCATCATATTCATATCATATGGAAACCACCGATCATACCTGCTAAAACCGATGGTAGCAGGGAATATCTCTCCACCATCTCCTTCCAGGGAAGCTCATATCCGGAGACATGAGGATCCTGGAAGACTCGCCTAAGTGCATCGTTCCCCCCGATCTCCTTGTGATCATAGATCACAAGCTCCCCAACTACCGGAATACCCAGAATCTTGTACACATCCTCAAGCATCACCATGATCTCTCATGTCGGCAAATGGAAGGTGTTATGATCGATGTGCCACCTCTCAGCTAATGCAGTCAACAATGCCTTGTTGAACCGATACTGTGGGATCCTCATCAATGGACCCAAACCACACTGGTGTATAACCCCTAAATCATCCTGTGATAGTCACGGAATCATCTCCCATGTCTGAGGAAATCTCTCTCTAATTTGGAGGAGGTTAAAATCCTCCTTTACAACATCATCAAGCAATCATACAAATCAATTAGCAAGCAATGTCTAATCAAATCATTACATCAAGCAAGTTCAATCAAATCAACACTTATTTGTTTTCATATCGCATGGAAGCAAATCTATCAATCAAATCAACACTATTTTGTTTTTCATATCGCATGGAAGAAAATCTATCATTTCTACTATTTGTCTTTCATATCGCATGGGAGAAAATTTAATAGTCAACTTGACTCAATATCTATCTATTTGACTTTCAAATGGGAAACAAAATCTATCATTACTATTTGTTTTTCATATCGCATGGGAACAAATTTAACAGTCAACATGACTCAATATCTATCTATTTGATTTTCAAACGGGAAAGAAAATCTATCATTACTATTTGTTTTTTATATCGCATGGGAACAAATTTAACAGTCAACAGGGCTCAATATCTATCTATTTGACTTTCAAATGGTAAAGCACATCTATCATTACTATTTGTTTTTCATATCGCATGGAAATAAATTTATCAAACTTACTTGTTCTTCAAGCACGTAAACAAGTTTCTCAAATCAAGCTAATCTATTTTTGATGTTATTTAAAAGCGTAAAATCAGTTGGCTAATCTAACAACAATCATCAAGCACTTATCACAGTTTCTTCAAACTTTCAAAATCGGGGAAAAATCAAAGTTCTTCATCTTCATATCAATCTTTCAATAAGGGTTTTCATCAGATCATCTTTATCGGTCAATGAATTAGATAGAAAATCAGTAAAAATTTCCAAAAATCATCTTTATCTGATTCATCACCCGAGGGGGCATATAGCATCGGTAATTTCTAAAAAATTTGAGGAAAAATTCTTTGAACGAATGCATAAAAGACATCACTTCAAAGAGGGGCAAAATGTACACATCTAAAAATGGTCACGGTTAATCAAACTTGTAATTAATTCAATATGAATTATTTAATTAATATTCTTAAGTCATCTACATATAAATAAATTTAATTATTTATTTATATTGTTCATTTTCTCAATTCTTCTAGTTTAATTAAATAAATAAGTTTATTTAATTATTTTCTTCTTAATTAAATAAATAGATTTCACAATTTATTTATATTAATTATCACGAATTTAAATTTTAAATTTAAATAATATTCTTCATCTCACATTTAATTAAATATTTCTAATATTTAATTAAAGCGCTTTATTCTCTTCCACTTAATTAAATATTTCCAATATTTAATTAAACGCTTTCTTTCTAATTCTTTATTCCCCTCCACTTAATTAAATATTTCCAATATTTAATTAAAAGCTTTCTTGCCTCAATAATTAAATATTCTATAATATTTAATTAGAAACTTTCTTCTCTCCATATTTAATTAAATATTTTATATATTTAATTAAAGTGTTTTTATCATCTCTCACACATAAATTAAATATTCATTCATTTAATTTATGGAAACATCTTCCATCTTTTTCTCAACTTCTTGTTCTCTCACCATTCATTTTATAGGTTTGAATCTCAAATGTTGACCCTCGCCAACTGGATTTCTTGCTTTCAAAAATCTATAAATACAGCCCTCTTATGAGTTGAAAAGGACACACCTCGAATCTTAGATTTCATACGCAGTTACTATAGTTGCATTTCAATATTATCAACATTCTAGCATCATAGCATTTCAATTCCATAGCTTAAATCATATAGCCATGTACATGCATTTTCAATTAATCTCATTCTCTTAAGTTGTCATTTCAACAAGCTGCTTCTTACACAACTAAGAGCTAGCATCTTTAATCAAATCCTTGGAGATAGAGAACGATGGGACGAATTTGAAGAATCTATTGTCATTAGAGTTTGCGTTTATGCTTTCTAGTTAGATTTCTTTAATACAATGTCTTATCGGTGTGTTAGTTTACTGATTAATCCACATTTTCTAACAACACAATAGTTTTTTAATATATTTATAATAATGTTTTTTAATTTAATATATTTAATATATTATAATATTATATTATATGATCATATAATATAATATTATATTATATATATTGTATATATATATTATATTATATATACATATTATATTATAATATATTATATATATTATATTATACTATATTATATAATATAATATTATGTTATTATATAACACAATATTATGTTATGTTATTATATAATATAATACTATGTTATTATGTAATATAATATTATATTATATTATATTATTATATTATATTATAAATAATATATTTTATATTATAAATAATATAGTTTTATATTATAATATAAAATGATAAATGATATCTTACATTTAAAAAAATATTGCTAATAACTATATGGTCGGGTCTTGAACCCAACCATATATTAAAAAAATTACATAAATGAAATGGATATCCATTTCAAAACAGATATCCATTTTGAAATGGATATTTGTTTCCTGTTTTATAAAATAAAATTAAAAACCAAGAGCTCATTTTTAGCTAACTGCATGCAGGTTCTCTACTGCACAACTCGGATATTCGTTCCTAGGTGAATCATCTTGCTCAAATAAATCGAATTTGAAAGGTATTTTGGAGTTTTATGTTTTTCTTCAATTTATATTGGTTTTACATTATTTTATTTGTGAATTTTAGTCAAAAATAGGATATTTGATAGATTTTTTATTGCATTAAAATAATTCTTAATTTTGAAAAAAATATTAATTAACAGGCTTAAAATGGCTCAACATGAAAACCCTCCAAATCCTCCTTCACCGTTCATAAAAAAATTAAATCAATTAAGAAATGTATCTCGAATCTATGAGACACTTACTGATCTATCAGCCATGAAAAAAACTTTAGAAACAATCATTTCAAAATGTTGAAACTTTGCCAACTCAACACAATAGATTTACATAGTGGTGAGAGGAACAAAGGTAATTTTATGCTAATGGGATATCATATGATAAGGTGAGGGCACTTGATATTAAAAAATCCCAATTAGCCCAGTTATTCATCAATCACAAAACAAGACAACCCGTTAATATGTAGAAGACAAAATTTTCAATTAAATGGTGCACTCATATAGGCATATTAAATAATTTCTAGAGACATTGGTGGATGGTTTTTGATAAATCACCCAGCAACAATCTTGACATCCCTCAATATTTTCTCTGAAAATTATATGTCAATTTTATCCTAGGGAGGCATGTCAATTACTTTGACATGAAATATTTTTAGGGTGTTGGTAGAGGGATGTCATAGGATAGACCTAGAGCATGCCAAGTCACCCCAGTTTGTCTTGCTCCACCTATTGCTACCCCAACTCCACTACCTTACCCTAAGATTGCTTTAGATGTAGGGACTCAGGGCATTTATGCCTTACATTCATTGAGTGATCATTTGGTCACGCAGAGCCATCATATTTCACAAACATTTGATGGTGCATACCAACATGATGGTAATGCACCGGATACATCCCAACATGATGGTGGTGCACCTATTGCATCAGGTCCAACTGGTACACCGTCATTAACTACCACTAATACACTGTCCTCTTCGGGACATATTTATGTGCCCCATTACTGCATGACATGCAATAATTTATTTTTGAGTCATCTCTGACAGTCCACTGAGGCTCCCATAGAGACATACCACTATGAGATTCATGATTTATTGGATGTAGGAGTTGATAGAACACAAAGTGGACCATTTGCAGGAGAGACATCGACTGCCAAGGACAATATGGGAGCATCAATAAGACTTAAAGTAATTTCATAGTGTGTTTTATCTAAATTCTTTCATATTTTATGAGAGATATTTGTACTAATATATGTTTATGTGCTAATAGAGGAGCAGATTTTGCAAGTGCAAGAATCTATGCAGACAACCATTTCAATTTCCCTAGAGAATCAGTATATGCTATTATTTAAATTGTTATTTTAGATTTTAATTTTTGAAATCTATTATGTTTAAATACATGTACTACATAGATTGATATTCTAATGTAATCTTGTCATTTTATGCAACAACCTAGTTCTTTTATAGCCATGTTGACCGGGCTTGACCCATTGGATGAAGCTACACAATAGGAATATATTTTATTTTTATTCTCAACATTATGATTATATGTGCATGTGCAAATTTAAATTATGTTACATTCTTGTCATTTTTTATATAAGAAACCATCTTAGTTGCTTCATGCACTATGTGTTGGGGATACGGATTTGGTCTGTCATCAAGATAGGCATCTAAGACAGTAGTGCCTTAGTGATTTCAATTCAAAATCACAACAAAGACACAACCAACTATGCTATAAAGCGGAAACAAGCATAGTTGATCCCCCATTGATCCTCTGAGAGAAATGAATGCAACAAGAAACAGATTCAACATAACCAGATACCATGAAAGACAAATAGAAGACACAAGGATATACGTGGGGAAAACCCTTTAAGGTAAAAACCCCACACTCCAAAATTTTGAGCCATTGTATTATTTAGCAACAAAAACAGTTACAATACAATATCAGGCTCAAAGCCAATATAGGAGTTACATCTTGTTCTACTAGAGAAGTAACAGGTACCCGCAAGATTCCTCTCAGCTCCTCGGATGACTATCACAGCCAGCCTCATGGCCAACCCAGTCATTCGGTCTCCAATGATTCCCATGCCCAGATCCAAGAGATAGAGTGTTCACAGTTACATTGACTAAGAAAACTGCTCGAATACCCTTTCCATCTCTCTACAAATCTCTTCACACCTTCGGCTCTCCAACCTACAAGTCCAACTACTGCAATCTCGCATCATGCATTATGCTTGCAGCCCCATGCACACACATTCACATGCCCGTGCATCCTGCTCACAGTCTCATGGTCGCACATTCAACTCGCACATCTCGCACTTGCTCTGCAACCCACGACACTTGCAGACTTGTCGAACTTACATGCTCGCTTGAGAAATAATACATCTCTCATCCAATATGTAACCGACTCAACAAGAGCAAAGAAGACCATCCGCAAATCACGCATCTGGTTGGATCTGATAGATCTCCCTGCAACGAGCCACCCAGGCATTCAATGCCATTCCAAAAACGGGTTCAGCTCTGCCAACCTTCGTTGACTAAACAAGCAGCACAACAAGTTAGGTAACCATCCAATCACAATTCAACCAGGTGCCACGCGTCCAAGACCCATCAACAATCGTAGCTGACAGAGCAACCAAAATGGTCAAACAGACATTGAGCGCGTCCAAGGCTTCAAGCCAAACCTAACACTGCTGGAGCCGGAGTCGAAACAGGACTCCACCGAAAAAGCACACTACCGGAGTCGGAGTCAGAGACGGAGATGGAACTGGAGTCGAAACATGACTCCACCGAAATTACAGGTTCAGGAACCAATTCAGTTCCGCGTCCACCCGCGGCAAAGAGGAACACATTGGAAACAGAACTGACTGGGTAAAGTCAACCCGAGGTCAAACCAAGATGGGAGCACAAAAGATTAGAGTCGGAGTCAGGGATGGAACAGGAACAAAAATAGGACTTTACCAAAAGTCCAAGATCAGGAACCAAACCGGTTCCGGTTCTGCCTCCACCAACTGTAAGAAACAACAATCCAGAACATGGACAAAGTGGAGGAAAACTCCCCAAGGAGAATCCAAACATCCAGAGGAACTAGATCACAAAAGTAGGAGTCAGACCCAGAGTCGGAAAAGGAACAGGAACATAGAAAACAGACATTGCCAACTTCCAAAACTAGTTCCGCCTCCACCAGAACCAAGCGGAGAGCAATAGATTGCCAGAGTCGGAGCCGGAGCCAGATCCAAAGCCAAACCCGGAACATGACAAAAGGAACAATGCCAAGTTCCAATCCGGTTACATTGCCTAAGCAAACTACTCGAACACCCTCTCCATCTCTCTACAAATCTCTTCACACCTTCAGCTCTCCAACATGCAAGTCCAACTACTGCAATCTCACATCATGCATTATGCATTATGCTTGCAGCCCCATGCACATGCATTCACATGCCCGTGCATCCTGCTCGCAGTCTCATGGTCATGCATTCATCTCGCACATCTCGCACTTGCTCTGCAACCCACGACACTTGCAGACTCGTCGAACTTACATGCTCGCTTGAGAAATAATACATCTCTTATCCAATATGTAACTGACTCAACAAGAGCAAAGAAGACCATCTGCAAATCACGCATCTGGTCGGATCTGACTGATCTCCCTGCAATGAGCAACCCAGGCATTCAATGCCATTCCAAAAACGAGTTCAGCTCTGCCAACCTTCGTTGACTAAACAAGCAGCACAACAAGTTAGGTAACCATCCAATCACAATTCAACCAGGTGCCATGCGTCCAAGACCCATCAGCAATCACAGCCGACAGAGCAACCAAAATGGTCAAACAGACATTGGGTGCGTCCAAGGCTTCAAGCCAAACCTAACACTGTCGGAGCCAGAGTCGGAACAGGAGTCAAAATAGGACTCCACCAAAAAATCACATTGTCGGAGTCAGAGTCGGAGACGGAGATGGAACTGGAGTCGAAACATGACTCCACCGAAATTATAGGTTCAGGAACCAATTCGGTTCCGTGTCCGCCCACGGCAAAGAGGAACACATCGGAAACAGAACTGATCGGGTAAAGTCAACCTGGGGTCAAACCAAGATGGGAGCACAAAAGATCAGAGTTGGAGTCGGGGATGGAACAGGAATAGAAACAGGACTTTACCAAAAGTCCAAGATCAGGAACCAAACCGGTTCCGGTTCCGCCTCTGCCAACTGCAAGAAACAACAATCCAGAACATGGACAAAGTGGAGGAAAACTCCCCAAGGAGAATCCAAACATCCAGAGGAACTAGATCACAAAAGTAGGAGTCAGACCCAGAGTCGGAAAAGGAACAGGAACATAGAAAACAGACATTGCCAACTTCCAAAACTAGTTCTGCCTCCACCAGAACCAAGCGGAGAGCAATAGATTGCCAGAGTCGGAGCCGGAGCCAGATCCAAAGCCAAACCCGGAACATGACAAAAGGAACAATGCCAAGTTCCAATCCGGTTCCGCCTCCGCCAGAACAAAACTTGAAGAACCAAGAAAGCGGGGAGCGGAGCTAGAGACAGAACGGGAACAAGACCCGGAACAAGGCAAAGGGAACAATGCCAAGTTCCATCCCGATTCCGCCTCCGCCAGAACAAAAGACTTTGCCAAGGAAACAAGAGAATTCACCTAAGTCTTCAAAGGGGGTCACCAGAAAGTTGAGGCATAATTCCCAACACTATGAGCCCATCTAGTGTTGTACCATCACAATAGGTATGTGTATTTTATATTGTAGATATTTATGTTTAGATAGGAGTAGATATATGTTTAGTAAATATGATTGTTTGTCAACAATTATATGTTAATTTGTATCATTTTTATTTTAACTACTATAGTCCTTTGACCGACTCAGCACTATGGCCAGTGTGGGACCATTTTTTTATACGAGGACTCTCGATTGTCCTAAGGAAAAATCTATTGACTTCTCAATTTTCTTTGGTTGTCCTTGATGAAAAAATCAGTTGGAATTCTCTTTGGTATCTCAAATAATCATTCAGAGGCTTTATTTTGGTATTCAAGTTTATGGTGATTCAAGATTTTCATGATGATTCGAGTTTTTAATGTTGATATTCAATGTGATATTGCTCATGTGGCTTCTGCTTCAGATTTATGAATGAAATATATTTTCAGATGGTTATGGTTACTGACAATGTGATAAAGCATTATTATAGGTCATTCAAGATGATCATGCAATAGGTTCAGGATATTCAGTTTGACAGTTTCAGGTTCAGTACCTCATTTTGATCAACATTATCATGTCTCTTTAAGGACTTTAAAGCCTTCTTGTGACATGCTATGATCTCACATTTCCTAGAAGCATTGGATACTTGTTGGGCTCTAGCAATGTCATGTGCTTGTTGGTACTAATGATATTCATTTGGACCTCTATATGTTTTGCTTACTAACAATCACCTTGCAATATGTTTGGGCATCAAATAAGGCATATAAAACATGCCTTATCGGGTCTCTTTACAATTCCTTTTCCAAATTTAAAAGGTGACTTTGCTTAATGTCACATGGCAGTGGCTTAGATAGTATTTTGGGTGGCTTTATGGAATTGAAATTTAAATGGAACTAAACCTTATCGAGTCTCCCAATGCACACACTTGAGGTCATAGTGAATTTGACCATGTGTAAATTCTTCTGTAATACTTGGCAGCCATCAATGTTTATAATCTTTGTTGGATTTTTGAGGTTCTTTGACTTAGACTAAAGGTGTTTTAGTGATCATTATATATCTACTATTTGGATGCAACTTTTGAAGATGATTATTGTCTTGGCATACTTGGTGAAAGGTCTTTGACAACAGATTTGTATTCATTATGATGTTTTTTATTACATATGACTTAAGTCATTTTAGACTTCAAAGTTTATTTTCTCTTGGCATAGAAATTGAATACCTTGAGAATGGAATGATTAGGGAAAAATTCTTTTCGTTGGCTCCTCTTTGCTAGGTTGGTAACCCTAACCACCGCCATGAAGATTGTGTAACTTCTCTTACTGTGGTGATTACCTGCTACAATTCAAAAGGTAAAAAATGAAGCTAACTGTAAGAGCTATATCGAGGTTGTTTATTGGGTATGTTTGTTTCATTGGTTGAGGGCTCGAATCTGGAAAAAGATAAATGGTTAATTAATTATTTTTGTCAGAAAAGGCATGATTTAAGTTCGATTATATTGTTCCCATCATGGATATTATGAAAGTATTGTTTATTTTGGTATTTGGTGAAGATATGAAATCGGTTACATATACTTGGCAGGTTTTAGCAGTGATAATGTTGTTTTTATCAGTGTGGATAAAATGTTTTTTTTTAAGGAAAATATGCTACTATGATTATTCTCCACTTGTCACTTAATATGAGGGTTTTTGAAAATAGAGACACAAGTGTATTTGGTTATATAAAAATAGTTCAAAAAAGTGAGATGAAAAAGAATGGGTGCACATTTTATTATTGTATGCATTTATTATATATAAAATGATTTATCACTATTTTGTGTGAATTTTTTTGCAACACAAGTGAGATTTTTTGTAATAGTTAGTCTGCAAATATCATGCAAAGAGATAGCTTTTATATTTAATATGTTTGGTATTTTGAAGATTCGTTGGTGAATCTTTAGGATATTAGGGGTATTTGACAATAAGGAAGATGTGAGTTAAATGGAAACAGAGAAATCCTTTGATATATTATTATTGTTCTAAAATTCAATAAGGGGTTGGTACTCCTTGAAATGGGTGTTTCTAAATGAGGGGTTGGTGCTCCTTGAGTGGGTGCTCAGAAATTAGCCCGTAATCCATTGTAAGTAGTGATTTGAAAATATAAGCCAGTATGGCAGCAGTTTAGGAGTGGTTTTTCTACTCCAGGAGGGTTTTCCACTCGGAAAATTATTTGTCTTATGGTCTCATTGTTTTGATGTCATAATGCTTCTAGACTGTGATGATTTTGTGAGTGATTGTTCTTATTAGTCTAAACATTGTTAAATGTTAGTTCCTTCATCTCTGCAAATATATTTATTTTAAAATGTCTTGCACAAGTCATTGTTGAAGATTCTAATTCAAAAGGAAGCATAAAAGTATTCAATTGATTCATAGCTCAAAAATTATTATGATGTACTAAAGCTCTTAGTTGTTTCATGCTTATCATATGTCATTCCATTGCTTAGTTGTTTTAGTATCTCATAAGTCTGCATTAAAATATGGTGGTCCTAAAGTGATTAAACAATCTTGGTCTTCATGTACAGTCTTATGAGTTGCACTCATGTTGTCATCGTGCATTGATTGTTAAACAATTTATGTCATCTCTTTTGCAAATGCAATATATCTCACACAAGTTTTACTAGGATAAGTTGTCATAAATGAACCAAGTTAATGTTGTCATGAATTCTCTTGAAGCCATTACTCTGCCCTGTTTTCAAAAGAAAGGGAATCATAATTATGTCTTGGTCAAAGTTTAAAAATATTTAAACACTGATTCACCCACCCCCCCCCTCTCAGTGTTTGTTCATACTCCAACATAATCATATGCAAACCGTCTTGCAAAAAAGAAAGCAAGACTTGAGGTAAACAAAAATTGCATTATTGATATATAATATAGTACACGTATAGTGATTTTGATGTTAAATTCATGATTTATAAATGATAGTATATAAGTTTCTATTTACTAGTCTATCTTGTCAACCATTCACATAATTAATCTAATTTGTGGTTTGAATTATTATTTTGCAGGAAGCTTTAGAAAAATTAAGTTCTTTGAGGAGGCTTGATTTGGATGGCCCAACACAAGATTAGGATATGAAATACATCGATATGTACTTAGGTTTTGATAGATCTTGAGATGGCATATATGCCACAATTTGTAAAACTTGTTCTAAGTAGGAATATATGCCAAATTTATATATGCAAAAATATAATTATTCTACATTTTGATATATAAGAATTGATATTCGATCTAATTTTTCCTCATGTGCATGTATTTCTACTTTGAATTTTTAAAATGGAATGTATAATTATCTTAGAATGGTTTAAAGTTATGATCAATAGCATGTTATAGATTAATGGAATTGAATTTTAAAAGAACTTATGAATTACAATTGGCAATCCATCCATGTTAGAGTTCATTCATATTAATGTTCGCATATATTACAATCTATGAGAGCACATTTCTTTGAGGATTTTTTAAAAAATTCACTACCTTTTCTATTGTACCACATTTTTCATACATGTCTACCAAAACATTATTATCAAACACTCAATTTGAGAATACACATGATTTCAAGCTCTGTTGAATGAATTTACATTTGACATTATTTTGTTTTTTGAACTCTTGTAATGAAGTGGGCAGTTGATTTTTATTTCAAAAGAAGTTAAAATTAATGAAAAATGATATGAGAAGCACTGCATAATATTTGTTGAGAAGAACTATTTAAAAATATGCCTCAAATAATTGTGGTCTATAGAAAAGGGGAAAAAATATTAAATAAGCATCTTATGATAGTCTTATGGCATTGATTCTTTTGATTGATTTAAAAATACAAACAAATGGATACAACTTAATGAAATATATGTCATTACAGTGTTCATTCAAAAGCAATATAATCATCTTGATAAAAATCAGTGTCTCTCAATGTTCATTCAAGGTTAATAACATGTAAAAGGTATAAAATCATCTTGAATAAGAATCATTATCTTTCAACCATAGGGGTTTGATGCAACCTTCAAACAAAGTCCTTACAAATGAGAAAGATACATTTTCACTATATTGTTCCTGTGAAATCTATACAATAATCATGATCAACAATTAAGACATCACTCAACCATGATGCAACCTATAAACAAACCAAATGAGTGTGATACAACCATTAAACAAACCAAATACAACTCCATGACATGCATGTTATTTGACCTTCCACATGCAATTTTTATTATCGTAATGCACAACAATGAATGTTGCTAACCATAATGCATCAATAAGTAAACTAGGCATACTATATGGGCTTGATGCATAGTATTCATAATGCACACTTCACACAAAAGCTATAACATTGAAATGATATTTTCATATATGTCAATAAGCCTTGACCCACACCAAACTTGATATATCACAATTGTTGTCATATATGCCATTCAACCTAATGCAATTGAGGTTTTGTATTTGGTAAGAATTTTTGCAGGAAAAGAAAGTGAGAGATGATGGTTAAGGTGGATTTGAACAAATGAATTTGTTGTCCTAAGCATTGAAAACTCTATCAAACAAAGGGATCTTATTTTCCTAAGCATTGAAATCGAAGCAAAACAACTGAAGACTAAAATTAATCACTTACAAAAGGAATGAAAAGATAAGAAGAAGATTTTATCATCAATGAAAAGCAGGTTATTCTGCTCTAAAAATAGTTACAACACATGTGGATAGGTACATTTAGGCTACGAATGGTCCTATTTTGAACCCAAACATGTTGAAATAGTTAGAGCTACATTAGACCAGTGATATCCCTTAAGAGTCCAAAGTATAAAAAGACAAAAATATTTGATAGGCTATTACTCAGAGACTGTGATGCTTAAAAAATATTTCTAAGGCTATGAGATCATGTTGGGACCCTCTTCAATAACCTCTCTTGGTTTTTTCTATCTCAGAGGCATTTTTCTGTGGTAATGAGTTGTCAGTTGAGAAAAAAGTTGTCATATGCAAGTAGTGTAAAGTTACAAAGTGGTACAACTTTAATTCTGCAACTTGTACAACCAAATGAACTATTCCAACATGTTTATATGGATACATTTATGCTATGCATGGTCCTCTTTTGTACCCAAACATGTTGAATCACTTTGAGCTACATTGGATCAACGATTTCCCTTAATAGTCTAAAGTGCTAAGAGGAAACAATATTTTATGGCCTATTACTTGAAAACTGTGATGCTTATAGACTCTTTGTCTGAGGCTACAAGATTGTGTTGCGACCCTCTTCAATAAATTCTCTCATATCTCACTATCTCAAAGGTTTTTTCCCGTGGTGACGAGTTTTCAATTGAGGAAAAATTTGTCAAATACAAGAAGTACCAAGTTGCAAAGTGGTGCAAATTTCATTCTACAACTCGTACGACCAAACAAACTATTCAAACACATCTGTATAGGTACGTTTATGCTAGGAATGGTCCTCTTTTGCACCCAAACACTCTAAATCACTCAGAGCTACATTGGACTGATGATTTCCCTTGAGAGTCCAAAGTGCTAAAAGACAACAATCTTTGACGAGCTATTACTCGAAAATCATGACATTTACAGACTCTACATTTGAGGCTATGGGATTGTGCTGAGACCCTCTACAATAACCTCTCTTTATTTTTCTATCCCGAAGGCGTTTTCTTGTGGTGACAAGTTTTCAGTTGAGGAAAAAGTTGTCAAATGCAAGTAGTGTAAAGTTGCAAAGTGATGCAATTTTGTTCTGCAACTCATACAACCAAATAGACTATTCCAACATTTTTTTATGGGTACTTTTACATTAGGCATGGTCCTCTTTCACACCCAAACATGTCGAACCACTTTGAGCTACATTGGACCCACGATTTCCCTTGAGAGTCTAAAGTGCTAAAAGGCAATAATCTTTGACGGGTTATTACTCAAAAACTGTGATGCATAGAGAATATTTGTCTAAGGATATGGGATTGTTTTGGGACCCTCTACAATAACCTCTCTCATTTTTTTCTATTTCAAAGGAATTTTCTTGTGGTGATTAGTTTTCAATTGAGGAAAAAGTTGTCAAATGCAACCAATGTAAAGTTGCAAAGTGGTGCAGCTTTCATTCTACAACTCGTACGACCAAACAAAATATTCCAACACATCTAGATGGGTATGTTTATGTTAGGCATGGTCCTCTTCTACACCCAAACATGTTGGACCACTTCGAGCTACATTGGATTGGCTATTTCCCTTAAGAATCCAAAGTGCTAAAAGGTAACAATCTTTGATGGGCTAATACTCAAAAACCATGATGTTTACAAACTCTCCTTATGATGCTATGGGATCATGTTGGGACCCTCTACAATAAACTCTCCCTATTTTTGCTATCTTGAAAGCATTTTCCCATGGTGATGAATTTTTAGTTGAGGAAAAGTTGTCAAATGCAAGTAGTGTAAAGTTGTAAAGTGGTGCAACTTTCATTCTACAACTTGTACAACCAAACAAACTATTCCAACATATTTAGATGGGTACATTTATACTAGACATGGTCCTCTTTTGCACCCAAGCACGTCGAATCACTCTAGCTATATTGGACCGACGATTTCCCTTAAGAGTCCAAAGTGCTAAAAGGAAGCAATCTTTAGTGAGTTATTACTCAAAAATTGTGTCACCTAGAAACAATCCATCTGAGTCTACGAGATCATGTAAGACCCCTCTATAATAACCTCTCTCATTTTTTGATAGATCTCTAAGGCATTTTCCTATGGTGTTGAGTTTTTAGTTGATGGAAAAAGGGTCAAATGGATGCAATGTAAAGGTGCAAGGGGTTTAGGGTTCGTTATGCTCCTCATGAGTAAGTAAATAAGTGAATCATTTACTCAAATACACTTAAGTCATGAAATACACACATGAATACAAAGTATACCCATTAAAACATGTAGGTCATAAAATATACATTAGAATACTCGTAAGTGATAAACTATACTCATAAGTTGTGAAGAATACACTTGAATACACTTAAACTATATAAAATATGCACACATGATATTATAATTCAAGAATTGCTATCAAAATATAGGATTTACAAAATGCCATGTAGGCATACAACAAACGACCCTAATACATAGTCATTTCCCAGTATGGGAAAGAAAGAGATCACACATTACCTTTGCAGTCGGCACACTCTTCCACAACAGTAGCATGTTGACGTTCTGGAGTGACAAGCACCTGTACAAACCATCAAGATAGTAGTTAAACTACATATGATAGAAAATTTTCTTAGAATAACAAATATATATTATTCTAATATGTCGCATACCTCTACCAAAGGATGAGAGCTGGCTATTGTTGCAACAGCTCCATGATCAATCATTCCATGAACATTGCAATATACTTCTAATGAAAAATCTATATTCAATCACAATAGAAAACATGGTTAAACTAACATATTTATATTATTCTAAACAACCTAAATGGTGATGAAGATCCTGGGGGAGATGGCATTTTCCTGGCACTGGGATTCTTCTAGGGCAACGATGCCCTAGCTCTGCTTCTAGTACTCCTGCGCGGGTGTTGGCCCATCCCTCTCTCAGCCTGTTGTGGTGTGTGTGGCTACTAAGGTGCGTTCTAGTGGTGGCGGTGGTGTGGAGTATGTGGGAGTTGTTGAGTGTGCAGGTGGTGACTATGGTGTGAATTTTGCGGGGGCTGCAATGTTTGTGGGTAAAGCCTGTGGTGTGGGGTCTGTGGGGTGTTGTGGGGGGTGTCGTTGGTGGTGTGGGTGTGGATTTTGGGGTGTGTGAGGTGTGGGGGCTAGTGTGGTGGTTTTTTATTACAGTGATATGGCTGGGGTCTCCAAGAGCCTGTCGATCTCGGGCATGAAGCTGTCTTCGAGTCTCTCTACTGGTGTGCATGCTCCATCAATGTATTCCTCATTTGTGGGTGAAAGCTCTAAACTTAAAAAGGTGAACGGGTGTCTGCCACGAAGTCATGATCACCTAGTTCTGGTTATCTCCCCAGAATCTATGCAAGAGGACTTTTCTAATTGGAGCCAACATGTGTTGATTTGTAAATTTTGGGGTATTCGTGTCCCCCTCTCGGCTTTGGAGTCCTGGATTCGTATATCCTGGCAAGTTGAAGGTGAATTTAATATTTTGGTGGCTGGGAATGGTTTTTTTATGATTTATTTTTCTTGCATGTCGGATCACAATCGCGTTTTCGAGGGAGGGATGTACTTTTACAATCATGTGGGGTTGTTCATGAAGCTCTGGCATGGAGGTTTCAATGCGGCAGAGGATTTGCCTTCCCGGGTTCCTGTGTGGGTCCGCTTGCCATGGCTGTCGTTGGAGTTCTGGAAGGAATATATTTTGCATCAGATTGCTACATTATTGGGGAAATCGGATGCCATTGCTCAGAATACTTTGGATAAAAAGGTATTTTCATTTGCTTGCATTTGTGTTGAAATTGACTTAAATAATCCATTGCCAGATTCTTTAGAAATTTGTATTGGCTCTGCCTCGTGGATTCAGCAGCTAGATTATGAATCCCTCCCTTTTCGATGTCATTTTTTTCATGAGTATGGTCACTTTCAATGCCAGTGCCCAAGGGTTTCCCAGTTGGCGGGAGTTTCTTCTCCTCCTTCGGGGCCTTCAGCTGAGAAGGGAGATAAGGGCAAGGTGCCTATGATTGAGGGGGGCCTAATGATGGCTTTATTCCTATCAAGTTGAAAGCTAAAGGGAGAGGTCAAAAGCGGCCCTATAAAGATAGACAGAGTGACCAAGGTTTCAACCGGTTTGAGGTTTTTGATAGTCGGGTCTTAGAGGAGGGGATCCCGGGTGAGATCTTGTCTGGGGCCATGGGTATGGACACTGAGCTGGAGCAAGCAATTGTAGTTAAGGATAACTCTCCACCATTGGAACAGGGGATTGATAGGCTCCCTGATGATTCTATTGGTCTACAAGATGATATTGTTTTAGCAGATTTGGATAAGGAGGCATTGTCTGCAGGTAAAGGTAGGGGCTCGGCTACTAGTCTTGGGGTACAATAATGCCCCCTCAAAAAGGGATATTTTGAGAACTCCTCTAAAGTGGTTCAAAAGAAGGATGCAGACAAGCTCAAACTTACTAGGGATTTGTTGGTGGAATCGGGGTTGGTTAAGACTATTGAGGCCCACTTTTTCCAACCTTCCTCATGATTATTCTATCATGGAATGCAAGGGGATTGAATAGCACCCCTCGTCAAAAGGCTACTCAAGATCTTATTGGGATACATTCTCCAGATATTTTTTGTGTTTAGGAGACTAAGCTTTAGGTCGACCTCATGCTTCAGCTCTCTCCTCGTATTTGGAGGTCTGGTTAGTGCCAGTGTATTGGGTCTAGGAGCACCTCTGGAGGTTTGGCTCTTTTTTGGGATCCTCATAAGGTTGTTCCTTGCTGGTGGATCTCTAGCCATTCCTTTATTTTAGTGGTGGCTTCTATCTTGGAATCTGGGGAGACTATTTTGGTGAGTAATGTTTATGCTCTGATTGATATTCGTAGTAAAATCCAGCTTTGGGCCCATATCGGGTATGTTAGGTCTTGTGCTCCTTATCTGCCTTGGATCTTAGCTGGAGATTTCAATTTTGTGTTGTGTTTAGAGGAAAAAAGAGGGGGGCTTCCGAGACTGGATTCTGCTTTCGATCTGTTTTGTGCTAATGTGGATTCTCTTGCACTTGTTGATATCAAACCCTCCAATGGCATTTTTACTTGGAATAATAGGCGAAGTGGGCCAGCTACGATTTATGAGCGGCTAGACAGATTTCTGGTCTCTGGTTTTTGGGATGGAGGCAGGTTGGTCACCTGCTCTGAGATCCTGGATTGGCGCGGCTCAGATCACTGGCCAATTAAGTTTTCAGCTTCTGCCCTCCCTAATTCTAAGAACCCTCCTTTCAAATTTTAGATTATGTGGTTGTGTGATCCTTCCTTATATAATCTTTTTGCTTAATGGTGGAAGGATGACACTCTTGCGTATGGTATTGCTATCTATTCTTTCATCAAGAAGCTGCAGTATGTCAAGTTTCATCTTAAGCGTTGGAATAGAGTGTGTTTTGGCAATTTATGGGCTAAAAAAAGGGAAGTGCAGGAGGGTCTTGTCTTTATCACTCACTAGATTAGGGATCTGGGATTTTCTGAGGATCTGGGGCATGCTGAGTCCAAGGCACTAAAAGTGGTGGAGGAGTGGGAGCTCCGTGAATAATTTTTTTGGAAACAAAAGTCTAGGGTTGATTGGCTTCAAGCAGGTGACAGGAATACTGCTTTCTTTCATCACTTTGTGCAGGCTCGTCGGAATAAGTGTCATATCCCTTCTCTTGTCAATCATGAGGGCTCTTCAATATATTCACAACAGGCTCTATCCAAAGAGGCCTGTTAGTTCTTCTCTGCTCTATTTACTGAGGATTCACCTCTTGCTGAGGCTGATGAGGATTTGGTCCTTTCCTGTATTCCTTCTTTGATCTCTAATGACTTGAACGCATCTCTGATTTGACCGATTACTTTGTCTAAAATGGAAGAGATTGTGTTTGGGATGAATAAGGGGAAAGCTCCTGGCCCTGATGGTTTTCCTGTTGAATTCTTCCAAGAGTTTTGGGATATTGTGAAGTTGGATTTGCTAGAGGTGGTTTGCGAGTCTCTTCATAACAAGCAGATGCTTCGTGCCCTGAATGCTACATTTTTGGTTCTCATCCCTAAGAAGGAAGGGGCTGATCGGCTTGATTTTTTTAGACCTATTATGCTCTACAATGTGGTGTATAAGATTGTTATGAAGTTGATTGCAAAGAGGCTTAAATCTTATTTGTCTATTGTTATTTCTGAGGAGCAAGGAGGCTTTGTGGAGGGTCGTCAAATTTTGGATGGAGTGGTGGTTGCCTCTGAGGTCATTCACTCCATGGCAATCTCTAACGATAGGGCTATGTTCATTAAGCTAGATATGGCCAAAGCTTATGATAGAGTTAAATGGATATTTCTTCAGAAGATCCTGTTGGCCTTTGGGTTTTCTCCAAATTGGGTGAGTTGGACTATGAGCTGTGTGACTTCTTCCTCCTTTTCGGTTATTGTGAATGGTGAACCTTCTGAGCCATTTCGTGCTTCGAGGGGCCTTCATCAGGGGGATCCACTCTCTCCTTATCTATTTATTATTCTGGCGAAGGGGCTGGGGCGTCTCCTTAAATTCCAGATCTCCCAAGGTTTGATTCATGGGTGGCAGTGGGGGATGGGTCTTCCAACGCTTTCTCATCTCCAGTTTGTGGATGATACCTCCCTTATGGGATTGGCTCGTATTTGTGAAGCTCATGCCTTTTGGCAAGCCTTGGATATCTACCTTGTTTCTTCGAGTCAGAAAGTCAATGAGCAGAAGTCATCTATTTTCTTCTTTAATACTCCCCAAGCTATCCAGCGGAGGATTGCTGGAATTTTGCGCTTTCAAATTGGGTCTCTACCCTTTGTCTACTTGGGGATTCCACTTTTTGTTGGTAGGAAGCCTCGGTCCTCCTAGAAGTTAGTGCTTGATAAGCTAAGGAAGAAGGTAACTCATTGGACTCATCGGTGGTTGTCTACAGCTGCTAGAGTTACTCTCCTTAAGTCTGTTATCCAGGCCCTCCCCATCTACAGGTGTTTTGTCCATTCGGCCCCTATGTATTTCCTGAGGGAATTTGATGCTCTCTCTCATCAATTCCTTTGGAGTGGCAACTTGATGTCTTCTAAGTGGAACCTGGTTAATTGGGATTATGTGTGTCGCCCAAAGTAGGAGGGGGGTCTTGTCTTACGCTCTGCCATTTTGAATGGGTAAGTTCTTGCTGCTACGCTCTATTGGCGGTGGTGCACTAATCAACACCAGTTATGGGCTCAGATTCTCAATCATAAGTATCTTAGAGGTGTTTCTTCCTTTGATATCCCTCGCTATCCTCTGGAGGGGAGTGGTTCTATGATTTGGCATACTCTGAAAGTGGGGGCTCAGTTGATTAAGCGGGCTCTTTTCTGGATCTGCCACTCGGGATCATAGGCTCTTTTTTGGTTTGATGTGCGGGATGGCTACCCACCCCTTCTCTCTATTCATCCCCATCTTTAGCCCCTTTGTGATGTCTTTACTATTGCTGGCTGGGACACCGTTGAGCATTACAAGACCGCTAAGCATTGTGATTTTGTTGTTACCTTTCGTTGGAAGCTCCCTACTGAATGGCCTTTTGGGGGGTCTGAGGGTATTAGGCAGGAGCTTACTCAACTTTTGAGCTCCCATGCTTGTAATTCTTTACAGGGCCCAGATATTTTGGCTTGGAATGGTGTGGGTATGTCTGGGAAGTACTATGTATCTGTTGGTTATAAGAAGTTGAGTAGGCAGTTTTTTGGTGAGATGGAGGTCCCTTGGTGGAGGCAAGTCTGGCACAAGTTGTCTTGGCCTAAGTACAATTTCTTCATGTGGTTAGTGACTCAGAACAGGTGTCTCACTTGGGATAATCTGTACAAGCGTGGTTTCCAAGGCCCCTCAAGATGTCTGTTGTGTCGTGATTCTGAACAAAGTGTCTCTCATCTTTTCTTCCAATGCCCTTACGCTAGGGAGATTTGGCATTTTTGGTGGAGGGTGTGGAATATGCCCTGCTGACATGTTTTCTCATTAGCTAAGTTTGTGGACCGTTGGGTAGGGCCCCTGTTTCTACTTCCTTTCTTCATGTTGCCTGGGGGATAGGCCCATCCTTCATTATATGGAATCTTTGGCTAGAGAGGAATCGTTAGATTTTTCAGGAAGTGTTGTTGGTGGCCCCTCGCCTATGGCAGAAAATTCTGCATTCCTTGGGAGAAACTGTTGTTGCTAAGTGTGATTTGAATTTTTTGGTGGCCCCTTGTGATGTTGATTGTTTTACATGTCTTCATCTTCCTCCTCTGCAATGACAGCTCATGTGCAACAGATGTAGACATCCTACTCCGAAGGTGAATAGGGAGGGAAGTTGGTCCCCTCCTCCTTAGGGGATCCTCAAACTTAACACATATGGCTCTTCTCATGGTAACCCTGGTCATGCTGGTATTGGTGGTGTTGGTCAGGATAGCTTTGGAGATGTTCAGTTTATTTTCTCAGTGTATAAGGGTGTTTATTCTAATAATTTAATGGAGGCTCAAGCGATTTTATTGGCGGTGGAGTGTGGAAGCCAATTGGGGTGGCTCAGGATCATTTGTGAGTCTGACTCGCAGGTTGTGGTGAACTTGTTGAATAGGCAAAGTTTAGATGATGTTAGCTGGTAGTTGGCTTTGACTATGGAAGAGATTCTCAACCTTTGGTCATCTCTGGAGGTTGCTACTTTCACTCATATTCCTAGGGAGTGGAATGGTGTTGTGGATGGTTTGGCTAAATGGGCCTCTAATTATATTCATGACTGGACCGTGCTAGATCGGGGTCAATTACCCCCTGATTTGTCTCAACAGTTGGACCACTTGGTGGAACTTGATAGGGCTATGTAATGGCCTTGCTTTGTATTTTTCCTTAGTTTAATAAAGTTTTTACCCCTCTTTTATTTTAAATGGTGATGAATTGGTAATGAAAAATAGAAAATATGCTTAGAATAAAAAATCTATATTATTCTAATCTATCGCATACCTCTACCAAAGGATCAAAGCGGGCTATTGTTGTAGTAGCTCCATGATCAATCATGCCAAGAACATTGCAATATACTTCGAATGAAAAATCTATATGATCACAATAAAAAATATTCTTAGAATAAAAAATCTATATTATTCTAAACAACCTAAATGATGATGAATTGGTAATGCAAACTAGAAAAGATGCTTAGAATGACAAATCTATATTATTATAATCTTTCGCATACCTCTGCCAAAGGATCAAAGCTAGCTATTGTTACAATAGCTCCATGATCCATCATGCCACAAACATCACAATATAATTCAAATGACAAATCTATATGATCACAGTAGAAAATATGCTTAGACTAACAAATCTATTTTCTTCTAAACAACCTAAATGATGATGAA
>CM021102.1:41808071-41836763 GCA_007115665.2 Sequoiadendron giganteum | reverse complement strand
TCATGTAAAAATGGTACCCCATGATTATCTTACTATCCTCTTCTATACTATCAAGGGCACGTCTATATGTTATGTGGAAAAAAATAACAATTTGAATAGAATTATAATATTGTGATTGAACTTCATTTTGTGGTTGCAATGTGTAATTTTTAGAAAAATCAATTACATATACAATAGTTCCAAATGGGAAAGAGTCCTTACACATCCTAAATTTTTTATCCAACCACTATGACATGTGGCTATGCCTTGCATACTTATAAAAAATAGTTTTCTTAAAATCAAAAATACTTACCCCTCTTCCAACCAAATCGCATCTAGAACCCTCACCTCCACTCTTCAATGTGTATTTGACTGTCTCAAATATTTTTTCTCAACAATCTTGCTACTAAAATCCTGAACGTTTCCCTCATGAAAGCATGTTACAAACTTCGATAAACCACCACATTGCAAACATGTTTTATTTATATAAAATAAGAAACCATCACCTCTAATGCATAAAAATGAATCTAACAAGTCCCTGGATGACTTGGGAAGTTGCATTACATGATACTCCCGCAACATTTCATCAGTATGCATAATAGAACGAATAACACATACTAATTCATGATACATTGAAAAATCAAAATGGTATTTACAACATGTATTACGAACATTTATAGGTATTTAAAATGTCTTGCAAGACTCAAAAGCCCTGTGTGAGATTTGAAAATTTGGATGTTCTTGACAAAATTGTTTGGCTACATTCTAAGAAATTTTTAGGATGTGGTGTACGATCTCGATTACCAATTTGTAACTTTAAAAATATTCTTTACATTCGGTGATACTCTAGAGTGAGAGTTCCAAAATTGTTCAATTTGCATCTTTGAATTATCGATTAGATTCTTATCAACATGTGGAAGCCTCCTACTAAAATCCCACATATCATTTTGAAGAGGACAATCAAGTCTTTCTAAGACTAGTGCTCTATTCAATTTTTTACAATATTGATTTAAATCAATACAATTTTATCTCATTAAAAGAGCCTTTCTCAAATGCTGCCTATTAGTGAGGTTTTGATCACTCTATGAGCAACCATTTTATCTTTTTACTTACTAGGATTTTTGTTGATGGTTTTTTTAGCACCACAACAACTCAAACAGAATACAAGTACTCTATCTCTCTTGAAAGGTAATTTTCTATCAACAAGCCTCGAGAAATAACCCCAAGGTCTCTAATGTTAGGTCTTGAGAATGCAACGAAAAAATCAGTGAAAATTTGATTTTTTGGCCATCACAAGGGGCCTTACAAATTAACAATGTTCGAAGCTTCAAATACATCAAACACAATAATATAGTGATTCTTGATAAATCCTACTATAACAATTGTTTTCAAAGAAACAATAAAAGATAAGGGTTTAAGAGAGATATCTAAACTAAATCCTAAGATCAATCACAAAAATGATGAATGCTTCAAATGTACATATTCCCAACAAAAGCATTTTTTGCTTAATTAAGGACAAGCCTACAACTCCACATAAATGGTGCAATCTTCTAAGGTAACTAAATATTTTCAGACTATGAACATCCATCCACATACCTAATTACTAGTGCAATGTAAACAAGCATTCATAGTTGAACTAAGTATAATATATGGCTCAGACTAACTTTGCACAACAACTTACAATTAGAAAATTTCCAAAAGTATGAGCAAAATATCAATCAACATCATTAAAAATTCACCATAATTGCAAAAGAAATAAACTAACACCTAACAATGAGAATCAAGAACGAGAAACCATGAAGCTACCAAAGCTTAACACAATGTTTTGTTGGGGATATGGATTCGGTCTGTCATCAAGATATGCATCTAAGACAGTAGTGCCTTAGTGATTTCAATCCAAAATTACAACAAATACACAACCAACCATGCCATAAAGCGGAAAACAGCCACAGTTGATTCCCCATTGATCCTCTGAGAGAAGTTGATGCAAACAAATAACAGATTCAACACAAACAGATAATCATGAAAGATAGAACTATGAACACATAGATATACATGAGGAAAACCTTTTCAAATAAAAAACCCCACCTCCAAAACATTCAACTCACTTGTATTATTCAGTACCAAAAATGGTTACAATACAAACACAGAGCTATGCTCTTCAAGATATTAAATCTTGTTCATCTAGAGAAAGATAAACAAGCAACACAAACTAGAATCTCACATAGTTACAATGTACTCACGACATACTGTGTAGATTCCCTTCAGCTCCTCTCAAATGATTGTCATAGCCAACCTCACGACCAATC
The DNA here is from genome assembly GCA_007115665.2 of Sequoiadendron giganteum. NCBI lineage: Eukaryota > Viridiplantae > Streptophyta > Pinopsida > Cupressales > Cupressaceae > Sequoiadendron > Sequoiadendron giganteum. The sequence goes on along the minus strand of CM021102.1, from coordinate 41,834,475 downwards.
CAGCCACTTGGCCTCACAAGTTCACATCTTACCAGATCCAAGAGTCTAAGTGTTCACAGTTGAACCACTCGAACACTCTCAACCTCTCTTTGATATTGCTCATTTTTCTATCTCGAACTACGCACAAGATTATTTATAATCTTACACTATGTGCAAACCTATTTAGCCCATCCCTGCTAGCAACGGTCAACAGGATAATAAATTATCCACCTACAAGCACCAACCATTCCCTGATAATGTGCATCGCTTATATAGTTGCATCGATCCACATAATCATTAACTTGGCCCAGACACGTCCGTCAACCTTCCATTAATAATTCAGCTCTATAGCAACCAAGAAATAAGTCTCTGACCAATGGGATCTCAAAGAACTTTCCACGTGTCACCATTTCATTCGCCTATCACTGCTGACTGTCGGTCAAATCGATCCAACTCGGTCAACCGAGTCTCGAGCACATTCTGCCTCCACCACGCTACCGCCGAGCTCAAACAACCCCGTCGCGGTATGGCAGTGAGCTTGCCTGAGCTCACCCCACCATCTACCACACTACCGTTGCCTAGACCGACTCGCCTCACGGTATGGCGGTAAGCCATCCGAGCTCCTTCGAGCTCTGGCCCAAGTCACCACCGAGCTCAGTCCTTTCATTGTCTTTGGCCAACCAGATGCAGTCATCCTGCCACATGCCAAATGGTCACTCACCTGTCGCACTGACACCGAGTCCAACTCGGTCAAACTCTACCCCAAGCTCATCTGAGCTCCTACCACACTACCATAGCCCAGACCAACATGCCTTGCGGTATGGTAGTAAGCCATCCTGGTTGACCACTGGCGATCTTATCACGACCACCGCGGTCAGTCATTTGACTAGCCACGGTATGGTGGTAACCGCCAGCCAGGTCACTCGCAGTCTTACCACGACCACCGTAGTCAGTCACTTGACTGGTCATGGTATGGCGATAAACGCTAGACCCAACTGCAAGCGGTCCCACCGCGCTACCGTGGTGAGTGGAACCACTACCTACAGTATGGCAGTAACCACCAAGGAAAATGCAGAGATCGAAGCCGGAGTTGGAGCTAGAACAGGAACAGGGAACCAGCCAAGAAAATAGAGACTGGAGCTGAAGCTGAAGCGAGAAGAAAAACAGGAATATACTGAAAGTTCAGAGCTAAGTTCCAACCCAGTTCCACCTCTGCCATAACAAAGGAAAGCAAAGTGAAGAGAACCAAAATTAGGAAGCGGAGCTAGAACGAGAACGGGAACAGAACCCGGAACAAAGCAAAAGTTCAATGCCAGGTTCCATCCCGGTTCTACCTCCGACAGAACCAAGGAACAACATAGAAAGCAACCAAGTCTTCAAGGGAAACCAAAATATTCAGGCAACAATCTCCCACATGACGAAGACATTTAGGCTTCCTCCCAACATCCGAACAAGGACCAAAACCATGCTTGCATGTTCCAACCAAGACCCCTATAACGACATCAAAAATGTCCACCATCTCAAGCTACAGCTCCAAACATCCAACATAGGAAAAGGAGCAAGCCAAGTCGTATATGCACCAGTCTCTGGAACACAAACATCTGATCCTCCAGGTGGAAAAGGCACCAAAACAACAATAGAAAACATAATGTGAACACCAAAACCATTCTCCAGAATAAGAAACTAACCAACTAGAACAGCAACTATAAAATTGACTGCCCTCCATCCAATTGATCAAACCACACAATTGAAAACCAGCACCCACAACTCATGTTAAACCATCCAACCACCCATAACTCAAAGGTATGACCACCACCAATAGACTCATGCCATCATAAAACCACCCATCTCAGCATCAACCAAGCACCCTGTGTCAACCAGTCAAAAGACCAAACATGTCCAGGTACTCCCACTGCAAGGGTACTATCCAGATGAATGCAACCAAAGCACCATCACACATGATCCAGGCATAAAAAGTCCACAAAACCCTGTACAAATAAATGTAACAATGTAGTTCCAAGGAACACCCACACTAATCTACAACACCTGCAACCACCTACTGCAAGAATTGTTTCTCTCAACTGTCTTCCACAGTTCTTCCAAACTTCTCCAAACCTAACTAAAGAAAGAAGCATAGGCACCTTTGTGTCATCACCCAAGTGACAACACATGACCACAAATTGTGACTAACTCGGTACCACACAGGAAACTCACATCTAAAGTCAAAAGAACAATTATGAAGAACAAGACCAGATTAGAGAGAAACTGCAAATCCAACCATGTAGCCACCTTCTACACACATTTCTACATGCAAGTTGTGACAAGAATGATCTTCCTCACATCCCAAAGGGAAAGCCTTAACATCCAACAAAACCATGGATGTAAGCACCTCAAAGAAGACCAGACTTACCCATATAACCATCTCTTGTCAGTCCTCAAAAGAACAAGGAGATACACAATGCTATCCAACTTCCATTATGAATCCTCCAGAATCTAAAACAATTCAAGATTCATATCCATGAAAGATAAAGCATAACACACTTGAAAAGTATAATGGGATAATACCTTTCATAGGAACACTGCCGAGCAGACCAAGGAGAAAAGAAAACATGCTCATCCAAGATATACAAGTCACCGTGACTTACCTAAGAGCATTCTCCTTCAGGGTCTCTGTTGAATTCACATTCAACCAAGGTATAGGCTACTCGGAAATTCAGCTGTAACGACAACATTCCCAAAATAATTCCAGCCTCACCTTATTCTCCATGCACCCATGAGTATCAGCAACCTGTCATCTCATGCTAACTTCAAACTGCATCACTTCAATAAACATGAAGTCCTCCAGCATATGACCAATGCACTCAAAATAAAGAAAAACCCCAGACCACTGTCAAAGCTCCAAACCTAGAACAGGAACTTATCATGATACCATGATCTACACATCCCCCTTAGGAGATACCATGCTTCAAGTGAACTATCCATGGTCTCAAGAGCAAAGAAACATGCCAAAACTCTAATGCACAAGCAAGAGTATCCCATGACATAAAGAAAACAAACTCTAAACCAACATCTCAGCCAAAGACTACCAGAGTCCTCCATGGCTCAAAGATGTTGCACACCTTCAAATAGTGAACATGCAGATGCAAATTCTGCAACACCAAAGAAGAACACCAGTCATTACTAAAGCTCCCACTAAACTATGACACCGAGCTTTCCAAGCACCATGACTAACCACCCCATCACTGTCAAAAGCTTACATTATGCCAGTGTATCTAACTCTCCATGACATTGTGATTCACATGCTTCAGGTCCCCATTACTGACTATTCAGGTACTCAAACGCCATTTCTCCTCTCATCTCAAAATAGCCACGCCAATGCATAAGTGACCACAAACAAGGTCAGCTAACATATCTGTACCACATAGTCACAACCTCATGGATATTGACAGTCCACTTCCAAGTAGTCTCACAACAAACATGTAGGTAAGGACAGCTCACAACATTGCACAACTCGTGGATGCAACCAAATGAAAACTGCAAATCTATTATTGCACTGGAAATTGCAAAACTAAGATAAACAAAGAGAACAACCAAAACAGACAAGCATGACTCAAACACTAGATCAACAACATATCTGATTTTCCAGCACCATGACTGACCACCCCATCATTGTCAAAAGCTTACACTATGCCAGTGTATCTAGCTCTCCATGACATTGTGATTCACATGCTTCAAGTCCCCATTACTGACTATTCAAGTACTCAAACGCCTTTTCACCTCTCATCTCAAAATAGCCACGCCAATGCACAAGTGACCACAAACAAGGTCAGCTAACATATCTGTACCACATAGTCACAACCTCGTGGATATTGACAGTCCACTTCCAAGTAGTCTCACAGCAAACACATACATAAGGACATCTCACAATATTCCACAACTCATGGATGCAACCAAATGAAAACTGCAAATCTATTATTGCACTTGAAACTGCAAAACTAAGATAAACAAAGAGAACAACCAAAGCAAACAAGCATGACTCAAACACTAGATCAGCAACAGATCTGATTTTCCAGACACGTCCACAACTCAAGCACCAAAGTCTAGGTAACCAACAAGCAACACCACAAGAATGTTGAAAGTAAACACAAACCAACACTCTTATGCAGAGAAGAAACCCTCCTAAAGTCTAGTCAAACTACAGCTATCTCATCTAGTCATACCCCAAACCAAGATCTGGAAAATAGCGAATAGTAGCTCCACACAACGCAAGTTTTCCTTGACCATGTAAAACCTGAAAAACCATAGTGTTTATAAAAAACCCACACATCTCGATATTCACTGCTCATCTGGACGACTCAGGAGTCTACACACAACCATCACAATTAACCAGAATGATGAAAAGAAACATGATCATGCATCATAGAATTTTTAGGAAAATCTACACAAAACCTCCAGAGCCAATGACATGAATTTGAACCATGCAAGTGCAAGAAAAAGGCACACATAAACAACAGGTCCATTTTAGACCAGTTCCAATGCCAGAGTCATGCACAAGCAAATGAGAGAGAAAGGCTATCCAGAAGTTGCAGACCACCAAGGTCACTTCATAGCCTCCATGCAATCAAAGCAACAAAGCAAATGTCTTCAATGCTAAGTCAGAACACCCAACACAAGCACACCATTTCCATGGTCGAAACAACAACACAAGCAAGCCCATACCGCTAGGGAGCCTCTCACATAGACACCCAATATGAACACCACACTTCGCTGCAACTCAGCCATGAAAAAACCTCACGCCCTTTGCATCAGGGACTTTGTTGTGAGCCAGAAGCCTCAGACCATGTTGCCACCACATGACCAAATCCAGTCATCTCCAACGTCTTTCAAAACTGTGTGTTGAATCAATGAAGCACACACTTCCATCGACGGATCAATCACCAACCAATTTCTCCAAAATTCCTCAAGCTTGCTAGGCTAAGAAATCTTCACAAGAGAAAACCCAGAACTTTAGCAACCAGGAGAAGACTTTGATACCATTGGTTGGTATCATCAAGCCTCGACCTCCCTTAAACCTGCTCTGGTACCACTTGTTGGTATCACGAGCAACAAGCTACTAGCTCTGATACCACTTGTTGGGGATACGGATTTGGTCTGTCATCAAGATATGCATCTAAGACAACAGTGCCTTAGTGATTTCAATCCAAAATCACAACCAACCGTGCCATAAAGCAGAAACAGGCACAGTTCATCCCCCATTGATCCTTTAAGAGAATTCGATGCAAACAAATAATAGATACAACACATACAGACAACCATGAAAGACAGAACTATGAACACACAGATATATGTGGGGAAAACCTTTTCAAGTAAAAAACCCCACCTCCAAAACATTCAACTCACTTGTATTATTCTGTACCAAAAATGGTTACAATATAAACACAGAGCTATGTTCTTCAGGATATTACATCTTGTTCATCTGGAGAAAGATATACAGGCAACACAAACCAGAACCTCACACAGTTACAATGTACTCAAGACATACTATGTAGATTCCCTTTAGCTCCTCTCAAATGATTGTCATAGCTAGCCTCATGACCAACCCAGCCACTTGGCCTCACAGGTTCGCATCTTACCAAATCTGAGAGTCTAAGTGTTCACGGTTGAACCGCTCGAACACTCTTAGCCTCTCTTTGATATCACTCATTTTTCTATCTCAAACTGCACACAAGATTATTTATAATCTTACACCATGTGCAAACCTGTTCAGCCCATCCCTACCAGCAACATTCAATAGGATAATAAATCATCCACCTGCAAGCACCAAACATTCTCTGATAACGTGCATCGCTTATACAACTGCATCGATCCACACAATCATTAACTCGTCCCAGATGCGTTTGTCAACCTTCCATCAATAATTCAGCTCTATCGCAATAAGGAAATAACTCTCTGGCCAATGGGATCTCAAAGAACTTCCACGTTTCATCATTTCATTCGCCTATCACTGCTGACTGTTAGTCAAATCGGTCCAACTTGGTCAACCGAGTCTCGAGCACATTCTGCCTCCACCGCGCTACCGCCGAGCTCAAACAACCCCGTCGCGGTATGGCGGTGAGCTCGCCTGAGCTCACCTCGCCATCTACCGCACTACCGCTATCCAAATCGACTTGCCTCACGGTATGGTAGTAAGCCATCCGAGCTCCTTCGAGCTCTGGTCCAAGTCACCACCAAGCTCAGTCCTTTCATTGTCTTTGACCAACCAGATGCAATCATCCTGCCACGTGCCAAACGGTCATTCGCCTGTTGCATTGATGTTGAGTCCAACTCGAACAAAATCTACCCCGAGCTCATCTAAACTCCTACCGCACTACCGTAGCCCAGACCAACACACCTCGCAGTATGGTGGTAAGCCATCCTAGTTGATCACTGGCGGTCTTACCGCGGCCACTGCGGTCAATTCACAACTATTTCAAGAATTCCTGATCTACAAAGTCTTTGCATACACCCAGCCTTCACATTCCAATGATATGCACACATGTAACAAATCCCATATGTTGCTCATCAAAAAATCAAAGAGAACCAATTGAAAGCATTGTCAAATTCAAACTCCTCGGACACTTAAAGTCCATTTGAACCACTACAGGCATGTCACTTTCTTATTTGCTTCACTACCGATATTTATATATTTTATTTGTTTCAAATTATATCTCTCTTCATGCTTTACTACAAACTCCTCTCATTGCTCATTTAGACTATGTTCTCATTGTCTAAGACCTACAAACTACTCAACCAAAGGTAACTAATAATTTTTATTGAATTTCAACTTCAATATTCTCGTTTCTATTAGTTGTTTTCAAATACTAAATATATATTTTGTTTATTACAGATACATTGGAGTTCACTGTGACCATGTTACAATATCGCTATACCATTGTACTCAATTATAGACATACTTGTAATGCAAATTAAACATTCTATAAAAACACTTAATTTTCATCATTGTATATATATCCTTATTCTACATTTTTTAATCACATAAATTTAATTTCCTCTTTATTTGTATACTATTTCCATTTAAGTTTTCAAATGTGTTGTTTTAATATGTTACATACATATTGTTCTATTTCAACCAATATGTCTACACAAAATCAAATAAGACAAATAATCATTTGCATCTAATTTATTTTATTTATTTCCTTTTTAGATTATCTAAACTATTTTCTATTTCAATCAATATGTCTACAACAAATAAAATACATCCATACAATTATCCGGTGTAACCCATTGCACACCAAAGGTGCAATAGCTAGTAATTACTCTCTTTGACTAATATTGGTGATTGCTTGGATGCATAGGTCCTTAGTAAAATTATAGGTTTAATCAATTAATCATCTCATTTATTGTACAACATCTAGTCAATAAATATCTATTACTTGTTTGATGTAGCAATTTCCAGCGCAAAGTGTGACGATCTTTGTACACTTCATCATTGAATAAATCCACTGCCATACTGTCAAACATCAATTTCATAATTATTTTGAGATTCCCCCTTCCAACACACACTCGGAGACCTGAGTATGTAAAGATGATTATTCTTGTCTATACCGCCATCCCAATTTGAATACCCATTAATAAGCCAATCTACATGAAAGCTCAAAATGGGCGCCTTAAAATATGATCTTGAGTGTTTCACCCCAATTTGTATTTGTTGCAAATTCACATGGCCCATTCTACTCCTTATATTGTGCATTCTTCTCATATAATTCTAAAAATATCCATTACCCATTTCACCTTGCTTCTCATTATTTGCTTAGGCTACCTGTATATCAACAGTTATAATGTGGGAATCATTACGCCCTTAGACGCAAATACCTCCATCTCTCCATTTTTTTACATTTGCAGCCAATTTTTGATATATTATTGACTGATATATCATGATTCCATGTATTTTGAATCTTATGAATCTTCAATTTGTCATGTTTGCGACCTAAAATTTTTGCATAACAGTGACCATAGTAGTGACCCTATGAAATTTGTTCACGATGCCATTATGACTTCAATGATCTCACGAATTTCTTGATTACTCGGATTACCCAAGGTATTCAAACTCGCCAACTATTTATCCTCTTTGGGAATTTGTACTTTTCGTGAAATTCGCAGCCCTGTGGATTCCCCAAAATTCATTCTTTCGTGGATTTAATGTCACTTTAGAATTCTCTAAAATAACACTTCACGAGATTCCTAAGTATCTAGATTTTCTCGAATCTTACTATCCTTCATGAAATCTGCATGTATGAGGAAAACTTGAGAGTTCATTTCTTGCAAACTTCTTGTTGTTTCGGATTTCCTAAGGCTTCATCAATACCCAGATTCTTTTCCTGATCAATGTACTAAGCATCTACAAAACATGATTAGGATTGGAGTGATAATACAAAATTCTAATTAAAGAACTCCATAATCGTCAAATATCCACCTTCGATATATAAATGAGCAACCAAATACCAGTGCACAGCGTGTTGTAGGGAATTAAGTGCAAATAACGAATGAACCACTACTCTCATGCCAGATACCAATCTTGCATTAAAATTTCAGATTTACACTAAGATACTAGAGGATTCAACCTTCAAATTAGAAAAGTGAAATGTAATCAAAAGATCTTGAAGTGCATGTATATATATATAAACCAACTTTCTCGCATAATCGTGCAATACCAGGATGAACAAGGTGACTTAAAATTCCATTTTCCAAGATAGCATCAACAACATTGAGAGAGTGACAAAATTAATCTCAAGAACCTTAGACTTTGAATGCAATGACTCTAATCAAGCACTCAGGTTCCTTCAGGCAGAAGAAAATTGGAGACTATCAAAGGCAAGTGAGAAAAAGCAGTTCCCCGCCTTTGGTGGAAGTATGTGCAAAAATTGTACAATTAATGGATAAAAGCAAGAAGTTGGGTCCATGAAGAGGGAAAGTTTCGGCAAAAACAAATCGTGTAGGAAATACGTATGTGTTAATAAAAAACGTATATGTGTTATGCTTTAGGTACTAGAGCCTAAAAAATGTGTATGCACTAAAAAATGCATACGCGTTATAACGCATACACATTTTATAACACTTACAAGTCATTTATTTAAAAAATTAAATACCTTTTAGAAACGTGTAAGCATTTTGTAACATGTACGCATTTTGTAATGCGTAGAAATTTTGTAACACAAAAATTGTACGCGTTTTAAAATGCGTACGCATTTCTAAAAAGTATTTATTTTGTTAAATAATCAAAAAAATAAAGAATGCATATGCGTTTTGTAATGCATACACGTTTTTAGAAGACATGTGTGCATTTTGTAATACGTACGCATTTTGTAACGCGTACACATTTTAAAAAAACACGTATGTGTTTTGTAATGTGTACGTGTTTTTAGAAAATGCATATGTGTTTTTAGAAAATGCGTACGTATTTTTAAAATTTTGAATCCCCAACCCACATGCTACCTCAGTTTTAGGTTCGAAAAGGCTTGGCAACCCAACCCTTAGCCTTTGACCTACAACTAAAAAACTAAGGCAGGTTCAAGAGAAATGTCCAACTTTGACAATATGATTGATGGACTTTTTTTTAATCAATCTATGAAATTAAAACCCATTAGAGAACATGATGTCTAGTTTCCAAATATATAATTTTTTTAAGACTGGATTATATTTGTTATTTTTTAATTAATTTCTAAGCAAACTAGTCCATAAACTTGAAATATCAGACTATTTTTAGTTTTTAATAAAAAAATTTGGTTAATTTTCTTGTAATTTTTTTTATATGGCATCAATCTTCAAAAAATTCTCTACACAATAAAAAAATGATTCAAAAAATGTTTAGTTTAGGTCCAATTATGCTGTATGTACACGATTTTTAAAAACAACAATTAAGGCCAATAAAAATTCAATTAAAAAAATATTCAAAAAAAAATTACAAAAAAATTTCCTCATCAATCTTCATGTTGTTAGTTATCTTTCCCCAAAAGAAATTAGCAAAATACTTTTATTTGGGTCAAAAAGTGGTGTTTGTACATGTGCATGGTATGGTAAAAAAAACGACTTTTAAAAAGTGGTTTTTATACATCCCTATCAAAATTCAATTTTTATCATCTGGGTATTTGAATAAATTACATATTTAGAAAGTAGATTCAAAATGGTAAATTCATATTATTGAATTTTTTTAAGATTCACTATGTAAGTGTTGGCAAAACAAGGATAGACAACTGAGAGTGGGGTGAATCAATTGTTATAGAATTTAAACTTATTTAACCTTAATCAACCTTTAATCTCATATCTAATAATTAACAATGAAAGCATGAATCAACAACACATTGGAAACACACAACACCAAGATTTTTGTGTGGAAACTTTGTTAGGGGAAAAATCATGATGGAGGTTAATCCACAATTTATACCCTGTTAAAAGTATAAAAGAAATGAATAAGGAATGCACATGCATTCAGGCACACTGCCTAGAGCTCACTGCTTAGAAGGGAAGACTCACTGCATTACATAAAAAAATCAGATTAAATCCATCTGATGAGGTTGAACTAAGAAATTAGCTTCTTCAAAAGCCTGATGATAGTTCTGGTTAGGCGCAAACGCACTTCTTCACAATTTGTTCTATAATTGAATTATCTGACCTTTATTCACACATGTCTCACACATACTTCGCATACATTCATTGATAACACACTAAAAATGAGGAAACAATCGCTCTTATATATCCGTTTTATTAAATTACATCATCAACTCTGTCGGCCAAAGATAAATAATATTTGAATACAAATTGTCGACCCAATTCATGATCAAATCTCAATGTGTACCAACCTAAGTCGATCACAACATAATGAGGACCTAAATCAACATCCTTGAACGTGCCAAGCATTCAAAAACTAATCCACAAGGATCCACAACACACTACAACCACTATGTCGGCCAAGAACATGAAAACTTGAACACATAAAGGAAAAATATTTGATCACGAGCACACCGATCAACGCAAACATACAAAAATGATAGAGTATGATCTGGAACCATCACTAAACATCACAGGAGCATACACAATAACTTAATTTACCATAATTACATTCTCTTCTTTTAGAAACACCTACTACTGTATAGAATAACTGTAGGAACTCAGAAACTCATAACTCACTCCAATCTTGATGCACACCTCTGAAACTTCTAGAGAACATACTAGATAGGCTTAGCAGCAAACCCTTTAATGCACGAATTTTGAATACCAATTTATAGAACTTTCCACCACTCTGATCTTCACAACTTCACAGACTGCTTGCAACATATTTATTATAATTTTCTCAATATCTTCGACATATACAGCCTTCAGAATCATCAATGCTAATAGTGTTGACATCAATGACAACCACATATCAGCAACACAACCACAACATCCAATAGTAAGTACCTCAAATTTTCATTCCAAGTGTGACAAATTATGAAAAACAACAAAAATACTTCCACTTTTTGAGCTTTTTGTGGACCCAACTTCTTGCATCAGCCCAAATGGTGACTCTGTTGGGGAAATGCTCTAGAGAATTTTGATGAAAAATTGGAATCAAGAACCCAAAATCTGGTTTCAATCCTCACATTAGGTCAACCAATAAACTAAAGGCTCAAAACCAATGAACAAGCTAGCCCTTCATGTGCTGGAAATCCAAGTGTGTGTAGATGTATTAATTTCTCTCCCTAAGTTGTTGCAGAGAAACCAAGTTTAGTCAAGTTAAGCTACATGAATGATTCTAACTCCAAAAGCAACCTAAATAGAGCCTTTCTGCCAAACAAGTGTCCATAGCCTCGACGAGGTTATCCCTGTGATTATCCTGAACATAGCTCTATTGCTAGCCAGACGTCCATAGCCCTGATAGAGATATTTGGATCCTCCTGAAAAGTTGAATTTCTTTCTTTTGATTTTCAATATTTCTTTTTCTTTTATCTCTTTTTTATTTTTCTTTTTACTTCTTTTTGATCTTTTCCTTTTCAACCTGTGAACAATGAAGCTCACACTCAAGGCTAAGAATCACAATGGCATTGAAGCAGAAATCTAATATTTTTCACTTAACAAGACCTTACAAGGAACCTAGCAACAACCTCTGGATTCTTAAAATGTGTGTAAAATGTAAGATTTGAGCACATTCTAGAACTAACTTAATTCAATGACTTATCCTCTTTATGCGTTCAAACCATGTGACCCCAAATAGAGGACTTTCACCATTCCTTTCAGAAGAAAGATTAGAGTTTGTCAAAGAAATACTTAAAATAGTTCCAAATAAATAAAATGATTACTGTGCACATAAGACTCTCCCAGAAGACAACAGGGGACCCAAACTAGAGAAATAAAGCAAAAAACCAAGCCCAAGTAGACCTAAACTAACCACAACTAGAAAACAAAAGCAAACCAAAGAAACTAACCCTAAAGCAACCCTAACATACAACAAACTGAAAGCAAGAAAGAAAAAACAAACTGTATTTATTCAAAATAAACTATTGTAAGAGAGGGGGACCACCCACTGCAAGGCCCTAGATCATGAAAGGCCAAAAATGGAAAGGCTACCCTAACTTACCTCAATTTAAAGGAAGGTTAGGATGAAAAGGATGAGAATGATGATGACTATGTGTCCTTCGACCACTCTGCAAACCCGAGAATTGAAGGGAGACTAGAAGAGTCGCTTTCTAGAGTCAACTCTACGTCTCAAACAACTCTCAGTTTTGGGATGATGTCGTGGCGCACTGGCATCTCACAGGTGTGTTGGCATCCGTACGACCAAAAAACCAGAGAGATGAGGTTTTTCTCTAAGGAAGGAATAACAACCTAGTTTACGAGTTTCTGGAATGACAAAATAGTATTAAGAAGTATGAACAATATAGATTAATGTGATAAAGGAAGTATATTACCGAGAGAGTGATGAAGACGATCTCGTAGAATATCCTCCTCGCCAGCTTGTTTTGAACTCTCTCCACCTACACACAATAAAGGGAGAAATTGTTGGGGTTGTATAGGGGCCTGCCTCGGTCAGACCTTCATCTTGGTTTTTCCACCTCCATGGATAGCCAAGTTTGGAATAGTAGAGATAATGATAAAGAAAATAACTACAAGCTACGTAAACACAAAACACTTCAAGTAGTATGTGCTTACTCAATCAAAAACAATAGGAGAGATTAGAGGAGCTAACCACCTTTATCCAAATCATTCAAGGCTTGTGGAGGAGAGAACAATAGGGACTCAAGCCTTTGTCGCCATGGTGTATGTCCTATGCTCACACTATAGAAGTGATGGAGTAGTGTATTTCTACAATGGAGTGAAAGAATGTTGCTACAAAGCTTGAATGGGTGTTGAAAGAGTGGAGAAAATGTGAAGTGATGAACTCAAGATCTCTCAAAACTTGAGAATGGATGGAATGGTCAAGAATATGAAGGAGAAGGTGAAAATCGGCCATATTCAGGTCGGTCAACCAAAGAGGGACATTAATCTTTGACTTACAATTGAAAATGTAACGCCTCTACAATATCCAACCACAGGAATCTGCCAGGGACGTAAGCGCGCCACGCGGACATATACGCGCCGCATGGACGTCCCCGACAAAAATGCCCCCACTGACACACAAATAAGGTGCCAAGTGGAATTCGAGCAGTGGCTTAAGTGGAATTAAGCCTCCGCCTTCAGTTTTCTAAAGTGTAAGGGGGTAAAAAGGGAATTTGTGTTAGGGGTGCAAATTCACGTTCATACATTTTTCCCACACTTTAGCGAGCACGATTATTGATGAGTGTTTCGGTAAAGTATAGTAGTAAGAAATTAACAGAGTAAGAGATGTATACCTGAACCGATGAGGAAGCAGAGCACGGTCTGGTGAACCCGAAAGTGCAGGAAAGGACTTCATAGTTCTGCGGAACCATAAAGCTGAAGTATGAAAATGCCTCATAGACTCACCGTCCTGCAAGGGGGGTATCCTTCAAGAACTCTCACATGAAGGAAACTAGGAAGAGCACCTTACAGACCCATAGACCTGCAAGGAAGGTATCCCTCAAGAACTCTCACATGAGGGATACTGAGAAAAGCGCCTTATAGACCCGCAGACCTGCAAGGAAGGTATCCCTCAAGAACTCTCACATGAGGGAGACCGATTAAAGCGCCTTACAAACTCGTAGACTTGAAAGGAAGGTATCCCCCAAGAACTCTCACATGAGGGAGACTGAGTAAAGGGGACTCTACAGAGTCATAGGTAGCGACATGTTTACCCGCAGATAGAACACATCAGAAAGCGGTTGCGTAGGCCAGTGAATGGACAATCACACAGACGATCACTAAGTTGTAAAAATTTCAAAGGGGTCCCTCAAGAACTCTTCAAAAGGAAGGAGGGTTCACTCAAGGGACGCACTATTTGAAAGGTGAAGTCTAGTCGGGTTGTCCCCAAGCTAGATGTAAGGATGCAAGGACAATCTAGTCGGGCTACCCCCAGTCTAGACGTCAAGGTGTGGAACTAGTCTAGTCAGGCTGCCCCCAAGCTAGAAGCTATATAACTTGTTGAAATTTTTTGAAGGGGTCCCTTGGCAACCCGGCGTGAAAAGAAGGGGTCCACTCAAGGGAAACACTGTTCAAAAGCTTGATGTCTTCCTTCTTGAATCAATTCATCATCAAGGAATCTTTTTGAAATATGTTCACTTCATCAAGGAATTCGAAAGGAAGGAGATGTGCTCATGTAAGGGGAAGACTAAGACTGTTCCTACTTCAGAAGAGGGTTTCCAAGTCCTTTCTTTACAAACCCATGATGAAGGGAACATGTTCCACTAGGATTTCAATGTTGAGAATACAATTCTAACAAGGAAGGGTTTTCAAGAAAATATTCATTTGGAAACGAATGTGTTTTCTAAAGACCAAGTAATGTAGAAGAGGTGTTGTCACACATGAAAGGGACAACTCAAGCAAAGATGAGAGAAAGATAAAGATAAAAGTAAGAGAAATCATATCACACACAGAGGGCACAAGGGGATCTGGTTTCGCGGGGTCAGATCTGCCTTTATTTGTATGTATTAGGTAATTACGGTAAGAGGCAAAATATCATCAATCCCCAACCAGATCAGGAAGAATGTATGAAAGACAAAGTAAAATAAAAATTGGGTCAACATGGAAGGAGGCCTAAATGCTCCCGATGCTTTGCATCATCCCCAATTTACCGAAATTCAATCACAAACATGGAAGAATGATGACACATATAGAGGAAGGTTTTACACAACAAACATCACGCATGTATCCACACACCAATCGAGGTGACGAGGGTCATCTAGGCACATGTAGCACGATCACAGGGGGACACATATCATGAAACACACGCATATTTAATCTAAAGATTAAGAAGAGGGTCCCCCCTAACACTGGTCAACCAAGAGGTCATCATCTTCCCACTCTAGATCATCGAAGGGGGAAGGATGATGAGCCTGCAATGGTGTAATTTTAAGGGGATGAACTTATGATCCTCCTGCAACAACGGCCATGACAAGGAGACCTATAAGATCTCCATCACTTAGCTCTTGTGGGTCTAGGGTCAATGACCTAGTGAAGATCGCTGACAAGGTCAAAACTTCATCTACCGAATTAAACATGCACTTAATGGGAGTGCCATGTTTCACCTCAGCAAATGGAGGAGTTTGCACCCAAGGTTCACCACTAGGCTCACTGAGAGACTTGAGATCGGTGATAAACTCAGCGGAGGCTGGAGTTGGTTCTATCGCTAGGACAAAATAAATCACCGAGGGGCCACCCTTCAGAGAAGGTGGGCTCTTCTTACATCCTCCATTGCTAGAGGGGCCACACTCTACCTTCTTCTTCATCGGAGGAGGTGAACTCCCCACAAATGAAACAAGGAGGGTCAAGGGAGAAGAGGAAAGAACTACAGTGGACATGGCCAAAGTGTTCGCCATGTCCACGGGCTTTGGGAAAGGCAATACATTTGAGACGGAAGTCAGCAAGGGCGGCTCCGCCGACGGAGCGATGAACACTTGCACCCTTCCAGGTGCATGTGCACTCACAGCGGGGACTGAAAGAGATTCAGAGATGGAAGGAGGAAAAGAGGAGGATGCAGTAGGAGGTACAACCTTCTCTTCCTCCTTCTTTTGTAAGGAGGCTTGCTCGGCTAGGAGAGCTTTTCGTCGACACTTATGCTTGCGTGCAAGGCGATTTCTATGACTCTTCGAACCAAAAGTTGTGAAGGGACAGAAGGATCCTGCTTAGCCATGGGAGTGTCCTCCATGGTTGTCTCCAATGGAAGGGTAGACTCCTGTATGGGAGAAGAAGGGTTAGGCTCAGAAACGGCGAGAGGAGTTGACTCTACTACCTTAGAGGTGGATCCTTTCCTATTTGGGGGAACAGGAATAGGTCGAGGGGAAAAATCTCTCTGCGAGCCTTTCTTTTTGTCATAAAAATAATACCAGGGTCCTAGGGACCCGTTAGGGAGATCTGATATCCTGACCTTGGGCCTTCACCAAGGAGGCATCATCAAACATTGCAGGTAGAACCCAAGCTTGTTCATCCAGTACTCTTCCCAAGAAAGGGTAGTGGATGGGTTAGCTTAATAGGGAGCAAGCTTCTCCTTTCCTTTTCGAGAGGAGGAGGTAACTGGCTACTTAGCTACAAGAAGGGTCAACTTCGGTTGTCCCTTGTCCCCATATTTTTACTTCAAATAGTTCTTGTAAAGTAGGTTCGTTCTCTGTCGGAGTGGACCGACTGTAGTGGGCCAAAAATGATCCAACGAGTATCCTCCATGGGATACCATAGGTTGATATCCAGTGTCATGCACTACATGTATGACACCTTTGTGGGAAAAATTAAGGCACTTATGAATCATGGAGGCAATCCCATTTATGGAAGCTAGCCAAGGTATGCCTAGCTTCACTCTAAATAGGTCTGACTTGAGGATGACATCGAAGACCGCGTCTACACTCCTAGGTCCAACTAGGACAGACAACATTATCGATCCATAAGGTTTAATAAAAATTCCATCATGTGTGTGGATGATGGACTTTGTTTTGTCGTATTCCTCCCTCTGTAGGAAGTTTAAGAGTAACATCTCCTCCGTGATGACATTCACTCTACTCGCAGGGTCAACCAAGATCCCTGTCACAATGTTATCATTGAGGCAAGCGGGAATATAAAGCAGAGAAGGCTTGCTATTTGCTGGAATGTCTTGCAAGGTAAATGTCACATCCGGCAAGCCAATCACAAGACGAGGAGAGGCAATAATAGTAACCATGTTAACATACGCCTCATGGTGAGAAGTAGAATAAGTGGGATCGATAATCATGTTAGCAGAGTGTGACGGAAACGGGTCTATGTATATCTGCAATTCACTGTTAGCTTTTGCCACTGATTTTTTCATGTTTTTTTTCCCCCATCAAGATGGATACTACCATCCTCGATGTGATCCTATATATCATGATGCAAGCGCATACAACATTTGGTATCGTATCCGTTAACTAGATGCTACTGACAATAAGTATGTTCTTCATACCAGCTAGGGTATGGTTCTCTAACTACCTTAGGAGCTTGTAGGGTAAGGATCTTATCCTTCACCAATTTCTACAAGATGGAAGAATAAGATTATGATAGCTTTGTGAACTTTCGGTCGCGTTTGAGGCCATTATCCATAGCGGCTACTACATTTGCAATAGTTTTACCTCTTCCCGAGATCGATATGATAGATCTTCCTTCTGAACGAGAGCACGAGGGAGGACTCCCAAACTGAACCACCGTTTGTTGGTATTCTCATAAATTCGCACACAAGTGTGCAAAAGAAGGATACTTCATGAGGGCAAACTTCTCTTGCCAAGGCCTTTGTAAGTTCCCTATGAAGACCTTTTGTACATCAGAATCGGGTAACAAATATGAGATCTATGAGAAGAGTACTTGGTATTGTGCTATAAAGTCTATAATCTTTTCATTGTCCCCTTGTTTGCATCTAACAAGGTCTGAGAAGGTAATCTTCGGTCTAATGTTGACTTGGAACTGTCGCAAGAATTGGTTCACAAGTTGATCGAATGTGAAGATGGAATTATTGGGCAAAGAACAGTACCAATCCAGTGTTGTATCTTTGAGGGATCTGGGAAATAGTTTAGCCATCAACGCATCATGATGGAAAAATTCTATGCATGAGGCATTAAAGGCAGACACATGTGTCTGTGGGTCCCCCTAACCACCGTATTTTTCAAATTTTGGAATCTCCATCCCTTGCGGGGAAGGAGTGTTTAGGATTGCAACTGACAACAGGCTATGCTAGAAGAAGGGTTGGAAGATAGGCTGGGTCAAGGCCTGGGACAGGTTCACTAGTTGATTTTGCATCTTCCCCATATTCTGAAGAAGGGTATTCAGAATAAGGTCATTAGAAGACATAGGACCACTAGAACCACTGCCAAAGCCACCGTCGTGACTACCGCCAAAACCACCACCAATGCGACTTCCATCGGAGCCACCACCAGAGCCGAAGCCACTATCATGACTTCCATCAGTACCGCCTCCGCCAATGCCACCTCCACTTCTGAATTTTCTACCACCAAAGCCTTCGCCCATCATTCCGCCAAATCCTCCACCACCGGAGGTAACAGAAGGGGTGAAGTGGAAACCCAAAGGGTTTCTGTTTACTTTGACAGTATCCAAACTTTCAGAAGTAGAGGGTATATTGATCAATGGGATCGTGTCAGCCATATACATGGATATAGGAGGCATCGACATCTCTAGTTGCCTCTCACATTCCTTGAAGAGGCCACCCCATATCATGCGACCTAGGCTAGAGGGGGCACATGCTTCGGTGAGACCAGCAAGACTAGCCAAGAGTTCTACACATGTCCGGTCTTTTTCCACCATGTATCTTATTTCACTGATCACCTTAATAGCCCTAGCCAACTTCAGGTTGCCTTCCAGGTGGTTTTCTAATGCACCTGACCCTTTACCGAGACTAATGACGTATTCGAAAGGGATACAGACGGCCTCATGCTCATTTACGGATGAAGAGGTCAATGACATAGGAGGAGTAGGGATGCGATCGGTTTCATCAAGAAACCTAGGTTCGCCTCGCGATACGTGCTCCTGTGTGGACAGGCCAACCTCAAAACCAGAGAAAATGTCGATAGTGAAGCTAGAGGAGACCTTCATCTTGTCCATCGGAAGGTGTTGTAGACTTCTTCTAACAATATGCCCATAGGTCATACATTGGGTCATGAAGCTCATAAAATTTCACAACACACTAGGGTACAATGACCAAGAGGTATATGAGAAAAAGTTTAGGATGCCAACAAATGGATAGACGTTGGTTCACGTTGGGTTCACGAAAATGTAAGAGAGGGGGACCACCCACTACAAGGATCCAAGTCACGAAAGGCCAAGAGTGAAAAGGCTTCCCTAACTTACCTCGGCTTAAAGGAAGGTTAGGATGAAAAGGATGAGAATGATGAGGACTATGTGTCCTTCGACCACTCTGCAAACCTGGGAATTGAAGGGAGACTAGAAGAGTCACTTTCCAAAGTCAACTCTACGTCTCAAATAGCTCTTTGTCCGAGGACAAAAGTGCGGTTCTGGGACGACAGCGCGGCACGCTGGCGTCTCACAGGTCCGCTGGCGTCCATACGACCAAAAAACCAAACAGATGAGGTTTTTCTCTAAGGAAGGACTAACAACCTAGTTTACAAGTTTTTGGAATGACAAAATAGTATTAAGAAGTACGAAAAATACAAACTAATGTGATAAAGGAAGTATATTACCAAGAGGGTGACGAAGACGATCTCATAGAATATCCTCCTTGCCAGCTTGCTTCGAACTCTCTCCACCTGCACACAATAAAGGGAGAAATTGTTGGGGTTGTATAGGGGCCTACCTCAGTCAGACCCTCGTCTTGGTTTTTCCACCTCCACAGATAGCCATGTTTAGAATAGTAGAGATAATGATAAAAAAAAGAACTACAAGCTACATAAACACAAAACACTTCAAGCAGTACGTGCTTACTCAATCAAAAATAATAGGAGAGATTAGAGGAGCTTACCACCTCTGTCCAAAGCATTCAAGGATTATGGAGGAGAGAACAAGAAGGACTCAAGCCTCTATTTCCATGGTGTCTATCTTGTGCTCGCACTATCAGAGTGATGGAGTAGTGGATTGTTGCAATAGAGTGAAAGAATGTTGCTACAAAGCTTGAATGGATGTTGAAAGAGTGGAGAAAATGTGAAGTGATGAACTCAAGATCTCTCAAAACTTGAAAATGGATGGAATGGTCAAGAATATGAAGGAGAAGGTGAAAACCGACCATATTCGAGTCGGCCAGCCGCAGAGGGACGTTACTCTTCGACTTCCAATAAAAAATGTAACTCCTCTACAGTCTCCAGCCGCAGGAATCTGTCAGGGACAAAACTGCACCACACCGAAATCTACGCACCGTGTGGGCGTCCCCGACAGAAATTCCCCCACTGACACACAAACAAGGTGCCAAGTGGAATGTGAGCAACGGGCTTAAGTGGAATTAATCCTTCGCCTTCAGTTTTCTAAAGTGTAAGGGGGTAAAAAGGGAATTTGCATTAAGGGTGCAAATTCACGTTCACACAACTATATACAAGGAGACTCAAAAAAAGATTGATCAGACAGGGTAGACTGAGACCCACACCTATGCAATTTTTCAGTGCATAGACAAGCAATAAGGTGATAGTAACAATCCTTAAGAATGCAAACTTATTTTTATATTCAGCAAAATAAATCTCAATATTGCAACACTCAAACTCCATATCCCAATCAGGAATAATTAGTAACTAAGGCAACTCATTCGAACCATGATCAATCCAAATCCAAGTTGTCTTGCCTAAACCTCCATAATCAAATTGATAAACTTCACAATTCTCATTAAGAAAAGAAACAACTTGGTGTGATACTTGTTCAGGCCGATTGTTGTGTTTATCATCCTCCAATTGTGAATAGTTGATATTTGTATCGTTAGGAGGTCTCCACTAATGGTGCAACATTCCTCTCACACTTGAAACATGCAAAACAAAATTAAAGTCATCAATAAGCAGTTCAAAGTAAAATTCAAATTAAATAAATCTAGAATTAGCATTATGGAATATTTCACCTATTTGCATGTCTTCATAAGGGATTAGTAATGAAACTACAGGAACACCCTTGTGTTCATCAACTTGTTCATGGAAATTTTCATCAAAAGCCACTAAAGGTTGATCTTCAAGCACATTTTCACTTCCAACTATGTGGTCATCCCATCAATGGTGACTGTAACATCATTATTCTCAACATCTTTTGTAAGTCCCTGCATACCAATGTAATTTAGAGTCTTATCATCATCAAAGCATGAAATATGTGAATCATTATTAGCAAATTCATTAGAATATAAAGGATGAAAAAAAATTGATAAACAAAATGACTCCCTGTCATTAGTTATCAATGCAAGCTTGGAGTCTTGATCCACATCAACCTCTTCAGTCAATCCTCCAGTCTACTCCATGAGGCAATATTTAGAAACTTGTTGTAATTCCTTGATTGGAGATCCATTTGATGTAGCTCTTTGTGCATATCCTATTTGGTTTGACAAATGTACTTGTTCTTCCACCTCCTTAATTTTTGTCTGGCATTGAAAACATGTGAATTCAGAATGTGCCTCTTTGTGAATCATGCACTAGGATGGTAACAACAACTCCTCTAGGTAGACTTTGTATATCAATCTTGACCAATCCTTCATAAATTTAGCAACAAACTCTTCATATCTAGCTTGTGTTGGATTTTTATCATGAATAGAAGGAATATGACTAATCACTTCTTTCTTTTGTGGTTCAATCTTTCTGTTGTATCATTGAGGTTTGTAGGAGATAATGATCCCATGTATGGATTGTACAAATGCAAGTTTTGAAAATCAATTGGCATTGTAAAGCTTGGATAGTTTGGTTGACTTGGATTACTCATGATGGATGAATCAAGTTTATATTCCATGTTCCTCTTGTGTTTTGACCTTATTGACCTCTAAGGGGTTTAGGACCAATGATGAGATGAAGGATGAAATGGGTGAATGATATGGGTGTTTGAATTTTTAGGAACTTTGGCTCAATGCTAGACTTTAGGCCCTGGTTTGATTTGATTTTGATAGTTTGACTAGGTGTGTTAAGTCAAACAAAGTGATAATGGATTCGATAATTTGACTAAATGTGTTAAGTCAAACAAGATGATTTTTGATGATGAACTTATAAACCCTAGGAATTTGTGTTATCCTAGGGAAAACTCGCATAAGAGAATGAATTGGTTAAGTGTGTTAAGCCAATCAAAGTGATCATGAACTAGTAGACCTCAGGAAGTTGCATTATCCTAGAGGCAAATTTGTTCAAGAGGATTGATAATTTGACTAGGCACGTTAAGTCAAACAAGGTGATGCTGAGTTTTCCTAAAATTCTAGCATAAGTGATGTTTCCAAGGTTCCAAAATTTGTTGGTGAGATGGGATTTGATTGATGTTTTAGGGATGGGTGAAGTGTTTGACTTGATCCTAGATGACCCTACGAGGACCTGCTTACAAGATCAAGGTAATGAAGAACATGTTTTTCCCTAAAAGTGGTTCAAACCAAAAGACCAATGTTGGCATGAAAACCAAATGACCCAAAAGAGACCAAGCACATGTGTGGTTCAATTGTCTTTTATCTTTCTTAGGTTTGGTTCTTTTTACCACAAACACTTTCTTGATTATGTTTCAAACAACATGTCTAATTTCCTACTTTCTTTTCATCTCACAAGGTCCATTTATGTGGAAATCAAGGAAATTAGGGCAATAGTTTCCTAGGTTGACCTTAGTGAAAACAAATTATGATTAAACCCAAGCACTTAGAAACCTCTAAGGATATGATCCCTAGGGAAAGCAAGAGTACTTAGATTTGTCAAAGGATATTTGTTTCCTCCAAGGGGTTTGAAATTTGGAGCTCTTTGTGAATGTTTGTTTTTCAATTGTTTTGAGGACCAAGCAATGTATTTTTCATTTCCAAGCACATGTACAACCCTAGGATGAAGAGACAATATTTTATTGGGTTCCCACTTGGACGAATTTAGCTGTGCATATTCAGTGCAGATGACTAGATGCTTGACCACACAGGCTCCCCTTTACAGTGCACTCACTTCTCAGGTCATCCAAGCATCAGTACCCATGAATCTCCCATGGCATACTTTTCATCTCTACAACAGAACCGCATGTATAACGTGGGGCGGCTTCAAAGGACATGACTTTTTGCACCAAAAAAATAGATAAGGATTTGGCCTTCCAAACAAGGGTTTTAATTCAAAAATTTTGTTCATGGAGATTGACCCATGCGGTGAGAGACCATTGTTGCCCTTCTCGTTGGAGCCAACCGCGTGATACTGGTTTTTGTTCCAATACCCACTTTTATATCCCAGCTAGAAATACACTTGTCCTTAGTGTGTTACCAATTGGGTCGTTCCTTTGGGTGAGTAATTTTTCCCACAAGGTAGGCTCGCTAAGATAAAAAAAAGTGAATAAACATATTCGTAGTTCAATCAACCTTTGTTTAGAAACAAAGGGAGAACACACGCAATAAGCCTACTCACACTCGTAAGATGTTTTGTTCAATTTTAAACCCAAAAAAATGAAGTGTGGAGGTGATTCTTTTGACAACTTAATATCACAAAAATACTTTTGATTCTCAAGATCGTCGTGAGGCGCAAGAGAAGTGCATACGCCTTTTAGATGATATTACTTTGTGAAAAGGATTACAAAACATCAAATACACATGTTCATTTTAATCCTCAAAGCAGAAAATGAGTTCTTTTTAAAGCACCAACTTTGAAGTGTGAGAGTTTGCCTTGTTCTATTTTTAAACCTTAAACCAAATCTAGTAGATTTTTTCTAAGGTTCTTTTTAAACCCTTTATGCAAACTTTTGAAAAAGAAATTTGTATTGTTCTTTTTAATGCCCAAAAGAAAAATTAGTGTTTTCTAAAGCATAAAGTAAACAAATCCTTAGAAAGGGATTATAATTTCTCCAAAAAGTGTTTAAAAACACTTAATACAATGAGATGATAACATCATAAAGAACCCTTGGCCTTCGTTTTCCTTCCTTCACTTTTGATCAATAAATTTCCTTTTTAGGCAGATTTCAACAATTGTTAGATTTTTCCATTTTGGATAATTTTGCATCCATGACTTTGAGAGTCCTATTTCTTCCAAAAAATACCCAATATTAAGATAGGATGAATTCCCAACTAACATCCCAAATCGGAGACATGCATTCTGAGTTATTAACAAAAATAATTTTTCAAAAACAAGAAAATTAGAAGAAAAAAAATGCTAAATCACAATTTTGAGGGTCAAGATGAAAGGTTGAGGCTATGAAAATGTGTTGAAACGGGATCCAATGGACTTGTGAATCCACATGCCACCTCATAAAGAAACCGCTTGTAAAATTTCAGCCAAAACCCACATCCGAGTCAAAAGTTATGATCTTGGGAAGTTCCTGCATCACAAAAAAAATGTTAAAAAAAATCAAAAATTTGTAGGTGCAGTGCAGTTAGCAAATGCGGCATAGTTTGGAACAGACGCGGTGCTATATAGCGTCGCACGTTTGACTAGGAGTGACGCTTTGTAGAAACAAAGAGCGCGATTGCGGCGCAGTTTGCAACTTTGAAAATCCATAGCGAACTTTAAAATTTTGAAATTTCTGAGCAGGAAAGCAGGTGCGGCACAGTTTGGAATAAGTGTGGTGCAATATAGCGCCGCACCTCTGAAAGTGGTGCAATATAGCACCACGCAAACTGTCAACGGCACAGTTTCCTGTGTGCAAACAAAAAACATCAAAAACCATGGAATTTTCACAAAAATGTGATGAAATCCTTGAGATTTTCCCTCCTTCTAGCACCAAAATGTGAACCCCAATTTCACACCTGCACATAAACAACAAACAAACACATTATTAGATCAATATGCAAGGTGAAACAAGGATTCCCCATGAAATTAGATTGAAACATTAATATAGGAAGAAAAATGAAGAACAATGCAAATGAAAGTAAATAAATCCTATTTTAATGAACAACTATCAATCCCATGGGGGAATTGATGCCAATTGATGTGTTGAAATCGGACCTTTCCCAACTCCTTTGTTGCAAATTTTGATGATGGAGATTTGATCCAATGGAGTTCTTGAGAAAAACCTGCAATAACCTAGCTAAGATCTTGCATTGAGGATGAAGTTGAGTAGAGTAAGTTTACTCAAGTTGCGGATGATAGAATGAGAGGAAGAGTCTCTCATTTATAGATTTCCAAAATGGAAAAGAGAGTGAAATTGAGCAATGTGGGATAAAAGATAATCCAATGGCATTGTGCCACTTGTCCACGTGTGATTGGAGGAGGAATGAGCACATTTTGGTCAATGTGCATGATAAATGCTATGAGATTCAAATTTGAAATTTAAATGTGACATGTTGGAGAGAGAAAGAAATGGAGTTAATGTCACTTGGCTCAATGCACAAGGACATGTAAGAGGCCTTAAATGCCTTGTTGGAAGGACCAAGCCCACTTGAATTTTGAATTCAAATTTGAGAGAATATTCCTCTTTTATTCCATGTTGAGAGAAAATAGACAATTAAATAAATCAAAGTAATTGATTTATTGTGCAAGTTGCATTCTCTAGAGGATTTTAGTGATTGAGATTAAATTAATCAAAATTAATGAGAGATTAGGTGATTTGACCATTTTGACTTAGATTTTAGGATTGATTTAAATCAAAATGAGAGGAAAATGATTAAAGACTTAATTAAATAAAGATTTTATTTATTTATTAAAGAGGGATGATGTTGGATTTAAACCAAATAAAGATTTATTTAATTTAAATGAGATGACTTTAGGGATTAATTAAATAAAATGATTTATTTACTTAAAAAGGGGATTACAAAAATAATTAAATAAAATTGATTTATTTAATTAACAGGAGATGATGACTTAATTAGATAAAGTTGATTTATTTAATTAAGAGATGAAGAGTGATGAATTTAATCAAATATAGATTATTTGATTAAATGACTAGTAAAGGAGATGATTCAGGATGAAATGGTGTTATTAAATCAAGATCTAGTGTGTCGGATCGAATTGTATATTTTCCATGTCTACAATTATATATCAATATATATTAAAATATATATATTAATATATATTATATATTATATATTATATAATATATATTATACCACTCTCCCACTTTTTATCTCTTCCCCTCTCCCTCCCTCTCTCTCTCCCTCTCTCTCCCCCACTCTCCCTCTCTCTCTCTCCATCTCTCCCTCTCTCCCTTTCAGATCTTTCTCTCCCTCTCTCTCTCATCTTTCTCTCTATCCCTCTCTCCCTCTCCCCCCCTCTCCCTC
>CM021102.1:41513468-41807971 GCA_007115665.2 Sequoiadendron giganteum | reverse complement strand
ATTATATATCAATATATATTAAAATATATATATTAATATATATTATATATTATATATTATATAATATATATTATACCACTCTCCCACTTTTTATCTCTTCCCCTCTCCCTCCCTCTCTCTCTCCCTCTCTCTCCCCCACTCTCCCTCTCTCTCTCTCCATCTCTCCCTCTCTCCCTTTCAGATCTTTCTCTCCCTCTCTCTCTCATCTTTCTCTCTATCCCTCTCTCCCTCTCCCCCCCTCTCCCTCTCTCTCCTCTCCCACTCTCCTCTCTCTCTCTCTCTCTCCCATTCTCTCTCTCTCTGCTCTCTCTCTCTCTCTCCCATTCTCTCTCTCTCTCTTCCTCTGCTCTCTCCCACTCTCCCTCTCTCCACCTCCCCATCTCTCCCCACTCTCTTCTCCCCTCTCTCTCTCCCACTCTCTCTCCCCTCTTCCCTCTCTCCCTCTCAAGTCTTTCTCTCTCTCCATCTCTCCAACTCTCCCTCTATCTCTCTTTCATGTCTATCTCCCTCTCTCCCTTTTAGGTCTTTCTCTCTCTCCCTATCTCTCCATCTCTCCCTCTCTCCCACTCTCCCTCTCTATTTCATGTCTCTCTCCCTCTATCCCTTTTAGGTCTCTCTCTCTCTACCTCCCTCTCTCTCTCTTTTACTATCCCCCAGTCTCCCTCTCCATATCTCCCTCTTTCCCTCTCAGGTCTTTATCTCTCCCACTCTCCCTCGTAGGTATTTCTCTCTCTCTCTCTCCCACTATCCCTCTCCATCTCTCCCACTCTCCTTCTCTCGTATTTCTCTCTCTCTCGCTTAGGTATTTCTCTCTCTCTCCCTCTCTCCCTCTCCCCCTCCCCTCTCTCTCTCCCACTCTCCCTCTCCCACTCTCTCTCTCCCTCTTTCCCTCTCAGGTATTTCTCTCTCCCCCTCTCTCCGACTCTCCCTCTCCCTCTTTCCCTCTCAGGTATTTATCTCTCCCCCTCTCTCCCACTCTCCATCTCCACCTCTCCCACTCTCCATCTCAAGTCTTTATCTCTGCCTCTCCCCCTCTCCCACTCTCTCCCTCTCTCGCACTCTCCCTCTCCCTCTTTCTCTCCTCTTTCTCAGTTGTCCTCCTCTCTCCCTCTCTCCTCCTCTCCTCCATCTCCATCTCCTCTCTCTCCACTTTCCTCTCTCTCCTCCTCTCTCCCTCCTCCCTCCCTCCTCTCTCAATCTCCCTCCTCCCTCCCTCTCTCCTCCCTCTCTCTCTCTCTCCTCCCTCTCCTCTCTCCTCTGGTCATTTCTCTCTCTCCCTCTCTTTTCTCTCTCCCTCCCCTCTCTCCCTCTCTCTATCCCATATCCCTCCTCCTCTCTCTCTCCACTCTCTCCTCCTCTCAACTCTCTCTCTCTCTCTCTCTCTCTCTCTCTCTCTCCCTCTCTCTCCCACTATCCCTCTCTCTCTCCCACTCTCCACTCTCTCTTTCAGGTCTCTCTCCCTCTCTCCCTTTGCGGTATTTCTCTCTCTCCCTCTCTCCCTTTCAGGTCTTTCTCCATCCCCCCTCTCTCCCTCTCTCCCTTTAAAAATCTAAGAGGGAGATGGAGACTTCAAAGGGAGACTATGTATTAAATATATTATAGTATATATTATATATAATATATATAATATATATAGTATATATTAAATATATTAAATATATTATGATATATTTATAAAGAATACATTTATTATGTATTCAGAATACATGGCAAATGGATATCCATTGCTAACGGATATCCATTACCAACTGCATTAGATTTGAATCTTCTTCAAACCATATCAATATACTAGAAAGAAACAGATATTCGTTTATAATGGATATTTGTTACAAACGGATATCCATTTTTTTGAGATATTAAAACCCAAACCATACCTCATTTTCATGATGATCTTAGTTGAGCAGCGACCTCCATCGTGCAAAGCGACCTCCGACATGATCCAAGTATGTGTTTGAATCCTTTTCTTTGCATTTTTTTCTATTTTTTTTGCTAATTAGTGACTAATTTAGGCTTTTTTTGCATTCTTTATAGTTTTGTTGAATTTTTTCATTTCAATCTAAACCTACAAAAAAAATTGAAACCCTCGTTAGTGAAAACAAAAAAATCCAAACAAAAAATTTGAACCTTCATTATTGGAAAACAAACATAAAATTGAACCTTCATTACCCCCTTTCTGCATTTATTTAAATTGATAAGTAGGAGGTATTTTCCACAACGTGTCAAATTGTGATATTACTATCAAGATTCAATCATGTAGTTTAACGAGTCAAACTCATTGACTCATTTTTCATGAGTTTAATGGTTCAATGAGTTTGACTTGTTAAACTACACGGTTGAATCCTGATAGCAATATCACAATTTATTTAAACTATTTTACATTCTTGTCTATTTTCCTTCTTCTTTAATACTTATTCTCTTGTTTCTTAAATTCCTGCTTTGTTGCTTATTCTTAAGTTAGTATTTCTTTGCTAAACAATTTGTATTTTAATTTTTTAATTCGTTTGACTCTCCTTAGCTCTCAAAATAGAAAGGACCCTAGTTGGAAGTATTGTGATCTAAATTTCCAATACTTAGTGAATCGGGATCCATAGTTAGTACTGGCCAAATAAAACTTATCCTAGCAAGCATAGGGAAATGGGTGAAGTTAAGGGATAATAATCGATGGGCTATGCAAGAGGCTATCATATTGTATCATATTGTATGATAGCCTCCTGCATAGCCCATCATTATTATCCATTAACTTTCCCATTTCCCTATGGATTATGGGAAAATTTTTGTTTAACCATTACTGACTATGTATCCAGATTCATGAAGTATTGGCAATTTGGAGCTTAACACTTCCACATTGCAACGAGGTAAACATTTAATGTATTTTTTCATGAGATTTCACATCACTTCAATAATTATTTTTTTTTCATTTTCATGCCTTAGAAATAAATGAGCTTTACACATTTTTTCATTTGTGTTCAATTAATTCATTTATATTGAATGGTTTAAGAGAATTTTAAAAAAATTATCTTACATTTTGAAATTACAAATTTAATGTAGGTTCACTTATATCTAAATCATGGATCCACCCACTCCACCTCATAACCCCCCACCTCCACCACCTACATTTGATGGTGCTCACTTTAGAGAACAAATTGATGTGAATATTAGATCCATTCAGGATCAAGTTAACGCTATTCAGAATGAAGAATGTATTCCACCATATTTGAGGTGTTTTGCATCTACAATGCAAAATGTTGTTGATGTTGTTAGGTCCATTGATGTGGAGTTAGACAAGAATCAACGATGGCTAGAGGAGAGGAGATAGTCCCATTCTAAAAAGGAAAACACAAAGAAATGAAGAGATGCAACAGAGAGCTGCAAAACTTTATTAAGACAATGATCTTATTGAATTTTGCAATTCACACTGACAATGATCTTATTTTTATAAAGAATTTGACCTTGGATGGATATTTTATAAATAATTTCATTGGATGGATATTTTATAAAGAATTTGGTTGGATGGATATTTTTAGTGTTGAATTTATGAATATAATAGTATAATGATGAGACAAAAATTTAGTAATAAATATTGAATAATCTATTAATTTAGTGTTTGTTCATATATAGTGTGTGTTCATGCATCATGGTTGAGTGATGTCTTATTTGTTGATTATGATTATTGTATAGATTTCACATGAACAATATAATGAACATGTATCTTGATGTCTTATAAGGATTTTGTTTGAAGGTTGCATCAAACCCCTATGGTGTACATAATGTTCTTGTTTATGTATATTCATGGTTGAAAGATAATTATTCTTATTCATGATGATTTTATACCTTTTACATGAAGGATCTAATGAAATGTTATTAAGCTTGAAGGTTTTAATGGCATGAATGTTGAATTGAGTTGTAATGGTTTTGTTTGATGGTTGCATCACTTCTTATTCTAGAGGGTCCCAACATGGGAAAACACTCTTCCTCTCAACTCCCTCTCTCTCTCTCTCATCTCTCTCTCATCTCTCTCTCATCTCTCTCTCTCTCTCTCTCTCTCTCTCTCTCTCTCACTCACTCTCACATACCTCCCACTCTCCCTCTCCCTCTCTCCCTCTCAAGTCTCTCTTTCTCTCTCCCTCTCTCCCTCCTCTCTCTCTCTCTCTCAAGTCTCTCTCCCTCTCAACTCTTTCTCTCTTTCTCTCTCCCTCACTTTCAGCCCTCTCTCTCTCTCTCTCTCTCTCTCCTCTTCTATCCCTCTCTCCTCTCTCAAGACTCTCTCTCTCTCCTCCTCTCTCCTCCCCTCTCTCCCCCTCTCTCTCTCTCTCTCCCTCTCCCCATCCCTCTCAAGTCTCTCACTCTCTCTCAGGTCTTTCTCTCTCTCCCTCTCTCTCTCAATTCCCTCCCACTCCCTCTCTCTCTCTTGTGAATTGGTCGTACATCAATAAATATATAATATATATTATGTCGTATATAATATATAAGTTATGTATTAAATATATCATATAATATATATTGCATAATATTAATATAATATATAATATTAATACATACTATATATAATATAATATACAAAATATATGTAGTATAAAGTATATAATATAATAATAGTAAAATGTTTTCATAATATATAATATATAATATATTATATAATATATAATACATAATATATTATATAATATATTATATAATATATAATATTAAATATTATGTATTTTAAATAATACAAGTAACGGATATTCATTCTAAATGGATATTTATATCCGTTCTAAACGGATATCCATTTTTTCTGACAAAATCAGTAGGCTCAGGATTTGGCTCGAGATTTGGTTCGATATTGCCTAACTTGGAAAGTCAACCCAAAAAACATGTTTTGAAAATTTGCTTAGTTTTCTTAAGTTCACCCTTGTGGCTGACGACTTTTTTTATCCGAATTTCATGAAACAAAAAGGGTTTATAGAAAAAAAATTCAGCTTTCCACAAATATAAGTTATGCCTTATTTTGAATTTAATAAATAATAATTATTGATTTTTTGAATACATTACGACTAAAGCCCCGATTGATAGGCTAATTGAAAAACTTCTATAACTTTCAAACTACTTAACATTTTTCAAACCTACAAGATGTTTCACATTCTATGCTTTGCATACTATAGGATTAAAAAATTGAATTTCATAAATTTTTGACCAAGTTATGGTGGTCAAACACAAACGTTTTAATAATTCTAAAATGTTCTAATAAAAAAATCATAACTAGTTATATTGAAAGATTAAAAAAAAAAACTATTTTTTTCTTGTACTTAGGGTGGTCAGACACACACCTGCTTCTTATCTTTTTCTTGAAAATTTAGTACCACTGGATTGAAATTTCAAAATTTCGCAAAAAAGATTTACTTTTTTCCAAAAAAGGACTAGTAGCCTAGAAACTACATTCAATTTGCTACAACTTTTGTTCTTACATAGTTTTCAAATTATGTTAATAGCCTATTCAAATTTTTATGTCAAGTTGTCTAACTCTAATTTTCTGAATTTTCATTGCCACTTAGAGGCCTAGTTTGGACCCCCATGATCCCGCACTGACCCATTTTAGGTTGAAGATCATTTGAAGTACAAAAATGAAGAAAGTTGCAAGAAAAGTTTTCAAATCATGGAAATTCCTCTATAGAATTTATTTCCGATTGTCTGACAGTGAACACCTAGAATCTAAAGGTGTAGACCGAGTAGAACAGAACCCAGAAAGCATTTTCCAAAAACCCTAGTCAGGACCCATTCGCCATAGGGCGAATAGTCCTCAGTGAGGTCTGAAAAATAATCTTTAGTGGCAGGTACACATCATTCTCACCTTTCTAGATCTTCATTTTGATAGTTAGTTTTGTTAGTTTTCAGATATGTCCTCTATAGCTTGCATTTTGAATGAAATAAGGAAAATAGGTCCCTTTGTTCATCACTCCATTGCTGTGAATTCATCCAATTTCTTTATTTCATGCACTAAGTCATGTTTTATTTATGTGTTGATGTGCCATCACATAATTTGTTGCTTTTAGACATAAATAATATATTTCATTCAATTATGAATATGGTGATCAACACTTCAACTTTTAAGTCACAACTATTAGTGTTATATAATAAAAACTATTGGACATTAATTCAACAAATACTATCACAACTATTGGAACATGCTCAACTATTGAGTATTGAGTACTTTCCTTTAAGATCTACTTAAATTTTACATGTCCCATCAAAATATGAAATAGAACAAATAATTTTTTGACTTTATTTATTTAAAGAAAATAATTCAAGCCATTGTTTTATAAACAATATGTAAATTGAAAGTCTAGAAGTGTAAGGAAATAACATAATTCTATAAATAAATAAAATAAGGTTGTGAGTTATTATGAAAATTAATATTTTAATTAGTTGATAGGTTTTTAAGTGGATTTGTACGTTCAAAAAATTGAATACATGTCTCGCATTGTAAAACTTATTTTAATAT
This sequence comes from Sequoiadendron giganteum, assembly GCA_007115665.2. Taxonomy (NCBI): domain Eukaryota; kingdom Viridiplantae; phylum Streptophyta; class Pinopsida; order Cupressales; family Cupressaceae; genus Sequoiadendron; species Sequoiadendron giganteum. The sequence continues at coordinate 41,801,493 of CM021102.1, read as the reverse complement.
ATATCATAATACAAATTTCAATTGCACATGGAAAATTTCTATATATATTTTGTTTTTAAATAACATACATTAACTCAAATAGTTGTCAAAGATAGATATGAATTCTTTTAATTTTTTTCTCTTGTTGTTCAAACAACTTAGAGGTGGCATTTTGAAAATAAGAGAGAATTGAGGATATATATCTCTATTTTTTGAACTCGCTAAATTTAGAGGCTTTTGTTTTGGAGGGGGTAGTAGTTCTCGTGATTCTTGAGTGACTTGAAAATTTAACAAGCTTTGATGAGATCAAGGGAGAAGAAAGGTAGCAATTTGTACAATAAAGAGAAGCAACCATCTCTTATGAGGACAATAGCCTTGTTAATTTTGGTAAATCTCTCTCTCACACACACACATTTATGGGATCTATGAAATTACCTAGCTTAAATGTGACATTCACTCACATTTATGGGATCTATGAAATTACCTACCTTAAATGTGACATAGTCTCTTTGAAAGGCATAGGATTTGTTGTACGTACTACAAAAATGTGTACAAGTTGTGTCAAGGTGTCTTAAATATGTGTAGGAGCTATACAATTATTTATCATGTAAATTTAGGTGGGAGATATATTAAAAATATATCATGAGATGTAGCGAGATGCTTTTATGTCCTATGGAGAAAATTGGTTTGACTCACAAGAGGTGTGTCTACTTGTTCCATATGAATGTTTTTAATAGTTATTTTTCTAATGGGTGTTAAACCTTGAAATCAACTATGCCATATTGATGTATTGTTTTCTAGACTTAAATGAATATGCACCTTACACATTGTTACCCCCAATTTTGATCATGGAAATTTTAAAAAAATGTTGCCTTATCAAGATGCCAGTTAGACCTGTGAAGGTTGTGCAAAACCATATTAATGATTTCAAGAATCTTCTTGCTTCACACTTAAAGAAATGATAAGACTAATGTTATGCTCCTAAATTTTTGTGAGGACCAGAGATTTCAGGGTAAATGTCACATTCATCATGTTGCAAAACATGTTTCTCCAGCTATAAAGAAAAATGACTCAGGCATGCTAGTTGTTGTTGAATTAGAACAAATTGTTTCAAAAGAGAGATCAATGCAAAGTTTCTCCAAACATAATTATGATGCAGATAGTTTTGTGACTTATAGGGTTATTGGGCTATTATAAAAAAAGGGACTACATCCTTTGCTAAGCATGGCTCACATAAGGAGAATTGAAAATTTTCAACTTTGGACACATCTAATGATGATTAATGGACAACTCAATCATACAAAAAAATCATTTTTGGGGGGTTCTATTCATTTATTTGATTACTAGAGATTTTTCTTGATATCACAACCAAGCAAGGATATTTTCGTGTCCCATGAAAGACACACCAAGATAAATATAACAAGAACTAACAAGTTGAATATACTTTCTTTGTTGTGTTGAAAACCATTACCTTATTTGTACTCTAAGTTCACTTATTAACCATGAATATCACAAAATAGACTCAATATATCAAGATGTCACTGCAAACCTGATGTGTTGCATTACAAAATGAGTATTTCCCACCAATAATGTTTGTTATGGCTTGGAAGCTTCAACTTGGCTCACATGTGCATGCTATTGGATATTGCATTTTTTTTTACAGTATAACTATCAAATCTATGCCAAAACATATCTTTTCAAGTTCTTTTTTATTGCAATATTTTTTTATTCAATGTCATTATAGCATTAGAGGAATGTTGAGTGCAACATATTATTATTTTTATGGCCTTTGTATCATGGTCAGTGATAACTTTAAGAAACCACCCTAAAAATATATATATAAAATCCTAGCGAATCTTTCATTTTTTAAATATTAATTTTATTGGCGATTTTTTTTTACATCACTAAAGTTTTGTAGAAAATATTGGGACTCTTGAAAAATAATAAGAAAATACATTAATTGTGATGGTGAATCCTTCCAATCTAAAAAATAATTCTTGTGGAAAAGGGAGGGCCCTAGGGTAGAAATTATTGATGGGTTTAAGGGGTAGACTATAATATATTCTTGCCACCATTGATTTAAAATATAATCTAATGACCCTCATTGTATTTTGCGAGGTAAAGTACCCGTAATCTGTAATGATCATGGGGCTCGAAATTGGTTTTGGATTGTTGATCTAAATACCCTCATTGTATTTTGTGAGGTATAATAAAACTGTGATCTATAATGCTCATGATGCCCAAAATCGTTTTTGGATTGTTGATCTATTAGATCCAAAATCAATTTTGTGATCTATAATGCTCATGAGGCCCAAAATTGATTTTGGATCATTGATCTTATTGGGTTGTTAATCTAAGATCAACAATCCAAAATCAATTTTGGGCCCCATGAACATTACAAATCGTGGGTGCATTTTACCTCAAAAATACAATGAGTGCCATTAGATTATATTGTAAATCAATGGTGGAAACTAAAGATTGGAAATATGGCCATAAATCAACTAATAATTGTGATATATTATTGGTGAATTAATATAGATTTCTAGTATAACTTATAAAAATTAGGGGAATCTAATTTAATCATGTATCGAATATTGTGGTGAATTTTTTAGTTAAATTTTTTAATAATATAATTTTTTTGACGATTTAAATAAGACTATAATAAAATTTTAACTATTAGTCAATTGACGAATATTAGCAAAAAAAAATCTCACTGATCATAGTACAAGTGAAGCACTAACATATTTGATACTTCTTACGGTTATGCTCCAGCGTTGGAAAATTGTTGCAAACACATTGCTATAAGTGTAATTGTAGGTTGAAAGATAGACTTAAGGCAAGGAATTAGTTTGCAAGGAGTTATCAGATCCATATTTATAAAATAATCCACAGGTACTACCATAAAGCACTTGCACCCCAATCAGGTGCAATACGTACGCCGATAGGCTTAGAACGTTACGAGCAATCACACCTTGGTGTGCAATGGGTACGTCGAAGAGGCATGGAAGGTCAATTAGTTAAAATTTTGGTTTTGTTTTATTTTCTTTGTTTGTATTTTGTTTTTTGTTTTTTGATACATATATTTGTGCATTTTGATCATTCATCTTGGACTTCACAATTCCAAAGTCCACCCAATAGCTTCAAATTTAAAATAAAAAAGACCAATTGATAAGCATCTCAAAGAACATATGGTGCTATGTTTCCTTGAATGTCTAGAACTCAACTTTCAAACACTGTGTTGTTTAGGAATTGGATCAGGAACATTATTCGACACTTCTTTACCAACATCATTTGATCTTCTTTTTTGTTCAATTTTGAGATGTTGATTCTAGTTTTTCCCCATTGAAAGCAAGATTTTATTGGTTATTCCAAAGCACATCGATTTCCATTGAACGAAATCTTTGTAGTCCACTTTTTAAGCCAATTTTTAACTCCACTATCTTATTCTAGTTGGATTTATAATTTTTGGAGGAATAATTCATATCCTTCCTCAAATTAGCAATAAGCAAAGTATGAATCATTGAATCAGAAAGATATTTCCCTCAATTTCACATCCTTTTGTAAAGTCCTTGCACTATATCATAATGATTAGCCCTTATGACACACCTTAAAGGTAAGTATAATCATAAATACCGAGATGCTATAATATATTTATTTTATATTATGTGTTATATTTAATATAAAAATATATATTGTTTATTATAAATTATATCATTTATATATTATGTAACATATTGATATATTATAGTATACAATATTTAAATAATGTAATATTAATATATTATTTATGATATTTATATTTTAGTGAGGAATTCAATTTTAGGGCCTAAACATACTTTTATTTGTCTAATGAACAATAATTATATATGTATATAGGGCATCTAATGTAGGGATGGTGGAATGTGGTAGTATGGCCATGCCTATTCGATTGCTCAATAAATTCCAACTATCATGATTAATTATATCTTCCATGATTTGCATGATTTACATTGATTATAAATAATTGATGATGTTCATGAATGTGCACATTATTGAATGGAAGACTGCCTTCTTTTAATCACATTTTTGTCTTCCATGTCATTGCTAGCTTTAACATGAAAGTATGTTCTTTTTAACTCTATTGTATTATTGTAAACTGACAATATATTGAAAGGAAGGGTAAAAATCACAAGAAAATGTAAATTGTTTTTCTTAAGACTAACTATTTATAGCAAAAGTCAATTGATGATGGGGTGCGTGAAGATTTGAAAATGAACAAATGGAACTTTATTTAAATCGGTATGCTATGCTAAATGGTTTCACAACATAATGTTTTCTGTACAATGAAAGAAGACTTGTAACTTGAAAGGTCGATTGGATTAAGTACAGTTGTTGCTAGTTAATGATATACCTTGTAACCGAATGTAACAAAATGGAAAACTGCATGTTGCAGGAAAATATTTTTATAATACAAAAACTATTTTATGACACATGAAACATAACCAATCTCTTGAGGAAAAATATAAATACATCTTCACTTTTTATTTAATAGATTGAGGAAAAAGATCTGACACTTCAGAAAACTACAGTTTTACAAAGTACATACTATAACTAGGCCCTACAAAATGATGGCCTTTTTGCTAAAATGCATAAAGGATGAAGGACACAAAGCTCGTATCATTGAGGTGACCGAGTATAGGAAGAGCTCATCTTGGGGAGCAAGAAATTATCAATCATTTTTGTGCTATTTAACCCTCATAAGTGCATACAAAATAATGAGAGTTACATGAATTGCATCCCTAAAAATAAATATTTTTAAGACACATGCTTGTAAGGAGTCTATAAATATAGAGCATAAGATAATTCCTTAGTGATTCGGTTTAGGTTTTATCAAATAAACTAAACTATTCTTTTTTTTGTGATATAAATATTGTTAATAGTTTTCAACAAATGTATTACTCACTTTCATCATATGATCCTAATTAGAGGAATTAAGTTGTATATTGTAACCAAAAGGCTTTATTAGGAAAGCAAGTGAAACCTTTGATAAACTCGATGTAAATTCTCATAAGGTGAACGAAGATGAATTTATTAAGAATACATTCCTAGGTAATTATTTATCCTTATCCATTTAATTTAAAGCCCAAGTACGATCTCTTTAAATTGATAGTTATGTATATGCCACACTCATCATTCTTCATAGTGTCTTGTTGTTTAACATAGTTGTCATTCGAGTTATTGTTATGGTGTGAAAATGTTGAGAAACCAAATGAAAGTTAATTGTATAACTGTTGCTAATGAAATCAAATATATATATATATAACAAGTTTATTATAGAAATGTAATCCTTGTAGCTTTAATTTATTTTTAAATCCCTTAATGAAGTTGGATTGAGGTGATATAAAGGCTCTCCCATTTAGCTTTTTGTCAAAGATTTGTCAAAGACCTTGTCAGATGTATTTACTAAAGTATAGCAATATGAAAGAAAGAAAGAAATACTTAAGACATAAATATGCTTATATCCATTAACTTGACTAAATAAAAAAGATTGGAGCACAATTATTTCAACACCTAGAAATTACTCACTTACTTACTTACAGTTACCAATTGAATAACTGTATTGATTAACTATTTCTCTTGATTTCCACAAGAGGAAATAACTTATAAAGGAGATTTAAAATGGTCAATCAAATTTACTCTATGGATCCTATATCTCCGATATAATTTTCTAATGATCTTATTCCTATGATTACCCACCCAGTGCATCTCATCAGAGGGACGGGTTGCATGGAATCATAGAACTAAATCTGGAACTCAAATTGACTTTATCAGTGCTCCCATATAAATCTTATTCATTCTTTTTTTTGTAACACAAATTCTTGAGTTCCAAGCTTATTAACTTTTTGATAATACAACAATATAAATATACTAAGAAGATTTTTTTTATTTTCGAGAATACAATAAAATAAATGTACAAAATATTATAATTCAAACTTAAAAAAACATCTATCTTTATTCTTTAACAACTTACGCATAAAGCCCAGTCTCAGCGGACTGCTTAAGATAATTCAGGAAGCCCATTTTACCTGTAGTTGCTTTGGTAGCACGGGAAGAAGAACTGGGGATATTCTTAGTAGTTTGTTTTGAGTTTAGATTGGTAGTTGGGAATTTTCGGTATCTTTGTTTACAAAGAAAAAAATAAGTGATAGCGCGCACCCCCATGAGCTTCTGATTCCTGTGCCTGTACAGGGCCACATTAATCCCATGATGCAACTCATTTGGAAACTCGTCTCCGAGGGATTTCTCATCATATTCCTCAACACTGATGATACCCTACAGCGCATACTGGAAGCCAACAAGAACAGCTCTCCGCACAACTGCGATATGATCCGAATGATCTCTGTTCCTATGGGGGCGCAGCCAGAGGATGGTCGGGACGAAGTTATAAAATTTTCAGAATCGCTAGATAAGGGCCTGGGCTCTCCGTTATTCTCAGCCTCATCCAGAAGATCAACAATGACCAAGAGCGCAAAATCACTTGCATAATAGCAGTTTTTGGATGTGCTCTGGCTTACAGCTCGTTGCAAACTTCCACGGCGTTTCTCTCGCTGCTCTACATACACAGCCTCTTTCCGTCTGTGCCATCAGCTACTTCAGTCCCCGTCTGATCTCAGGGAATCCTTCCTTCCAACGGTAAGATATTACAACCTGGTTTATTTGGCATTGGATTATGAATTAAAATGGCGCGATGGAATGCCTCAAAAACCAAACCAGTAACCGGTAGAAATCAGAGACAGAGTTTCCTACCGTAAATAAAACAGGAGCGCAGGCTCTGAAGTGCTGTACAAGGCCAGCCCCCCATTGTTTAAGATGTCTTCGGACGGGAATGCAAAACGAAATGCAGGGGACTCCGGCGGAGCCCTATGGAAGTTGCACACCATTTTGCTCATTCTGTGCACAAATCTGGTCTCTGTGTTTCTTTTCTGCGGTCCATTCCATTGGGTTTCTTCGCAGTACCTCCACGACCCCTCCCACAGCGCAGTTGGGGGCAATCGAGCTAATAGCTAGTCTTAACCAGACCCGGCGGGAGCTACACTTATCAAAGCAGCTCTCCGAAGAACTAACAGCCCAGATCGAGCAGCTCACCCAGTTTCTCAGAACCTCTGTTCAAGATTCAAACCCTCATGCCAATGGGGAAGAAAAGTGGGGAGGAGGTCGAGCCCTAACAGGGGAGCTGAGGGAATTCATGTCACCCAAGAAGCTTCCTTTAGGGCACAATCCGAGCTTCGGGTCGGATACCATTTATGCCTCGGTAGGGCAGGCGTGTGCGCTGTTGACAGAGGACTTTGGCCAATACATGGAGTATGACCCAGGGGAACTCTACCCTGAAGACGAAGTCCTGGCCCAGAAGCTCATGTTTCGCGGCTGTGAGCCTCTGCCCCGCCGCCGATGTTTCCCCCGCAGTTCCCCCAATTACAAGGAAACTTTGCCGTAAACTTTGCCATGAATACCGGCGGCATCAGACTGGGGGAGATACCGGTGGGGTCTCCCCACGTAAATAGCCTATCGGCTAATAAAGCTGTAGATTCAACGAGACATTTCCCTTGGCGTAAGGTCCATATTTTGTCTTTGGAACAGTTATTAATTTGTTAGTGAAAATTCATACTGTTAGTTTATTACTCAGGCCATAAAGAAACCTTGGACTAAATGTAAATCCTTTCTGATTTGGAGTGCAGACAACTTTTAAAGAGAATGTTTAGACCACAAATTCTTTCATTCATCACTTATCAAATTGGATAACCGTCATTAGCGCTTGCCATCCTCAATACAGTAAAATCTTGGGAAAATAAGGATATTACTGAAGTTAAAGATTTGTGTTGTTTATGTACTGGAAACTGACTCTTGGGTTACTCCAGAATCCCAGAGCTATTAATGGTTTTCTTCTGTACAATGATCTAATTATCCAAAGGCGCTCACTGCTCTGTGCTACTCAATGTACAGAAAAGAAACTCTCCATTGGTGAATGTAATTGCTAGACAAATTGATTTTGGTTGCCAGATACTCTTTTCTCAATTATTTTGGTTAAGCAGCTATGTTCCTTCTTGTTACCTGTGATTATTTTAATATTTCCGGCGCGGCATGATGCAATCTGGTATATGCATTATCCTGCTTACGCCTAGACCAGCATAAGCTTTTTGTGTCAGATTAGCTAAATTCAAAATCCAAAATGTAGGCCACCTTTTCAGAGTTGCTTTCGTATCCCTGGCATCAATAGCTGCCTCATGCAAAGAAAGGACGAAATACATCAAGAAATTTGCTGCTTGGATCAAGAGGTACGAAATGGATCCATGGAAAACCATTGTGCTTATTTGGAATTGCCTGCCTAGAAACAACAAAATTTTAAGTAAATTTTGCACAGCTGTCACTATCTTTCCTATGACAATTCAAGAGTGACGAAATGCATGCTAATACAATGTTTGAATGCTTGAGATAAAACACACTGATCTTTACGGGTGATCCATTATTTTTCTTTCCATAAGAAAGCATGCAGGCATATACCATTAAGAACTTATTTATCCGACAGAACAATACAAAGGTTACTAACTCTGTATATAAAGTGAATGGGAACAGCTTGAATCTAACCTAAATACTCAGGAAAATAAATACCCCAAGCAAGACTTGCAATCTAAAGAGATTAATCATTTATTTCAAATGAACCAGAAATTATTGCATTTTAAGGAAAAGCAAGAACATTTGAACAAGATGGGAACTGGATAGAGATTCAAAAACCAACTTCCAGACAACATATTGAAGTATCAAATTGTATAACAAAATTTGGAAGGTAGATCTCTGGAGGAAAGAAGATTAGAAGGTTCCAAAAAAAAACATCATATATCTCCCATTCTTTAAAAATTTGCAGGTCAATCATCATTACTATCCATTCTTAGTTTGCAGATCAATTGAAGGGCATGAACATATCCTCCATTTGTTAATGATCTCAAATTTCTCCATCCCATAAATCTTGAATAGTCCTGTAAGGACTGGTAGTTGAGTTAATGAGCCCTTCTCTTCTCACAATCTTCTTTTCTGGAAGCTTACTAATCTTTTCATGATCTTCTTCAGTTAAAGACCACTCAAAAATTTGATAATTTTCAATTATTCTGCTATTATTGTAGCTTTTAGGCAAAACACTTGCTCCCTTTTCCAATCCCCACCTTAACAAAACCTGCAAAGCAAACTTAGAGCCACAATGTTAGCAACCAGAAAGAATTTCAAATCCATTGCAGATAGATTTATTGACATGTTTCCTCTCTGCACATTAATAGTAGAAGTAAAACATAAAATTACAATCTGGTGCTAAGCAGGGGCATTTCTAAATTCATTTAGAGTGCAGCACCTAATCCATCATCTAGACAAGTTTGAAATGGTGAATTTCTCAAGTTCCAATTGAAAATAATTGTCTTAGAAACAGATTAGAATGCAAGTTCATGTTTCACACATTCCATTACCACACCACCTTTCTTTTCAAAGGATGTTTGCGTTCTTAACGGGCATGATTGAAAAACTTGAAACCAGTACCTGAGCTACAGTCCTTCCATGTTTTTCAGCAATTTCACGAATAATAGAATTTTCCATGACAGCATTGGAACCATAGTAAGTGCCAAATGCTCCTAGAGGAGAAAATGCACTAACATGAATGTTGACATTGCTACAATAATCTCTTAGCTTCTTTTGTTGCCAGAGGGGGTGCATCTCCACCTGTCATAGGAAGAACTTCCGCATGTTAGATTTAACAAAAGTACTACTAAAAGAAATATGCCTCCAACTTCATCCAACAATAAGTTTAATAATTCTTTGAAAACAAAGTTGGATGCTCAATATATACTCTATTGTTTAAGAAACCAAGCACTGCATCAAATTATACCAAATCCAAGTTGGTAAACCTCTAAGATCTCTGCTTCATGTACAGTACAAAATTTTAAACCTTCATGGTCCCAAATCCCGAATTGTGGGATTTTCGTGTTTAATTTGCCAATTTGACAAACTTAATTCATTGTGCCTACAGATTATTTTGAATTTTTGGAAAACAAGATGAAAAATGAATATGCACTCTATTTGCCAATGGCACTTAGAGCAAACTGCAAATAATGAAATGTAACTCTTGAGAATGTGTTTCATTATTGGAGATTTTGCCATGGAAGTGTGCTTTTAACATCTAAGTATTGCATGATCGTAATAAATTAGTTGGAAAAACAATTAAAGCTTAATGCATTGCTAATATCAATGAGGATTTGGAGAGAATGGGCAGGATAGCCATTAGAGGCAGATGTTTGAATGTGCCTCCTGGTGACAAGTTTTCTGGTAAGTGGGGCTATTGATGTTATAGCAGCGGGTGATATCCTTCACTCGAATTTAAAATAATTTATATTTTATTGAAGCCAACTCAACAAAAAGTCGCCTCTTTTTGTAAAATCGTCTCTCTTGTGTAAGAGGCAGACTCTTCATGAAGAGACACCTCAATGCATATATATTCAAGGCAACTCCCTCTCATTTGCTTATTCAATTAATTCAAGACAAGTTCGCATACCTTCAACAGATCGTCATTTTGCTCTAAGGAGATCAATATTAAGGATAAGTCATTATTGCTTGTAAATTCACATCTAGAGAGGTGCTATCTTGATTGCTTCAGATTGGCCTAGTGTTTGGCCAAGTTGTAAAGCAGATTTCTGCTTCTTCATTCAATACATAAGTGATATATATGTGGCTGGGTTTTTCTCCCTCAAGAAGGAGGGTTTTCCCAGGGTAAAAGTGTTGTGTTTATTTTTCATGTGTTGCATTTTCTGATTGCTTATAGTTATATTTCTGATCATAAAACTAACATGGTATCAGAGCAGGTTTAAGACAAGACCTGACCAGATTTGAGCAAATTTTGTGGCCTCTGGCCACATTTGGAATTGCTGAAGGAATTGATTGTTTGGGAGAAATCAATATTGGAGTAGTAGCAATTGAAAGAATTCAATTCAAAAGGGAAGTTTGGATTCTGTTGGAAAAGTTCAAATTTTGCAGCAGGAAGCTATTCATTCAACTTTTCATCTAGGGCAGATCTTTGAAGGTAAATTTGTGCAGAAAAAGAAGATGGTGAGTGATGTCAAGGTAGAAGATAGGCTTGATGGAGCTTCAAACTTCAACTCTTGGAAACCCAGGGTACTCATTGCATTAGAGGAGAATGATCTTGATTTCGTGGAAAGTGATATGCTTGAGCCTTCCGATGATACTGAAAAAATCCAGTGGAAGAAAAATGGCATGAAGGCTAAAATGATCATGATAGACTCTGTGGTGAATCACCTAGTACCTATCATCTCCAAGTTGAAGACAGCTAAAGAAATGTTTGATACTCTAAAAGGATTGTATGAGATCAACAACACCAGCAGAGCACTTGCTTTGAGATAACAACTTCACCATGTAAAAAATGGGTAAAGAAGATTCAATCATCTCATTCTTTATGAAGATCGCTGATTTGAGAGATCAATTGAGCACTATTGGGGATATAATTGCAAATAGAGATCTTGTTATGTTGGCACTAAATGGTCTTCCTCAATCTTGGGAACCCTTTATTCAGAGCATCAGTGGGAGATCCAAGTTGCCCAAGTTTGATCATCTTCGAGCTGGTTGGCAGCAAGAGGAATTGGGCGAAACTATCATGATGTAGAAAATCAAGTTCTTGCTACACATACTTCTAGAGATAGAGGCAAAGAAAAAAAGAGGAATAGAGACAGAGAATCAGATTTTTCCCCAAAACCGAAGAAGAAGAAGGATTTCTCTCACATTCAATGTTTCAGGTGTGACAAGTACGGTCACTTTGCTCGAGATTGCAAATTAAGGTCTACACATGTTTCTTCTGCAAAAATTGTCATAGGGATATCTCAGAAGGAGCCAAGTTCTAAAGTCAATTCAGAAGATTTCTTATTCTAAAGTCGATCAGTTTCTTCGAAGAGGAGGAATTAACTTTCAAAGGGAGTCTGACAAACCAACAGAGGCAACCTTGGACGAGGAGGTCAAGAGGTTGATGCCGTACTTGGAGCTTCAGAGGGAGTCACATCATCATGAAAACTTGTTGTAGTGTATATTTCTCTGAGACGGAGAAATATGAGGTGAAAGCCCTTGTAGTGTATATTTCTCTGAGACAGAGAAACATGAGATGTGAGCCCTTGTTCATCTCTGAGACTGAGGTGAGACGTCATGTTGAGAGACTCCATGACGACATCATGTTGAGAGACTCTGTGATGAACTCTTGTACTTCTCTGAGACTGAGATGTGGGTGTAGCCATTAACGGTGTCATGTTGAGAGATTCCATGGCATGAATATCTGGAAGGATACCTCCCTAGCTAAGAGGGAGTGTTGATGTTATAGCAACGGGTGATATCCTTCACTCGAATTTAAAATAATTTATATTTTATTGAAGCCAACTCAACAAAAAGTCGCCTCCTTTTGTAAAGTCGTCCCTCTTGTGTAAGAGGACACCTCAATGCGTATATATTCAAGGCAACTCCCTCTCATTTGTTTATTCAATTAATTCAAGAGAAGTTCGCATGCCTTCAGCAAATCATCATTTTGCTCCAAGGAGATCGATATTAAGGAGAAGTCATTATTGCTTGTAAATTCGTATCTAGAGAGGTGCTATCTTGATTGCTTCAGATTGGCCTAGTGTTTGGCCAAGTTGTAAAGCAGATTTCTGCTTCTTCATTCAATATATAAGTGATATATTTGTGGCTGGGTTTTTCTCTCTCAAAGAGGGTTTTTCCAAGGTAAAAGTGCTGTGTTTATTGTTTATGTGTTGCATTTTCTGATTGCTTATATTTCTGATCATAAAACTAATAGGGGCACCCTCTTCTCTGTCGAATTTTGGAAAGGATGGTGATGATGAGGCAGAAGATGATTTGCTAAATTTTTTGGGAGATGTGGAGGATGAGCTGGCACATTGGTATTCTCCAGATGCTGGTGTGGATTGCAAGCAACATGCTCAGCACTCTTTAGGCTTACTCTGTGCTTTGGGCTCTTTTTTTGATCCTTCCTGCTCAGAGGAAGTTCTAAAAGGTTGTCAAAATGCATGTGGTCCATTTCACTCCCACTCCCACAGTGCTTTTTGCCTATGTTCCACAGCATTTCAAGGATGTGGGCAGCAGAATTTGTTTCAGGAACAGTGGTCCAAGGATTGTTCGGTGATGGCATGGAACAGCAGTATATATATAGGAAAAAAAAATTAAAAAACACATATAGGGAAACTTAACTTTTTACAAGTTTAACTGTACATGACATCAAAATTTAAGTTAAGACATTCATATAATGTATCGAATTCAATATTAAAATTAAATCATAGTACTTATAAGCAATACCAAGCAACTGGTTGCCAATAGTGGCATAGTGTGATGGTTAAGTTGTTGTGTTATTATTCTTGCCATCAAGGTTCAAACTCCATTGGGGTGTAATTGTTGAGAATTTATATTAGGAATAAGGTCCCCCATTTGTGACCTCACTATTTCATAGCTCCATGCCAAAAGCATTTGCCCCTCTTAATTAAAAAAAATAGCAAGCAGCTGGTGTTTTTCACAGTGTGTCAAATTATGCCAATGAGTATAACTCAAAAACTACACAGTTGAATCCTGAAATCATTGCATAATTACCTATAAGCAATTCAGTTGCTTAAACCCTAAGTTGTGGGTTTGGGTACAGGATTTGGTATGGGTTCAGAGTTCAGGTTTGCTGGTACAGCTATTTTCTTACCCTAGGTTTGATATGGCTGGATATATTATTTTTATATATTTTACTATAATATATTTATATTTAAATTATTACTATATATTTTTAATACTATTCATACGTTTATCCATCCATCCATCAATCTATCTATCTATCTATCTATTTATCTATCTATCTATCTACTATATATATATATATGTGATATATAATATTTTTCTAAGTTGTTGGTTCTGGTACGGGATCGGGTATGGGTACGGAATACCGGTATGCTGGTACAGCAAAAAAAATTCCTTGGATATGGTACGTTTGGGTACGGCTGTATAATATATATATATATATATATATATGCAAAAAAATAAAAAATATACAGAATTGTAAATACATTTGATAGTATGATACTTCATCAATCATCATTGAATCATTGATCAATGGTAGTGATAAATGCCAACTGAGTTCAAATTTTCCATATTATGTCATATATCCAGTTTCAGTTGTGGTGAGACACTGGTTTATAGGCCTCAAGTTTAGATGGTCAATCACACAATCTTCACAAGCGGCAATGTGTTGTCTTAGCTGAAATTATTTGGGGTAAGGCCTGGAAAATACTAAATCTGGCTTGTAATTACAAGTCTACAACCTTTTCCAATAGGAAAAATTATCCATATTAGGTGTTACTGTGGACACGGGGTAGGATATGATTTGCATGGACTTGGCTAGAGGAGATATTTCTTACTAAGTTTATTTTGTGTCACATTCAGCCAATGGTTCGTTTTCCATTTAAGTCAATGCCTTTCTGGAACTAAAAGGATCTTAAATAAGATTGTATTGACCTGGAGTTAAAAGAAAATTGTATTCACCAAAAAAAATTGAAAATAATATTATAATGGAAAATCAACAATTATGTATTGACCAAAAAAACTTGTAAATAAAATTGTATTGAAAAATCAAACGTCGTGATGATTTACAGAGTAGCCCTTCAATCTCAATCATTCATCTATATATTTGCTCAAGTGCTCCTCACTATATAAGCACCAATCAGCATTATTAAGGAGTGAGGACTTCAGGGCCCTTCTAAATGTTTTCTTTGTAATAATGAAGAAGATTCCATTGCCTTTTTTCAAGGTCCCTTTCCTTTAGGTATTTGACTGCAATGGTGGCAAACTTGGAGCCAGCCTATTCTTCATGTTTCTTCTCTGCCTGAGTTTTGGGCTATTATGGTTCACCCATCCTCCATGGCTACTATCATCAAGGTTGCCTGGGAGCGTGGCCTAATTGTTCGCCTTTGGCAGATATGGCTAGAACACAACCAAAGGATATTCCAAGGCTTTTGCTCACAAATCTGTAAACAGATTCTGGAATCTTTAAGAGAAACCATAACTACCAGGTACCAAATGTAATGTTAGTGAGCCGTTGCCATCCTCTAATCAACAGAAATTTAAGATGGATTCTGATCACAATGGCTCTTCTGCAAGCTTCACTAGTGTTTGTCTGATGCTGGATCTCTCGAGGCCAATCCTCCACTCTATTCAGATCTCTCCCTTTGTAGGCTCATGGCCTCAATATGTGGATTTCAAAGGGCTCCTTATTAAGTGCTTTTGTTGTAGTCACTTGGGCCATCACATATCAGATTGCTCTCAGCGGAAAGATGTCTGAGGGTCAAACCTTCAGTGAGTTTCTAGCATAGAGAAGTTAGATGATGCTTTCATTCAGAGGAATTACAGGGTATTTCGTGGCTCTACTGGTTCGTCAGTCCCTGCCCCTCCCAAGCCCCAGAGGATCATCATAGCTTCCGGAGGACCCTATAGGAGGCTCTATGGCTCAGGCTGCAGCAGAGAGGTGTTCCAAACTTTGGTTCTGGGGTTGTTGGCGGTGGGTGGAGGTATAGGTTCACTTTGTGTTCACCCTCAAGAAAAACCAAAGAAGCACGTAAGCAGAAAATCAGCGGTAGAAAGGCTTCAGATGGAAGCCCAAGAGGCATTAGGTGATCGGTCTCAGTGGATAATGGAGGGCCTCCTCTCTCGGTGCAGCAGAAGGCTAGTAAACACTCAGGCCTAAGCCTCCCTGAGTTAGCTAGATGTTTTATTCTAGTATTGGAAGTAGTTCTTTTGGTTGGGGATTTATGGATTATTGGGTTGAAATCTTGGTAAGCCAAGTTCTATGTTCTAGTTAGCATGTTCTGGTCTGTCCAAGTGCTTGCTATTGTAGTCAATTGATTCTTACTTGTATCTTTGTTTTTATTTATGGGAGAGAGCCCCAAAAGAACCCCTGAACTATTTAATGTAAAAAAACATCAATAAGGGTTGATACCTGCAAGTCTGCAACTTTGCTCTGAGAAAATTACATTAGGGAAAAAGGGAAGCAGCAATATTCAGAGAAAATTCCTCAGTTTTGTAATGTAACGAAATACTAGTCGAGTAGAAGAAAAATATGTTCATGGTAGAGCAAACACAAAATAGTGGATAAAGAACATGATGTTTACAATTTATGACCTTGAGCTTAGATGAATCACAAACTTGGTCAAAGGATTGAAACCCAGCGAGGTAGAAATCATAAGAAATCTCCTTCTTGGATTCCACAAGGAAAGTCTCCTACAATTAATCGATGTCTGGCTAGGCCATTACCTAAACAACAACCTACAATAACATGTGGTAGCAAAATAGATCACAGACAAACTTCTTACAGCAAAAGGCACTAGTAGACTAGAAAACACGATGACAGAAATTGACAACATTAAGATATAACAGAACTCGTGGATACAGCAAAGGTGCACTGACCAATTGTTCTGATTTCATACCAAATTCTCTGATTTCGATTAGATCTCTTAAAGAGTGTACCTGATTGACAGCTGGAGAAATGTTGGCATAGCTTAACAAATCACCTATCTTCTTACAGGAGAAATTGCTCACACCAATAGATTTAGTTAGCCCCAACTTTACGCATTGCTCCATTCCCCTCCATATAGACTCTATATCTAATGGCAAAAAGTCCTCCTCCTTAGGGGATGGATGTGAAGCTCCCTTTCTCAAGTTTATAGGCCAGTGAATGAGATACAGATCCAAATATTCTAGCTGCAAATTCCTGCAGAACAGCCACTTCAGAAGACGAATGAATCTAATGAGTACCCTTTAAGAAAAGAGAGAGAAGGAATAATGGGTCCAAGCAAGGGCATACGTTAAGCTTGACTTCAAAGCAGAAACAGGATCATCATGGTCAGCAGCGTATAGTTTGCTGGTGACAAAGATTTCATCCCTCTTTACAATCCCACTTCGAAAAGCCTCATTTAGAGCTTCTCCTAGAGCTGGTTCTGTGCCATAAATACTGGCAGTGTCAAAATGCCTATACCCAACCTGTGCACCCAACTTATTATTCTTGTGATCCAACAAAATTGTCCTTCTAAATATCCTCCAGGCATTCTGTAATGTTGAAAACAAAAATGATGATAAGAATCTACCTTTAGAGCTGTAGCGACAGCTTGTTTCATCTGAATTATATTCTGAGGTGAAGCAGCAGTACCAAAGCCAATCCGTGGTATTGTCATTCCTGAATTTAGTTGTGAAACTCTCCCTATAATCTCCATACTCTGTCTACTTTGATAGCAAAATAAATTTGCTAATAAAGAACTGGTTCTCCAAACGGAGAGATTTCAAATAGTCTAAGCAAGGGTTGTCGTCGGGAGCTACAGGACCTATTTAACATTTACAAGCGGACCCGACGAAATGAGAAATAAAAAAAACCAATTGTTCGCTTCGAACTTGGAGAGACCCGTTTTTATTAAGCAAAAAAAAATCAGTAAAACAGTGTCTTTTCTAACAGCAAAATAAATTTTATAATAACTAGCTGGTTCTGATGCGTTTATTGAACGGGGAGATTTCAAAAAGGCTAAGGACTGATTCTCGCTGGTACTGATGCGTTCATGAAACGGGGAGATGAGCATCCTAATTTGGCACCTCTTAAAATCACATGTGGTTATTTCAAATCATTCTCAATGTTTAGTTCTATTTTATAGGTAGAAGATTAATGTTTTAGATTAATTTTTTGGTGCATTCATGCCTATTATTGCATTCGTTTCAAATCGTGGATGTTTTTTATATAGTTTGTGAGATTCTTTTATTATTACAGAATTTTGATATTTTTTTTGCAATTTTTTCATTGTTTTTCTAGTGATTTTGTATTTTTGTAATTAATTTAATTATTCTAATTAATTTAATCAATTCTTAATATTTTGTTGCTATTGTAAATATTTTATGACTTTGTAATGTTATTTGATATAGTCATGTCTTTGTGTTTAGTGTATATGTCGACGCATGGCATTTTAATGAGGACATTGTGCATTTACTATTTGCTAATTTTCATTTATTATGAATAGACTAAAGTGCATGTGTCATTAATGATTTATGGTGTGAAGTTTTAAGTCTGTCGAGCAAAAAATTATTTGCATTGTTTATGGTGAAATTTGTGTTTATTGAGAGGGTTTATATCTATCGTATTGGAAGTGACAAATGAGGCGTTTGTAAGTTCCTATATCTTTTACACTGTCATTTTTGTTTTGTTTATTAATTTGTTCAGATTATTTGATCAATGATGAAATCAGTGTCTGTTAAGAGGATTTATGTCTATCATATTGGAAGCGAAAAATAAGACGTTTGTAAGTTTCTATATCTTTTACAATATTGTTTTATAATTTTTTACATCTCTGCATTTTATGGGTTAATATCTATTGTTTGTTATTCTCCACAATTTATGGGTTAATGTCTACTCTTCTTTATTTTTGAGAGTTTTTATGGGTAGTTTATGTTGTTGCATTAAAGACTTAACATCATAATTCATTAATGTCTTCTCTACTAGACACGATTGAGAATGAGACTAATCTTTTCTCTGCACACATGCATGTTAAATGTATTTCAATTTATTAAATGAAAATAAAAATTAGGTCTAAAAATAAATGCAAAATGTCTTGGTATAAAATCATTTCATCAATTCGTAATGTTTTGTTCCTATTGGAAGTATTAGATTGAAGTGCAGGCGTCATTAATAGCTTATGGTGTGAAGTTGTAAGCCTATTGAGCAAAGGATTATTTGTGTTCTTTATTCATTTGCT
Source organism: Sequoiadendron giganteum (assembly GCA_007115665.2). Lineage (NCBI taxonomy): Eukaryota > Viridiplantae > Streptophyta > Pinopsida > Cupressales > Cupressaceae > Sequoiadendron > Sequoiadendron giganteum. The sequence continues at coordinate 41,782,678 of CM021102.1, read as the reverse complement.
CTGATTGTTTGATGAGGGTGAAATTTGTGTCTGTTGAAAGGGTTTATGTCTATCGTATTGGAAGCGAAAAACAAGGTGTTTGTAAGTTCTTATATCTTTTATAGTGTTGTTTTATAAATTTTTACATCTTTGCATTTTATGGATCTATTGTTTGTTGTTCTCTGCATTTTATGGGTTAATGTCTACTCTTCCCTATCATTTTCTCTGCACGCATGCATGCCAACTGCACTTCAATGTTGAGAGGGTTTATATTTATCGTATTGGAAGCGACCAAGGAAGCGTTTGTAAGTTTCTATATCTTTTACACTGTCATTTTTCTATTTTAATCTGTGTATGTTGAGAGAGTTTATGTCTATCATATTGGAAGCGAAAAACAAGGCATTTGTAAGTTCTTATATCTTTTACAGTGTCATTTTATATTTTTGTACATTTCTACATTTTATGGGTTAATATCTATTGTTTGTTGTTCTCTTCATTTTATGGGTTAATGTCCACTCTTCGCTATCTTTGAGTGTTTTTATGGGTTAGTCTTTGTTGTTGAGTTAAATACTTAACACCATAATTCATTAATGTCGAGTTCTCTATTGGGCATGATTAAGAATGGAACTAATCTTTTCTATGCACACATGTATTTTGTCAATTAGCAATATTTTGTTCGTACTGGAAATATTTCATGGGTTAGTAATGTTTTTTGATATAGTCGTGTTTTCGTAGTGTTTATGTCGACACATGGCATTTTAATGAGAATATTTAGCATTTGCTAGTCCCCAACTTTCATTGATTAATGGATTGTGGTGTTAACTTTTAAGGTTGTCGACAAACACTGATTTCACCCTCATGAAACAATCTGTCAAAAAATGATGCATTTGAAAATTCCTATATCTTTTACACTGTCATTTCGTTTTCTTTTTATGTCCCTCTAATGGGTTAATCTATGTTGTTCCTTATCATTAAGTGTTTTTATGAGTTCATGTTTGTTGTTCAGTTAAAAATTTAACACCATAATTCATAAATGTTGAGTTCTCTGTTGGCCACCATTAACAATGCAACTAATTTTTTGTCTGTCACGCATGCATGCCAACAACACTTCAATCTATTAAATGAAATTTGGGTCTAGATAAGTGCAAAATCTCTCAGTGTAAAATCTGTGGTTGTTGGGAGGATTTATAACTATCCTGTTGGTATGCATGTTGTAACAAATATGTCTGTGTCGTTTAAAAACTCTTGTGCAGTTAGTCCCTGCCTTTTAATGCGGGAGACTAATGCTTTTGGTGTGTTCATGCCTATTATTGCATTCGTCAGAAATCGTGTTGCTGATGTTTTTTATATAGTTTGTGAGATTATTTTATTAATACAGAATTTGGCCTTTTTTTGCAATTTTCTCATTGGTTGTTGGTGTTTTCCTCGTGGTTTTGTATTTTTGTAATTAATTTAACCAATTCCTAATGTTTTGTTGTTATTAGAAATATTTCATGGCTTTGTAATGTTCTTTGATATAGTTGTGTCTCTGTGCCGAGTGTTTCTATTGATGTGTGGCATTTTAACGACGATATTGTGCATTTACTATTTGCTAATTTTCATTTATTGTGAATAGATTGAAGTGTAGGCATCATTAATGGCTTATGGTGTGAATTTTTAAGTCTATCGAGCAATTTGTTCATTTTCTCATATTGTTTGAGGGTGAAATCTGTGTGTTGAGAGGGCTTATATCTATGGTATTGAAAGTGGAAAATGAGACGTTTGTAAGTTCCTATATCTTTTACACTGTGATTTTATAGTTTTTTACATTTCTACAGTGATTTAATCTCTGTTGTTCCTTATCAATGAGTGTTTATGGGTTAATCTTTGTTTTTGCGATTTCCTAATTGGCTTTTGACATTTCGATCATGGTTTTGTATTTTTTCAATCCAAATTAATTGTGTGTTCATAAAACAGTGATAGACATTGAAAGATGTCTATCTACTCAAGATATGTCTGATGTACAATGGATGTTTTGATGCATGTACATCATGCATGTCTTGAACAGATAAGACTTATGTTGAAGATGTGTATTTGAAACTGTTAAAATGAAGTTTGTGCTATTTTTTTACAATTTTGTCATTGGTAATTGATATTTTGTTCCTGGTTTTGAATTTTTCCAATTGTAAGTGATATGTTGTCGTACCATCTTCATTATTAATATGGAGTTTGAGCTATATTCTTGCAATTTCCTCGTTGGCTTTTGATATTTCGGTCATGATTTTGTGTTTTTTCAATCCAAATTAATTATGTGTTCATGGAACAGTGATAGGCATTAAAAGATGTCTATTTTTTCAAAATATATTTGATGTACTCTGGAAGTTTTGATGCATGTACATCATGGATATGTTGATGTTCAGATAAGACTTTTGTTGAAGATGTGTATTTGGAATTGTTAAAATCAAGTTTGTGCTATTTTTTTGCAATTTTCTCATTGGGAGTTAATATTTTGTTCCTGGTTTTTTATTTTCCCAATTGCAATTTATTCTTGGGAGCAATAAAGGGAATTTTTTTATCAATTCCTAATGATTTGTTTGTATACGTGTTCCCTTGCTACAAGTGTTTCTATCGACACATGGCGTTGTTGATAGTAGTCCATGTGCCTTGTGTGTATGACCACATTTTGTTTTTATTTGGATTTAATTTTCACTCATTGTAAATAGATTCAAGTGCAGTCGCCATTAATGGAATATGGTGTTAAGTTTTATGGTTGTCAAGCAAAAGGTTGTTGTGTGTACGACCACATTTTGCATTTATTTAGATTTGATTTTTATTTATTGTCGATAGATTCAAGTGCAGTCGTTATTACTAGATTATGGTGTTAAATTTTGAGTCTATGTATATACACATACATATATATGTGTGTGTGTATTTATGTATGTATATATATGTATGTGTTTATATATATATATATATTCAAGTGCAGTCGTTGTTAATGAATTATGGTGTTAAGTTTTATGCTTGTCAAACAAAAGGTTTTTGTGTGTGCGATCGTATTTTGCATTTATTTGGACCCAATCTTATTTATTTTGAATAGATTCAAGTGCAATTGCCATTAATGGATTATGGTGTTGAGTTTTGAGTCTGTCAAACAAAAGATTATTTGTGTTGTTTATTCATTTGCTCAGAACATTGAAACAAGGTAAAATGCATGCCTCTTGAGAGGGATTATAGCTATTGTGTTGGAACAAAAAAAAAAGACTTTTGTAAGTTCCTATATCTGTTGTTCTGTATCATTGAGTGCTTTTATGGGTTAATCTTTGTTGTTCAGTTAAAGACTTAACATCATAATTCATTAATGTCAACTTCTGTGTTAATTGCCATTAACAATGCAATTAATATTTTCTCTGCCATGCATGGATGCCAACTGCACTTCAAACTATTAAAACAAAATCACAGGTTCATGTCTACATTGGCCAATATGTTATGTATATATGTATGCATATGTATATATGTATATATATATATATATATGAATGTATATATAAGTATATATACATACATACATACATACATATATATGTATGTATATATATGTATATATAAGTATATATACATACATATATATGTGTGTACATATATGTACATATGTATGTGTATATATGTATGCATATAAATTTGTGTATGTATATATATGCATGTGTTCATATATGTATGTGTATATATGTATATGTGTGTGTATATATATGTGTGTGTAAATATATATATATATGTGTGTATATATGGGTGAAGGCATGTACCTATTATTTATGCATACTTGTGTGCAACAAATATTGAATAGTGTTAGCCCTTAAAACAAAAAAACTATATGGAAGACAGTTTGAAAAGTTGTTAGAAAAAATTGGTGCACAATGAATATTTTCTATAACCACATTTCACATACACATGTGATGTTCAAGATCCATATATTTAGAGGCATGACACTGTGTGTTTTACAACGGTCCTTAATTTTGCAAGGGTCTATGTCAAATGTTTATTGTTTGGCATCTTACCTTCATTGAAGACATGGATCTAGTGCTACAACAATGTGAAAAAGGTATGTTCTGAACCAATTTATGCATTTTTGGATACTATGACATGAGATCTGAAAGGAAGAGAACATAATATTTTCTACACAATGATTGTTCTAATAGCTTTAACAATTACATCCACACTAATCATGTACAATGCTTCATTTCAAAACTTTCAAATCAATTGTATGTGCTTGGAGCTTAGCTTTTACTACAATGTCATTCCCTTCATAGGTTTTTGGAATTCTGCCACACATTCCTTTTTCTAGTATATGATGCATCACCTTTACATATTCTAATTTATTTTATTTTTGGTTTATGTTTTGTTTTGCTTCTACCCTTAGTGTTGCACCAATCACACTGCCACAATTGTTTTCATCATTCATACGTTTGCGTGCTAGAGACAATGTGTCTATTGGGTCACTATTCTATTTGTGTGTCAGTCTATGTTCACATGACTCATAGTCATCATGTTCTCTTATATCATGGTGCATAACACTAAGTGTTACAACAAAATAAAGGTGGCTATTGTCATCTTTGGGAGATTTCATCATCCTACATGTGCATTCATGCAAATCAAATCTAATCATCCTAGTGACATGAATCAGCATGATCAATCGTTGATAAATCATTTAGTTGTATATTCATGGAATGCATATCATCTAAAGTTGGTTTCTCCAGTGTCTTTTCAACATACCAATTGGGTTCTATTTCACTCAACAATTCTGTTGAGAGGGCATCAATGACATTACGATCACTAAGCAATTGGCACAATTTTCCACTTAAGCTTCATTTCATTCCATCCTACTTTTAATTTTTCTTTCACACAACACCACTTAGTTGCATTGTATTAAAGAGGGAGAAAATATAGAGGACTAAAATATCCCCTAGGACTATTCATCACTTAATCCCCAATCGATCAACTCCATCATCTATAGCTAAATGTATCAACTAGTCCTAATTAGTCTAGGACATATTCCTTTCACCTAAAGTCCATAACTTAATTAAATGTTTAATAAACTAGCCTTTCCCATTTTACATTTATAGTTATGGGGCATATTCATCGATACATAACTGATTGGTCTCAATTTGATATGTACAAAGAATCAATTGTGTAATAGTTCAACTATGATGTAGTGAAATGTATATGGAAAACATATATATGTTTAATCTGCAATTTTACTATATACATGTAAATTAAATCATGGATAAAGCCATCAAATGGAAATAGGTTAAAAAAATTTAAAATTGAAAAGGAGAATCAAAATTTGGTAGAGATTAGTGTAGAAAAATTTGAAAGCATGTATACACGTTAGTATATGTCAACTTTGTATTTTTAAGTGGCAATGGATGTATACAGATAGATCCAAACAACTATACAACTATCATGAGTAGAAATAAATGTGAATGGTATCATTTATTTTCACTTTCATTCAATAATAAATTACAACTTGATATGGCTTTATAATTTCTTAATTTTAGGATAAAAAATAAGTATTGACTGTTAAATATATTGATAAAAAACCTAACTATTATTTTCTCTGTGGTTGACTAGCTTGATAAATTGTCCTCCAGGTAAATTGCAATGTCATTTCCTTTTTGAGGCTTAACACTTCTATTTAATGCATTATAGCATATGTTTGTAACCTCATCTTTGAACCAGTTTTGTAGCTGATCATAGATAGGGAAACTGGAATTGCACAAGGATTTGCATCTATGACAATGTCCACTAATGAGGAAGTAGAGATCAGCATTGAGAATTTCAACTAATATATGAGTAACATTTTTATAATTTCATCTTATATATTAATTTTTAAATGTTTTTTGAATCGTATGAAGTATGGAGATTAAGATTAAAGCTAAAATGAACAATGCAGTATCTTCTTCCCATTTTTGCTCATTCACTCTTCTTATGATTTTTACAAGATTATGGATGTAGTATCGCAAACCTAAAATCTATCTAATGAAGCTTTCTAGATTTTTCCAATGCATGGATTCAATATTAGATTACAATTCACATTTATTCAAGATCATATTATGCGATTAGAATACAATTCATGCTTATTATGTGTTATGGACATATTCTTGTTAGATGTTATCTAATGAAGTTGATGCAATCTGTGTGAAATGCAGTAGGCATTCTTTCAACTTGTATTTTAATGTTGGTTGGGTGTTGGGGAGTAATGATGGATGCAAGAGACAACAAGTTACCTCATTTGGCAATTGTTGCTACTTTTGGATTCCTAGTTATGATCTAGTGCTATATAATATGGGACATATTTCTCCTTCTTACATGAATCTAGTCGTTGGTGTTGCTTCCTCAAATGTTGGAAAACTCTGTCTCAAACAAGAAACTAAAATCACAAGCACTGAAATCATATTCGGTTAAAGTGATTTTTTGAGTTTACCAGCTACATCTATTGATTGCCTTGTAGCAGGAAGCTAGTGCTTCTATTATCAAGGCACCTATCAATCTTAATAGTAAATAAAATCTATGTATAGATGCATTTCAATTTCCAATCACACGTGTTAACTACTATCAACAATGTGACCTACCCACCACAAATGTTCATAGTGAAAATATGTCTAAAGCAGGAAGACATTAGCAATGGATGAAATTTTTCTATGTCTTTGTCCTAGCAATAATTTGCAATTTGGGAAATAGAAAAAAATGGCCAAAATGTTTGGTTCCAATGAGAAAATTACAAAAAAAAAGAAGAGTTAAGGTTCCATTTTAACAATGAAAATGTTGTGAAGCATATGATAGGCATTTGCCTTCCTTTGTAGTGTGATTTCTGGTGAATGCATTAATATGCAATAGGTTCAAGATTTTTACATTTAATTGGGCAACTGAAATTTCAGCCCAAATTCCATTTCAATAATTTCAGATATACATGATGTCCATGGATCAAAACATACATGATACATGAGGTATATCTTGAATACACAGACATCTTTCAATGTCATGGACAAGAATACTTTGCTTGAAAACCATAAAAATTAGCACCATAATCCATTGATGGTAACTACAGTTGAATCTAATAACAATAAATGAAAATCAGATCTAAATATATGCAAAATGTGCTCACAAACACAAGGCATGTCAACTAATATCAACAATGCCATTTGTCCACAAAAACATTTGCAATGAAGACATTTGTATAGCAACAAAACATTAGGAATTGATGTATTTTTTTCCTTCATTGTTCCCAAGAATAATTTGCAATTGGGGAAATACAAAACCATAACCAAAATATCAACAACCGATGAGAAAAATGCAAAACAATAGGCCAAAATTCATTTTAATAGTTTCAAATAGACATCTTGAATAAAAATATTATTTGTTAAAGATATGCATGATTTCTATGGATCAAAAAATACACTAAGCATCAGGTGTATCTTGAACAGATATACATGTTTCAATGACTATCACTCTTTCATAGAAACACAATTAATTTGGAGTGAATGGGAAAATTGTAAAAAAGGAAGCTTGAACTCCCTTTTAATAAAATAATGCCACAAACGATGGGACAAAGATTAGTGGTATGATTTTCATCGAATGCATAAATAAGCAATAGCGCACATAAAACATTAGTCTTCACATCATTAATTGTTACAAACATGTTGGGTGAAAATTTTGTAATCCCTTCTAACAAATTACAAAACCTTGATTTCAACCACATTCATGTGAGATACAATCTCTCCTCTCAGAAAGGGGAGGCACCCTTCTTACTGCTTATTGAAACTAAGGAAAACTAACTAAATATTTACAATAATGATATGGGGGTGTGTCGCATTCATGATTCTCTCTTTTTTCAGAGAATATGCTTTATAATGTTTCACAATTTTAAGTTCTTGATGCAATACAACTTCAAACTAAAATTAAGCAGTAATTACAATATTCCTATCTTATCAAAGCAAAGCCTAGGAATACCAGCATGATAATAATAAGTAACAAATAATAAAATCTCACGAAGGCACAAAGTCGTTATGTAGCTTCCAACAATGAATCCTTCAAGATAGTAACCAGCGTTGTATGAGAAGCACAAAGTCTTCTATATACTTCACAATAATCCCATGAACAACATGAATAAATATAGGCACAAAGTCTTATAGAGAATTCACCAATAGTATTCAACAATATCACAATTTCAAATAATAGGTGTAACTCAAAGTTTACACGAATTTACTCAAAGCCCTTTCAATCTCAATTACTAATCACTACCAATTCGATCAAACCATAAGATAATTGTTCCCAACACAAAGTTTGGTATGCAACTTTACTTTTTTATTGATCAAAATTAGATTCACAAAATTGAACTCAAAGTTTCAATATTTTTTTCACAAGTGGGCAGCACTTCGTTGCAAAAGATAAAAGGTAACCATTACAATAGAATCCTCTCTTATTTATAGATGGGAGAGGAGAGCAAATCTAGGAAAATCAGAAGAGTAAATCTAGGAAAATCCTACCTAACTAGTTGAATTATTCAAAAATGTTGTCCACAATTATAGGAGAACATATTTGTTTACATGTGATTACATTTATCGAAATGACATGTAAGATGTCGAAGCCTATTTACAAAATGCATAGAAGAAAGCATATAAACTATCTAACACTAGAGATACAAGAAGTGTTTATGGTTCCTTGCATTGGGCGCAAAAGTCTTCATTTTTATTCCTCATTTCTTGTATGAATTCCTCATTTGGACCAACTGTATAATCAACAATGGTATGAACTCTTGCGATTGATCTTCTTGCAAATGAGAGAGTTTTCTTTCATCTATCTAGATCTGTCTTGAGATTGTCTAGAGAAAGTCGTACATCACATATGGAGTTCATTGAAGTCTTTGAAAAGCCTTCATCTTCCACTTGCTTCATGATGGCTTCCATGAATATTTGAGCAATCTCACTGATCGAGAGGAAAGTATGATCATCATCAAGGAGCTTACCCGGTAACTCCTCCATCCCATTCACCATGACAACACGATGCCCTTCGACATCTTCGTGTACTTATTGGATGTCCTCGATGAGAGATTTGATCACTTGTATGTGGTTCTTCAAAGATTCTCTTATTTCCACATACTTCTCTTTGTTAGGAATTACCCCAACTTCCACTAATTTACTTAGAATTGTCTCTTTCATTTGTGACCAAAATGAGAGACATTTTTTCATTTCTTTCTGCTCTTCGGAAAGTGTTTTTTCTTCTTTCTCAAGCTCTAATTCCAACTTGGCTACCTGAGCAGTCTTTTCATCTGCAACAACTATAAGCTATGAGCCCTGTTCTATTATCTTATTAATGAAATCATAAAACACCTTGGAGACAAACTTCTCCACTTTTTTCATTGTTGGTTCCTCGAAATTCACCACGGTCATAGGTTGTACATTCTCTAAGGATCCTACAATCTTCCTCAAAACTAATGTATATCTCTCAGCTTTATCCTTGTGCATATCTCTAGCCTTATCCATTTTATCAAGTCTACTTGATAATGCATTCAAGACTACTTGTGCATCTTCTTTTGCACTTGCATCTTTTACCTTACCAAGCTTAACTCTTGTTAGAGTGTAATCAACCATGTTCACATCACCTTGTTCCTGTGGGGGTAAACCAATATCTACATACTTGTGACTTGATTTGTCTATATGAAGTCTTGAATGAATTTTAGCCTTTTTCTTCCCCTTGGCTTTTGGAGGAACTATCTCTTCAAAGAAAAGTTCATCTAGGGAAATCATTTTGTTTCTTGTGCTTTGACACTTGTGAGATTAGCCAAGGGGGTAGGAATGAAGTATTTCCTTCTTAACTTACTATCAACTCCTATGTAGCAGGTGCTTCTATAGGAATGGATGATATTGTAACAATTGGGGTAGTATCAGTCATGATAGCCCCAGTAGACTGCAAACCAAGTGGATCTTGCAAAGACTCATTCATGAATCTATTAAACTTTGTCTGAGAAGAGAGGTCATATGACGGAGAAGATAGGCTCAAAATGGATGATGGAGAACCTAAAGAAACATCAACAATTTGCAATATGGAACCTACAGGAGAGGTAGAAAGAACTTATGACGTTGAAGGAGTAAGATAAACCTTCACTGTATGCAAAGTTGTTGTAGGAGGAGGTGAGTTAGGAAGAGGATGTGGAGGAGTAGTGGAATTCGAAGGAATATGAGGGATATTGGTAGTAACAAGCGATGATGTTTGGGGAAGATTTTCAACAATATTCTCATGGGGAGATAGTTGTAGTTCATCATCATACCTTCTTCTTCTATAGACTCTTGATCTTCTCCTTCTTCATCTACAAAATCTTTGTCTTTTGCAGATTCTTTTGATTCTTCACTTTCATTCTCTTCCTCTTCTTCAAATGACTTCTCTTTAGATGCAAGCTCCTTTCCCTCTACAGATGGTTGTTTCGATTCAATAGCTTCCTCTTCTTCAACTATTCATATATCAATTTTACCAAAAGTAAATTTGATCTTAGGACCTCTTTGAGAAGAAGAGGGAGTAACTGCATGCTTCTGTTTAGTGCGGAGCTCTTGTCGTTCGCTAGTTTTTCCTTCTGGTGTTTCTCCTTTTTTTTTGTCTTGAAAGATTTCATTCAAAAGTCATGCCTTTGCAACCATTCAATTGTGTTAGGCAAAATAGGAGCAAGTCTTTCTCTAATAGAAACACTTTCTTTCTTAGACCATTGCACAAGAGGTAAAGGCTTTCGGGCAATTTATTTCTCTTCATAATTAGAATCCATGATAGTACCAGGGTCTTTAAAATCCTCTAGAATATCAGCTACACCAAGATCTTTGATCTGCTCTACTGTCAATCTGCAAAAATCCATTCTCCAAATGTCTTCTTCATCTTTGCAGTCTGCCCATATATATTCAAAGTGGTAGACATGTTGATGATCTTTTTTAAGTTTCCTATTCACATTTTTGTAGTCAAAGTCAAATGTGTATTTATATGTCCTTATAGTCGTAATTTGCATTTTTGCAGCTATTGAATTTGCTTTTTGTACACTATGAATAGTATATCTCCCAATAGTAAGAGGAAACTTGAAACCTAACTTGTAAATTTTCATACGTTCTTTTTGAATTGAGATCAGTTGTCTGCACAATTCCATTAGTACCCACTTATCTAAAGGATATATGGGAAACATATATTGACACCCAGTATGGCAACCTACTCTCAAATATGTGAAGGTAGGAAATTGTAGGAAGATACATCCAAACTTACTTACAATCCTGTAGGCTTCATCTGATACTCTCTTCTTTTCAAGGGTTGGATCAAAAGTGAATGGTAGAGGTGTAAATAAATCATCTGCGACTCTCCTAAAATGTTTAATACTATTCCTTAAATTTAGTTGAGGATAAAATTTATACACAGGCACAAAATTTCTATTACCTTTTGTTGACAACCTTGGAAATTGCCTCATGATTGCAGCAACATATAACAAGTAGGAATTCATATAGAATTTCAAGGTAGTTGGCACATTGATCAACTATTCATGAATCTCATCACTTATTTGAGTTCCCCAATCTATGTGTACTTTCCTCCTTCTAATGATGCAGATATACTCGTACATCCAATCTTGAAAATGGAATGATACGAGAAAGTCTTTCACTCCACACAGAAGAGTAATCATATCTCGAACATCCTCCTTGAAATAACTTCGAGGAATTGCCTTGGGCCATCTAGAGATAGTGGGTCTTGGATTCTTCAGCTATTGAGTATTAATCAATGCTATTAGATTTCCACAATCCATATTATCAATGCTAGATTTCTGGATTAGATTGTGTGTCAATTTTTTAGCCTTAATTGGATCCTTGTCATAGACCTCATGTGATTGTTGAATGGAGATATCAATATATTTTTCCATGTGTGGAATCCAGAAAACAATATCAAAGAATTCCGGATCCAACCTCATCATGACTTATCCGATAGAATCTCTTACACTTTTTTCCTCTCTAATGTAATGTGATGCAACTTGGAGAAAAAACTGTGTTATGAGCAACAATTGGAAATGTAGATACTAAGTGCAAGTTGCTATGAACGATAGATCTCAAATTTTCCTCTAATGGCTTCTTCTCAGTTCTTTTTAAAAATCTTATATATCTTGGTGCCCAATCTCTATGTCTTTGATTTCATCCACCTTTGAGAGCACAACAGTAGGTGGAAAGACACCTTGATATTTGTACTTCATTTTACCTTTTTTCTTAGAAGATGATGGAGGGTTTTCTGATGTGATCTAAGAGTGCCAGAGATCAAGGAAGGTCACCTGATAAGAGATTGAAAGGAACTACAAGAACAATGGATTAGGAGATGTTAGGAGAAAATGTGTTATGAGAGTGATTTGGAATGTCTGAAGCAAGTAGGCAATTTGGAGCAAGTGCAAGTGAGCTATGAGGGACAAAAATCAGAGCATTAGCAATGGAACGAGGTTTGAAGTGCAAATGGAATGATTTCGAAGTGTTTAAGTGAAAAACTATATTTTGTGTAGGAGCGTTGAAAATTAGTGCTTCTACATTTGATAGAATTTTGTTTGCTTGTAGCAGCACTAAAAAATAGTGCTCCTACGTGCCCTTGAAAATTGGATAAAAGTTGTGTTGGAGCGCTAAAAATTAGCGCTATGACATTTAGGGGGAAAGATCACTTCATGCTCAAGCGCTGAAAAAAACTACTCAAGCATGTCTTGCATGATGTTTGAGTCAAGTGTATAGGTGGGTGTTTTCACCACCTTTACATCTGAGGGGAAAATCAACCATTTTTCAGAGCTGCGAAAAATCCCACCTAAACAATTTGAATGATGGAAAATTTTTGTGGATGCAAGAGCGGGTGTAACACCCCGCCATGTAACCCTAAAGGAAGTTGCAACACAGCGCGAAAGCTTACAATTTTTTTTTTTAAAGTGCATTATTAACAAGGAAAATGCACAACTCTACTGCAACAACCTCCAAGGTACGTGACAAGATTACATCTAATACCAAAACACACACATAAACTCTTATAAAGCTTTTAATTAAATTACTAATCATATAATTAAAAGCACATACATACAAAGCATTAAAGATACTAACATATAATATAATATAACAAGATTTAGTTTACATTACTTAACAAGCAAGATTACAAGAATTCACATCACATTAACTCTATAGATAGGTTACATCTCTCATTCCTCGGATGAGGTAAATCCAATAAACGTGATTACAAATTACATCTTCCACCTCAAATACAAAGAGGGGTAATAAATTACAAGATTCAACTGAAATGAAAATGAGTATGAACAGTAACTGGATCCCACAAGCTCTCCAAGTGGAAATCTCGTCAACATGAACAAGAAGAAAACCCAACGGAGTAAGGTGCACGTTCCACCCAACCAAGTGGTACCCAAAGGCCCACCCCCCATGCTAGGAGATAGTAGAAAGGATTCCTATACAAGACCATCTACCCCTAGTCATAGGCTAAAACATAACTGAAACAAATCAAATACAAATACCTTACTTAACACAATTGTTACAATGCTTCCAAAATTAAATAATCAATTGCATCAATGTTACAAACATGCTGCTGACTTAGGAGAAGTGTCATCACAGTGCTACATGGGATATCCTGGTAAGTCTTCTTAGGCCCTGACCCCCATCTTGGGATCTCCTGGAAACCTCTAACGACTCTTGGACCCTCATGCAAACCAATGTGGGATCAGTTATCTCTCATAGAGACAAGATAACGATCTTGCCATTCCAAGCCTTCTTGTCCCACCCCAAGTCTATACAAGCCCTTGCATCCATGAGCGAGGCATAATTATTCTTATTAAGTGTTTGATACTACTTACTCTTCTAATAGGTTCATTTACATTATCACTAGATTAACTAACTTGCAACGAGCTACCCTAGCACCACTTTGTGTGTCGACCCTCATTGCAAGCCACTCCTCTAGAACATCACGTGAAACAACTCCACAACCCAAGGGTACACTAGTGCGACCTAAGAATATTAAATCCCTATCCAACACATAAAGTCAACCCATCCCCATTCGTGATAATCGGGTAATAACTGGATACATTTAGACGCACTACCCAAGGCAATCCAAAGGTTGACTAACATAATACGACAATCCCAAATAATTAAAAACCCCATCTGGAAGACTTATTAACCCCTACTAAACAATTTCCCCCAAAATGAATACTGAAGCAATTTACATTCAAAAGAGCAATTTAAACAAGAATTGAATCTACTTTTGGATTTCCTAAATCCACTTCCTTTAATAACATTCAATAATATATTGCTCAATAAAAATTGATTTAATATTGTCCCTTTAAGACCAAAGATGAAATTTAAACCAAACATTTAATTCCTTAATTGCTTGTAAATAATAATAATATAAACATTTACTTCTTCGATTTAAAACATACTATTTTCAAATCATCTATTTCCTCTTTTCAAAAATAAATCATTTAAAATCAATTAATTCATCTATTAAACACAATATCCGAAAGTCAAATATTTGTTCTCTCAAAATATATTGTTTTAAAATAAATCAATTAGTTCGACTATTACCAATCAATTTAGAATTTTCTCAATTACATTTAAAACACGTCATTATTTAAATCGATAGTTTAATATATATATTCAAATATTTAAATCATCAATTAAATATTTATATTTAAATATATATATATATATATATATAATCTTATTATAGTAATTTCCAAAAAACCACAATATATAATAATATATATAAACATATATACATAAATATACATATAAGTATATGTCCTTATATATATATATATATATATATTAATACTTGAATATAAAATATTTAATATTATAAAATATTATTTTTAAATATTTTAATATTATAAAGTATAATATAAAATATTATTATATATTTTTTATAAAAAAATGAATTTTGAAAGTTAACCCACGTAGGGTTTTTTGAACCGTGCACCCTTTATGATGTTGGGCGGTTGTGTTTACACATAGTTGAACCCATAAGGGCGCGACTGTGTTTACACACAACCGACCCTTGTAAGGGCTACGACTTGTGTGTATGGGGTGCGCTGGGCACGACGCCCCACAGCGCCTCCCATGGGGGCAGCTGTGGGGTGAGCCCCCAACGACCCCCCCCCCCGAAAAAATATATATATATCTTTTTTAATTTTTATTTCATTTTTTCCTAGAAAAAAAAAAAAATCCTACGACAAACGATTTCGCCTTATGGGTAAAACACCGAATTTTTTTTTTTTCCACAAGGATGATTTTAACCAATAACATATATAAATATATATGTGTGTATATATATATATATATATATATATATATAGATTTAAACAAAATATAAAATCAGAAGTGCAAATAATTACCAGAATGATCATTTATAGTCAAATCTCATTTATTTATTTTTTGAGAAAAACAGTTTGAATAGAGAGGTTTTCTTCAATTCCATACAAGATTTCCATGGGTTTTATTCTTCTTCTAATTTAAACAAAGATTGTTTTATTTTTCAACCAACATATAAAAATTGTGAATAATTCAAAAATGAAATAATCTAATTAATAGAAAAACCTGATTCCAAAAGCTTGAGAGGTTGTCAATGGTGCAAAGCCTACTCCTCATATTCAAGCTCCTTCATAGGAATCCAACTTGGCTTCTTCAAAATCCAAAACCAAACCAAAATCCTTCCTCCCCCATTTTCTTTCAATTTTTTCATGCTTATAGCAAAAACTTTATGAAAATCAAAATATCTCATTTTCAACCACTATCATAAATTTTCCAAAAAAAAAACAAAATATATCTCAAAATTTCATTTTTGCATTTAAATTTTTTTAAAATGCAATTAAAAACCTTTTTCAATTTTCAAACTTAAATTCAATAAAAAATATCTATTAATTTCTGAAATGAATAACTTAGTTCAATTCAATTCAACTTAATTTAATTTATTCAATAAAATAAATCTAATCCAAGATTAAATTATTTTATTAATTAAATTAAATTAATTAATTAATTACATAACATCTTATAATAAACTAGATTAACATAGTAAACCACTTAAATACATAAATCCATTTAATTACCTTTTTAGCTTGCAATTAAATAATATCAAAGTGAAATTGAATAACATTAAAGCAAATAAACTCGACTTAAAATCAACGACACACTATGACTAGGGTGATGACTTGACACGAAAAACCTAGCTACCATCTCCCAATCAAATACCGTTGGGAAATGGACACGCTCAAACCTATGGAACCAGGTGGAGTCGATGTCCTATACCTGTCAACCTACGAACAAGAGTATATCGAACATATATATATACAACATAATAAAACACACCATGAAGAGGAAATCACGGAGTCGAAGGGCGCTCACAAGTGAGTGGTGCAATCTCGTCCCCTTCACCAATATAATGTTACTAACTAATGAATCTAACATCAATAATTTAATCAAAAGCATAAAACATCATTAGTTCGAATATCCACTAAGCTAATCCAAAGCATGCCATAATGATAACATCAGAATAAAATGCCCACATCAAAATGTAACATTCGCATCGCTTTATAGTTAGCGATCAAATAGTAACCAAGTACCATAGTCAAAGTACTAACAGAAAATAAGGCATAGCAAAACAGAACACTGTTCGATCATAAGAGCAAAATGGAGGGGTATTACAACGGGATTTTTCACCGCTCCTGCATATGGAGTGAAAACTCAAAACATGTGAAAGCAATGAAAAATACCGCCCACATATGAAGCTTAGAAGGGTTTATGATTGGTGCATAAAAAAATTTCACCACTTGAGCATGGGAAGAAAAGGAAAGATGGAAAGGAAGATAACACCCGCTACACTAAAAGGGTAAGACCAACGGTGAAAACTAAGGGCATAGCATCACAAAATGACTTGCATACCTTAGTAAGAAAAATAAGGGCAAACGAACCCCTAAACGTAAAAGGGCGGCGAAAAGAAAAATAGATGACTCCAAGGAGAAACAACAACCAAGAAGGAAAAAAACAAAGTCATTTGTACAAACATGAAAGAAAGCAAGAAGAATGCGGAAAATGGAAAGGAAAGAAAAAATACAAAATGCACCTAGTAAAAATGATGAAAACCTTAACTCAGATGCCTACAAAATTCATCCACAACTTTTGTATTGGGTTTGCACGATGACAAGCATGAAGAAGGAATAGAGTAGATTAAAATGAGGAGAAATTAACCTAAAACGACTTTAATAAGTCATTAAAAAAAAATCATTAATGAACTCGAGATGCATTAATGACGACATACATTAAGGGAGGGAAAATGCAGGAGTGATGAAAATCACTGCTCCAAAAATTTTCAAAACATCAGGGATGCACTAGTGGTAAAAATCACCACTCATGCATTCAAAGGACTCGACAGAAGAAAACATGTTGTAGCAATGAAAATCACTACTTGTGTATGTAAGGGTGAGTGCAAGGTGTAGGAGCAGTGAAATTCACCACTCCAACACTTGGAGTAATTTTTTAAACACAAGGCTCATGTAGGAGTGTTGAAATTCAATGCTTTGACATGAGTGAAAAATTAACTAACTCCCAAAGAGTGGGAATTAACAAAAATATCCGTTTCAAAGATTTTCGAAAGATGAACAATGAGAGACGCTCAAATGAATGATTTGAGGTTTAGGACTACACATATAGGGAAATCAAAATTTTCCTCATTTTGCATGCTTGAAGTAAATAGAACTACGAAATTGACGAGTTTCGTAGGGGTTTATCCCATGAATCGAGCGCTGCTAGATTTGAGGATAACAACTGGCTCCAGCTGGGGAGATTCCTTCAGTCATTCTTAGAAATGATTGAAGGGAGAAGAAATCCAAATTCCAAGTGCCTTTATCCATCCATTGGGCATAGATTCAAGTGAAAAAAATAAAAAGACTCAAAAAGAATTTAAAACAAAAAGATGCAAGGACTATAAAAATATTTACATTGAACAGGTTTGTCACCTTACTATGTAAAGAGCTTTAGATGTTGCCCACTGTGAGGAAGAGAAAATGGTGTTTCATCCTCATATGCCAAGATAAAGTTGTTTTCACCATGTAATTAATGAATCTTGAATGGCCCCATCCATAGTGAATCAAACTTTCCATGCATATCTTTTGGCTCTCTTTGCTTGTCCCACAAGCGAATGAGATCACCAACTTGAAATTCATAAGACTTTATTTTCTTGTCAAAAATATTTTTAACTTTTTCTTGATGCTTCGTGATACAGTTGGCTACCTAAATTCATTTTTCCTCCAATTCAGAGAGATACATTATCCGCTTATCATCTAAACTATCAAAAGTCTCATCTTCAATGGACTTAGCCAATTTGAGAGTGGGAAGTTCTAATGTAATTAGAATTTTGGTATTCAACCCATACAAGAGTTGAAAAGGAGACATGTGAATCGCACGCTTTGGAGTTATCATACCTGCCAACAAAGCATCATACAAAGCTTTGAGCCACAAACGTTGATTCTCATCCACAAGCTTGTGAGTTATAATCATCAAGTTTTTATTGCTAGATTCAGACTGGCCATTACCTTGCGGGTAATAGTCGGATGAATGAGAAAATATTATGCCATGCTCAAAACAAAACTCAGTTATCTCATTTGACAAGAAGGCAAAAGCATTATCAACAATAATTTTGTTCGTTACATCGAACCTGAAAATGATATTTTCCTTCAAGAAACTACACACAACTTCAAAAGTAGCATGCTTAACTTGAATTTCCTCCACCAACGTGGTGAAGTAGTCAGATGCAGTTAGGACATAGGTGTTTCCCGCACTTGAAGGTTGATTTAGTACACCAATCAAATCAATTTCCCACTGTTGAAAGGGCTCTTCAATGACAACCGATTTCAAAGGAAAAGCTGCCAACTTTGGTTTACCTATGAACTGCTAACATATCTCTCATTTATGCACCCAAGAGTATGCATCTTGAAAGAGTGTAGGTCGGTAATACTTTTCGCTCAAAATCTTATGAGTGGTAATTGGAACTGAAAAAGTGTCCTCCACATGCTAAGTCATGATATGACTTCAACAAGTTTTCTTGTTGTTCTTCATCAACACAACACAAGAAAGTTTTATCCAAAGCATGCTTGTACAAACCATTATACCATAAGACAAAATTTGTTGACTTTAATTGGATGGTTCTTTTCTCCTTTGAAGTCAAGTGATCAAGAAATTCCCCATAAGTGAGAAAATGAGCAATGTTGGAATACCATTCATTAGTAATACTGACAAATAACACCATTGGAAATTCATTTGGATCTACCTCCTCAGTCTCTGAAATTTCTCCATAAGGATTATTTTCAGCAATGAGCTAACTCAAACCTCACCATGTATCAGCTTGGTAGGCTTGATTTCCATGTCATACTCTTGAATCTTGGCAATCCTTGATTGCCTCTTTTTGTCCCAAACTTGTGATGTGTCAAGATAGACTTAACAGTTGAATCTAGAACCGAGACTTTTACATGGTTGTTGAGGATGTAAAACCGGAAATGTTTTATAGCCTTAACCATAGCAAAAGCATGTCTTTCCATTTGGGAATATTTTAGTTCATATTTTTTTAGAGGACAACTCATGAATGCAATCATGGATTCAAAACCCTCACTATTTTCTTGTACCAAAATTACTGAAAGTGTATGCTCAGAAGCATAACTATACATGATGAATTCCTTCATGTAGTCTGGGTAGACTAACACTGGTGCATGATAAATAGCCTCTTTGATATCATCAAACGCACCTTCGCCTTTTATCTTCCAATGAAAAGTGGTAGTTCCTTTCATCATATTAACAATATGATGAGTCTTTTCTACAAAATCTAAAAGGAATCTTCGCAAAAAATTCACCTTTCCAAAGAAAGAATGAATAAATTTCTTTCTTGATGGAAAAGTAAGTGATTTGATAATTTTGACTCTTTTCAAGTCAATCTTGATACCTTTTGTGGACATCATGTGACCAAGAAGCTTACCTTCCATAACCCCAAAAATTGACTTCTTGGGATTCAAGGAAACACCATGTTGTCGACATCTCCGCAAGATTTTCCTTAGATGATAAAAATGTCCATGAAGTTTCTTGGAAAAGATGGTAAGATCATCAAGATATAATACAATGAACTTACCTAGCACATCACAAAAATCCAAATCCATAGCACGTTGGAATGTGGCGCCAACATTAATGAGACCAAAAGGCATCCTATGATATGCAAAGGTACCCCATGGCGTTGTAAAAGTTATCTTGTGTCGATCATTTGGACTAACCTCTATTTGGTTTTAATCGAAGAAACCATTTAACATAGAAATCATTTTAGAACCGTTCATGGTTTGAATAACTTGATCCATTACTGGAAGAGGATAGTTATCCTCGAGTGAGAGCTGATTTAGATTTCAAAAATCTACACAAATATGAATCTCACCATTCCTTTTATGAACGGGAAAAATATTTTCTATCCATGTTGAATGATGGATAGGGAATATAATTCAGGCATTCAACATCTTTTGAACCTCTACAAGGATCATTCCAGAAATCTTTGGCTTATATTGCCTTTGTTTTTGTTTATAAGGCAATGCTCCAATCTTAAGTGGAATTTCATGTTGCACCTCATTTGGTTAGAAAGATTTTAAATCTTCATATGAATATGCCAAGACATCCATATATTCTTGTAACAATTTAGCAAATTGCTTCCTTTCTTCAATTGTACAACACTTACCAATGTTTACCACCTTAGGATTTTCTTCAGTTCCTAAGTTAATTTTCTCAACCTTTTTAGATGAATTAGGATTTGAGAGTTGTTTCTTAACATAGTGATCATGCTTATCAAAAAGTTTCTCAAGGGATACCAACCCCTTAGGGATTTTATTCCCTTTGAGTTTTAGGAACATTTTTCCTGTAACCGGATCAATATTAGAAATAGATTCTTGATGTGGAGAATCACTTCCTTGAAAGTATAACTTTTGATTATCATCATTAAAAATCTGCCTGTTAT
Source organism: Sequoiadendron giganteum (assembly GCA_007115665.2). Taxonomy (NCBI): domain Eukaryota; kingdom Viridiplantae; phylum Streptophyta; class Pinopsida; order Cupressales; family Cupressaceae; genus Sequoiadendron; species Sequoiadendron giganteum. The sequence goes on along the minus strand of CM021102.1, from coordinate 41,761,660 downwards.
CTAAATTGTCATGAACAGTTGGCCTGAAGACTAACTCAATGGTATAGGTAGAACCATGAAAATCTTTGTGTGGTATCAGGAGCGTGGCTGAAACTACTAAAGAATCAGCTATGTCATTGTATTCCCTTGGGACTACAGAGATATCAAAAGCATCAAATTCTTCAATGTAATCCCAAACAAGATTGTGATATTGCCTTAGTCTATCATTTTTTGTTTGATAGAAACTCCTTACTTGAAAAACCATCAACTTGACATCACCTTGTGCATGAAGATTCTTGATACCTTTCTTACATGCAACTTGCATTCCTAATAACAAAGCTTCATATTCAACAATGTTATTAGTATTATCAAATTGTAATTTGAAAGAGAAAGGAAAAACTTTTCCTTTGAGAGAAATAAAAACAATTCTAGCTCCAAAACTAGTGAAAGAACAACTGCCATCAAACTCAAATAGCCAAACACAATTTGGATCACCAAGATTGATAGTATCAAAATCTATAGCTTCATCATCTGATGAAGCTTCATAATCTGAAATAGACAAATTATCTGATGATGACTCATTTGTTGATGAAAAAGAATCAAAACTCTCCAACTCATGTCTTGTCAAAGATTTGGAAACTTCTTTTATTTATAAATAATATGTTCCAACACCTGAAGACTCAAACATAATTTGAGCTCATGGATCATCAGACTGTGTTACTAAGAATTTTGACTCCCTTCTAGGAATCAATTTTTTCATTATGCCTTTCAAAGGTATTCTGGCTTCAGACATGTCCATGTTCAGTTCGCCTCCAACATCTTTACAGAAATTATGTCCAAAGAGAATTCCATAAGATGTTGGCACATCAGCTACTAGAACCATCATCTTGATCTTCTTTTCAGGATATGCAACAAATGCATATTGTGCATCTTTGATCTATCCAATTAGAGGTACTTGCTTGTTCTCCATGGAAAAATAACGGCTAATTATTTTTGTTAGATTCAAACCTAAGGCAATAGCTACCTTGGCTAGCATCACATTGTCTGATGCACCAAAATCTATGGCACAATTGCTTAACTTAAAGCCATTAATAAAGAAATAAATAATGGATCAATAAGTCTGGATATAGCTGGGGGAGTAGAAACAAGGTAATTTTGTGGTTTCTTTGGCTTTGGGGCAGCAGGAATATCAGGAGATGAATCCTTACTTGGATTAATTCCTTTATCCATTACGAACTTGACAAGCCTATCAAATTGGTCAGTATTTTCTTTAAGGTATTCAACTTTAAACATTTGGACTTTTATTTTCTTTGCATGATCAATGATGTCAAAATATTGAAAGGAACTTTACAAAGTGGATGTGGTAAATTCACTAATAGGTTTAATTAAAAGGTACACTAGTCTTAGGAACCTATTGATTGGATTTTGAAACAACAGGAACTGAAGGAGGAGGATAGGGAGCACTTACTTGTTTATTTGTTGTAGTTTTTGGTTGCCAAGGCAAAGAAGACCCTCTTTTTTTAATGGTAAGTGGTGTCTTGTACTTCGTTGGTGGAGTAGCAACTTGAGCTTGATCAAGTTGATTTTGTTGTGACCGCGTAAAGACAACATATGTATCTATCACTAAGTCCTCATCATCAAATTCATTTGCCATTTGTAAATAGCCAATATTGGAGGCGCCAACTGATTCCATTTCTTCATCTTGAAAAAGATCAAAATTTTCTTCTGTGGGATAATCTGGCTATGCATATTCATCTTGTTCAGCCTCATAGTCTATCATGGTAGTATTAGTAGGTGGGGCTTCAAGTGCAAGTCTTGTGGCACTGGAAGACGATTCTGATTTCTATTCCCAAAATAGATAGGAAAAGTCCTTCTTGGAACATCCTTGTAAGTATTATTATTCGAAACTTGTTTTTTTAAAGCCAAGATTTTGTTTGCCAACCTTTGAACCATAACATCAACAAAATTAGAATTGGCATTATTAGAATTGGTATTAGAAGCTAAAGATCCTAATGCTTTCATTTTCTTGTTGGTATTCATTCGTATTTCTCTAGCGAGGATCATGCCATGTTCAAGACTTATAGCTAATTGTTGAGTTGCCTCAACATTGGCGAGAGTTGCCCTATGCATGAAAATACTTACTTTAGGAAGTTGTGTATTGATGAAGAAATACTTTAAGTTATGATCCATTGGTTTTTCCACCATTGGGATCCTTGTTACTGGCTTATTAAACTTAGCCACGAACTCACACATGGGTTCATGGACCTCTTTTCGCATGGTTGTAAGCTACACCAATAAGGCGTGTGCATCTTCAATAGGTTTGAACCTTTCTTCAAACTTGGTGCGAAGAGTGTTCCAATTAGTGACTGAAGTAGTTGGAAGAGTATAAAATCATTCAGTGGAAACTCCTTGTAGAGATTCAATGAACAATCTCACAACAACATCTTCATGTTTCACACCAAGAACACCACAAACAATGTAAAAGTCAGCAATGTGTTCATTGGGATGTTGTTTTTGTTGCCTTGAAACTTCATAATATGCTTCCTTGAGACATGTGGAAGTACATGAAAAGGTGTGGCCAAACTGAGGGGACCGAATGCATTTCCCCAAGGTTCTGCAAGTGGTGTAGCCATAATATGTTGCACAACAGGTACTTGAATTGGAACTCTATGGAGAATAGAACATTCACTCGGAAGAGGAGATCTTAGTCTTTGTGGGGGATAACTTGTGGTTTGATGCAATGGAGACCTTTCTCATGGAGGATAAGGAGGAATGTTATGTCGCAACAACAATTTGAAAAAATGGATCCACCACTGCTTGCACCCTCAAACCTCGTGTATAGCTTCTATCAACCAGGATGTAGACTTGAAACAAGAAAGATATTAATAATGATAATACACAAGATAACAATAAGAAACTGGAGTGCTTATTCACTTTAATCAAAAGCGCGAGGCTTTGATTATGTGTGTCATTCCCCAGTGGAGTCACCAAAAAAAGTATTGGGTGAATTTTTTTTAATCCCTTCTACTAGATTACAAAACCTTGATTTCAACCATAGTCGTGTGAGATACAATTTCTCCTCTCATAAAGGGGAGGCACCTTTCTTAATGCTTATTGAAAATAAGGAGAACTAACTAAATATTTACAATAATGATACGGGGGTCTATCACATTCATGATTCTCTCTTTTTTCAAAGAATATGCTTTACAATGTTTCTCAATTTTAAGTTCTTGATGCAATACAACTTCAAACTAAAATTAAGCAGTAATTCCAATATTCCTATCTTGTCAAAGCAAAGCCTGAGAATAACAACATGATAATGATAAGTAACAAATAAGAAAATATCACAAAGGCACAAATTCGCTCCATAGCTTCCAACAATGAATCCTTCAAGATAGTAACCAGAGTTGTATGAGAAGCACAAATTCTTCTATATACTTCACAATAATCCCACGAACAACATGAATAAATATAAGCACAAAGTCTTATAGAGAATTCACCAATAATATTCAACAATATCACAATTTCAAGTAATAGTTGTAACTCAAAATTTACACTAATTTACTCAAAGCCCTTTCAATCTCAATTACTAATCACTACCAATTCGATCAAACCATAAGATAATTGTTCCCAACACAAAGTTTAGTATGCAACTTTACTTTTTTATTGATCAAAATTAGATTCACAAAATTGAAATCAAATTTTTAATATTCGCTTCACAAGTGGGTAGCACTTCGTTGTAAAAGATAAAAGGTAACCATTACAATAGAATCCTCTCTTATTTATAGATGGGAGAGAAGAGAAAATCTAGGAAAATCAGAAGAGTAAATCTATGAAAATCCTACCTAACTAGTTGACTTATTCAAAAATGTTGTCCACAATTATAGGAGAAAATATTTGTTTACATGTGATTACATTTATCAAAATGACATGTAAGATTTCAAAGCCTATTTTAAAAATTCATAGAAGAAAGCATATAAACTATCTAACACTAGAGATAAAAGAAGTCTTTATGGTTCCTTGCATTGGGTGCGGAAGTCTTCATATTTATTCTTTTTTTCTTGTATGAATGCCTCATTTGGACCACTGTATAATCAACAATGGTATGCACTCTTGTGATTTATCTTCTTGTAGATGAGAAAATTTTCTTGCATCTATCTAGATTTGGCTTGAGATTATCGAGAGACAACCGTACATCACATATGGCGTTCATTGAAGTCTTTGAAAAACCTTCATCTTCCACTTGCTTCATGATAGCTCCCTTGAATATTTGATCAATCTCACTGACCGGGAGGAAAGTATGATCATCATCAAGGAGCTTACTTGGTAACTCCTCCATCCCATTCACCATGACAACATGATGTCCTTTGACATCTTCTTGTACTTGTTGGATTTCCTTGATGAGATATTTGATCACTTGTATGCGGTTCTTCATAGATTCTCTTATTTCCACATACTTCTCTTTATCAGGAATTTGTTGGACTCAAGGGAACACTGAGAGGGGGGGTGAATTAGTTTTCAACAAATCTTAACCTTATTAATCTGAAACTCAACCATTTTGTCATTACATTAAAAGAAAGATGCAAGAATTCAAAGAAAATACTCATAACACCATGACACAAAGATTTTTGCATGGAAACCATGTTAGGGGAAAAACCACGACAGATGTTAATCCATAATTTGAGTACTCAAATAAAGTTTTACAAAAGGGAACACACTTGCATTCAGGCACAATGCCTAGAGCTCACTGCTCAAAGGGAAGGCTCATTTCCTTACAAAAGTTTAGATTAAAACCATCTAAAGGATGAACTAAGATAGTAGCATCTATTCATGCCAGGTTACAGTTTCGGTGAAGCTCATAGATTTGATTATGGATTTTCTTTTTAAATCTGCACTTCGCTCTACTCTGCTCTGCTCTTTTCTGATCTTCGCATCACACATAGACATATTCACACTATTAATCTGCTAAATTTCGCACCATATTCACATTCTCTATCTTCACATACTTCTCCACATATGACACACACACAAAAATGATAAAACCGATCTCATATTTATATTCGCTATCAAGGATTTGATCATTCTTATGTCGGCTTCATAAGACATTTATTTCTTCTCAAATGTCGGCCAGATCCACCACTAAATATTTATGTGCATCCTCCAAATTCGGTTAGTACAAAGAGAGGACCAAAACAAAACATAATAGTGCATGAATAAATTTGATTAATTACTCCTTATACATCTATGATTGCTATATTTTCTAGGTCATCCTTCTAGCACAGATAGTCAAAAAATTAGTGCACCGGATCTCTTAGATGACATATCAAAGACTATGTATATGAATAAGCATCAAAAAACCTTCCTCAGAGATACACAACCCAAAATAATAGTCTGGTGGCATATTCAGATCAACTTTTATGCCTATAAACAAATGTCTTGTTCTTCACCCTATTTTGCAGGTGTAAACCAAAACTGTACTGTAGATCGGATGCCTAACTTAGGTTGCTAGGGATGCCATAGTTTTCATCAATGAAAACACTTACAAGCCATATGCCAACAATCTCCCCCTTTGGTATTGGTGGCAACACTTAGTGAAAAAATGACTAAGTGTCAGAATCATTATGGGTATGATGCCAAGCTTTGTTGCATTCTCTCCTCCTAAGATTTATAAATCATTTTTCACTGCATTCTCTCCCCCTTTGACATCAATGAAAAATCATAGAAACCATATGCCAAAAATACAAAACATGTGTTCAAAATTTTTAAAACTTCAGAATATATATGCCGACAATTCTCCCCCGTAGATCAAAACTTCAAAAAATTGAAAACAATTGACTGCAACTTTAGAAAATTATCTTATGATTTTTCTTCATTTTTGGAAGAAATTTCTTCCAAGCATCTATTGTGATCCCAATGATAATGATCAAACTGTTATTCTTGGATGTTTTATTGACAATTTCAATTAAATATTTTGGAATTGTAATTGCTTCTTCTAGTTTCTCACCTTTCCTTAATATTTCCACCATCTACTCCAATCTGCATTCGGTTTGATCCTTCACCTTCCAAAAAGTGTCAACAAGTGTGTTCTTGGTAAGTTTAATTTTGATGTGTTCAGAATGTAACTCCTGAATCCTTCTCCTGATGGTGCCATCTTGATCCTGCAACATGTCAAATCTTTTACCAATGCCATTCAACTCTGTTTCGATCTATTCCAATTTCTCTTTGTAATTACTAACTACATGGGGCCAAAAAATGAAATAGTTGTAGATCTTGCTGGCTGAATTTATGCATTGCATCAATTCATTCATTTTATTCTTCAGTTTGGTGAGTGATATTCTAAACTGATCCTTCAAGTGAGAAATGACTTCACCTTCTTCTTTGTCTTTATCTCTGGAGTTCATTGATTATTTACTGCATTCAATCAATTCCTTAGGCATAATGTTCTGTAAACTCTCCAATTTGATCTTGCAATGCTCAACATGAGCAATTAATACACTCAGGATCATGTCTTGATCATATGATGGTCTAACAGACCATAACCTAGCAATCTTCTACATTCCACCTTCTTCCTGAATAAGTTGTTGCAGCATTTTCTTTGTCTGATCATCTTCTTCCTCACTGGATTTTTTTGGTTCTAATTCATTTTTCTGTGGGTCCTCAGTTTCTCCATCAAATTCTTCATCTGGAATATCCACAATCTCCTTTTCTTTGGCTTTTCCCTCAATTCTGAGAGCTTTGCATTCTGGAGGGTTGTATTCAACAACTTTTTCTCTTTTCTGCCTTTTATCCATGTCACCGGAAGAGGAACCAACTTCCATTGTTCTTACCAAAGGGGAAACATTGATTGAACCACACTTTCCAAGCACATTTTTAAAGAGATTTTCAAATTCTAGATCCCAATCAGCTAAGCTATTAGAATATGAGTATATTTGTCTGCAAATCGGTTCATTTGTTTTCCACAACACATTGTCGACCTTTGGCAAACAATTCAGGAAATACATTACTAAGAATATGATCAAAGTACAAAACCTGAAAGGGTAGCCTATTTATTTTTTCAGTTGCACATTCTCCATTAGCTGATCCTTTATCAACCCACACAGGTCAAAGTCTCGACCTTCGATTATCATCTTATGAGAAATGTAGACAACACCAGCTGAGGTCGCTCCTTCTCGGTTTCTAAAAAATACTTTATATGAAATTCCATGTGCAATGTATTTTGTAATAGGATTCTTTATTGTCGCAATGATCAACGCCCTTTGATCTCTAATTATTTTAGTTAGGGTTTCAACTTCCTTGTTCCAGATGGATTTATTCATTGGTACATCTCCGAATTTGCATAATCCAATCAAATTCTCAATCACCTCCTTTGAAATGGTGTAGGTTTTCTCCAAAGTTAAAGTATCATCACATAATCTACTCAAGATGAATTTTACAAATTTTGCATTCTCAAAGTATGGAAACTCATTCCATATATCCAAACTTCTATGTTTGGCTTCACTCAATTGCTTCAATTCATTGGGTAGTAGAAAATTCCTCATGGACCTAATCTTTCCACCGTTGTATTCATTAAAAATGATTGTCCTCTTGATTTGTTCCATTTTCCTTTTGCACTTAGGTTTAACAGCCACACACCAGATTATATGAAAATTCTGAAGACAATTGAAATACCTGATAGATTTTGAGTTTCGTTGGAAAATCAACTTCTCTACTTCGAAATTATTCTAGCGAGTGCTCTCCTTCTTCTCTTCTTCGATGCAAAGTGACAAATGACGATTCCAACTTGAATTTTATAGTTCACATATGTGCAATAAATGCATTTTCCCTAAATTCTCTGAGTGCTCTGTTTTATCAGATAGTGAGAGACAAATTCTCTTGCCGACCTATGAATCCTCTGAATTTCCTTGTGAAAGTTCTCGAAAGCCTTTGCACATCATCAATACACCTTTTTGACTATTCTTCACATTCTGGTAGGATCCACAGATAGGGGAGGAAATATTTTCTTGAAAAAACTCCCCCTAGGCTAGTGGCCTGAAATCAATTACCAGAAGAGTTACCTGAAGCAGGTTCTAGTGTAGAACCATTCCTAGCATTAGAATCATTTTTCCTTACCCATGTATTCTTCATCTCATCTCTTATCTCATCTATAGTCACTTTTCCTATTCCTGTCATTTCCTTGTATATTTATAACTCTATATACTGGAGCTATTCTATCCACAATTTTGTCTCTGCATAATCTTGCAATGTGACCATATCTATTGCAATTGTAGAACATAGTACACTTCCTTGTCCAAACCAATCATTCCATTGATTTCTTCTTGATCTGCATTGATTAGCAATATGTCCAAATTTCTACATGTGTAGCTTTCAACATTCCTTCTATTGATAGAGTAGTTTGACATATTTCTGCATTCATTTGATTTGTGACCAAACTTCTTGCATTTGAAACACTGACCAGAAAATGATAAGTCTCTTGATTTCATATTGCTTCTACACTGAGTAGCCATATGGCCAAATTTATTGTAAGAAAACAGTATCCATTAAAATTTTTAGCATTAGGTTGTCTTATCTGATACCTTCCAGCTTTTTTCATTAGGTTTCCTTGTCTAAAATTCTTTTGTACAGGTCTAGAACTCTCTCCTTTTTCATATCCAAGACCTCTCTTATCATTTCCACTCTTCTATCCTGATTCAACTCATCAAGCTTCACTGAATTGATTTTAAACTTTTCTTCGTATTCATTTGCAATGATAAGATAATTTATGAGGGTAACAATCTGCTTACCAAGTTCTTCTTCATTGTTTCTGGATTGTTGCAATTCACTTTCCAGCTAAGAAAATTCTTCATTTATTCTTTTGTGTTCATCATATTTCTAATTTAAGGACCGAGCTAGATTCTTTTCGGTCTTCTTCCTTTCTTCAATCTCTTTAGTCAACTTCATCACCATATATTCCATCTCATGCTTTAGAGTAGCATTTTCTCTAGAAATATTTTCACATTCTTCAGTTATTTCCTTCAAGGTCTGATTCGGGTGAGCATCATCCATGTTTTCACTCTCTTGTTGCTTGATCTGATCACAAAGATCCTTCCTTTTATCCCTGGGTTTGATAATATGATCCTTCAATGACTGAATGAATTTCTTAACATCTCTAAGATTTTATTTTAATTCATGTACTTCTTCTTTAGACTAATCAAGGTCATCAAGTGCCACCATAAGTTGCTGCTAAAGACTACCAGAGTCCATCACATTCCAAGATCCACCTCAAACTGCTAAACTTCTTCCGAGGAACCAAAAGCTCTGATACCAATTGTTGGACTCAAGGGAACACTGAGAGGCGGAGGTGAATCAGTGTTTAGCAAATCTTAACCTTATTAATATGAAACTCAACCATTTTTTCATTACATTAAAATAAAGATGCAAGAATTCAAAGAAAAAATTCATAACACCATGACACAAATATTTTTGCGTGGAAACCATGTTAGGGGAAAAACCACAGTGGAGGTTAATCCACAATTTGCGTACTCAAACAAAGTTTCACAAAAGGGAATGCACTTGCATTTAGGCACACTGCCTAGAGCTCACTACTCAAAGGGAAGACTCGTTGCCTTACAAAAGTTTAGATTAAAACCATCTGAAGGATGAACTGAGATAGTAGCATCTATTCATTCCAAGTTACAGTTTCGGTGAAGCTCATAGATTTGATTTTGGATCTGCTTTCTAACTCTACACTTCACTCTACTCTGCTCTACTCTTTTCTACTCTTCGCATCACACATAGATAGATTCACACTATAGCTCTGATAAATTTCATACCATATTCGCATTCACTATCTTCAAATACTTCTCCACATATGACACACACAAAAAAATAATAAAACCGATCTCATATTTATATTCGCTATCAAGGATTTGATCATTCTTATGTTGGCTTCATAAGACATTTAGTTCTTCTCAAATGTCGGCCAAATCCACCACTAAATATTTATGTGCATCCTCCAAAGTCGGTTAAGAAAAAGAGAGGACCAAAACAAAACATAATAGAGCACAAAGACATTTGATTAATTACTTCTTATACATCTGTGATTTCTATATTCGCCAGGTCGACCTTCTAGCACCGATAGTCAACAAATTAGTGCATCGGATCTCTTAGATCACGTATCAGAGACTGCACATATGAATAAGCATTAGAAAACATCAAAAAACCTTCCTCAAAGATCCACAACCCAAAATAATAGTCTGGTGGTGTATTCAGATCAACTTTTATGCCTATAATCGGATGTCATGTTCTTCACCCTGTTCTTCGATGTAAACCAAAACTGTACTGTATATCCGATTCCTAACTTAGGTTTCCAGGGATGCCATGGTTTCCATCAATGACAACACTTACAATCCATATGCCAACATAATTACCCCAACTTCCACTAATTTACTTAGTATTGTCTCTTTCATTTGTGACCAAAATGAGAGATATTTTTCCATTTCTTTCTGCTCTTCAGAAACTTGTTTTCTTCTTTCTCAAGCTCTAATTTCAACTTGGCTACTTGAGCAGTATTTTCATCTACAACAACTATAATTTGTGAGCCTTGTTCTATTATCTCATTAATGAAATCATAAAACACCTTACCCTGGAAAGACAAACTTCTCCACTTTTTGCACTACTGGTGCCTCAAAATTCACCATGGTCATAGGTTGCACATTCTCTAAGGATCCTACAATCTTCCTCAAAACTGATGCATATCTCTCAGCTTTATCCTTGTACAGATCTCTAGCCTGCTCCATTTTATCAAGTCTACCTAATAATGCATTCAAGACTACCTGTGCATCTTCTTTTGCACTTGCATTTTTTACCTTACCAAGCTTAAATCTTATTAAGTATAATATTCCATGTTCACATCACCTTGTTCCTATGGGGGTAAACCAATATCTACATACTTTTGAACTAATTTATCTATATGAAGTCTTGAATCAATTTTAGCCTTTTTCTTCCCCTTGGATTTTGGAGGAACTATCTCTTCAAGGTCAAGCTCATCTGGGAAAATCATTTGTTTCTTGCGCTTTGATACTTGTGAGATTAGCCAAGGGGGTAGGAATGAATTATTTCCTTCTTGACATACTATCAACTCCTATGTAGAAGGTGCTTCTATAGGAATGGATGATATTGTAACAATTGGGGTAGTATCAATCATGATAGCCCCAGTAGACTATAAACCAAGTGGATCCTGCAAAGAATCATTCATGAATCTATTAAACTCTGCTTGAGAAGAGATGTCATATGATGAAGAATATAGGCTCAAAATGTATGATGGAGAACCTGAAGAAACATCAACAGTTTGCAAGATGGAACCTACAAGAGGGGTAGAAAGAACTGATGATGTTGAAGGAGGAATGGAAACCTTCTTTGTATGCAAAGTTGTTGTAGGAGGAGGTGAGGTAGGAAGAGGAGGTGGACGAGTAGTGGGAGTTGAAGGATTATGAGGGATATTGGTAGTAACAGGCGATGATGTTTGGGGAAGATTTTCAAAAATATTCTCTTGGGGAGATAGTTGTAGTTCATCATCATGCCTTCTTTCTTCCTCTTTACCTTCTTCTTCTATAGACTCTTCATCTTCTCCTTCTTCATCTGCATAATCTTCATCTTTTGCGGATTCTTCTAATTCTTCACTTTCATTCTCTTCCTCTTCTTCAAGTGATTTCTCTTTAGATGCAAGCTCCTTTCCCTCTGCAGATGGTTGTTCCGATTCAATAGCTTCATCTTCTTCAACTATTCGTGTAGAAATTTTACCAAAAGTAAATTTGATCTCAGGACCTCTTTGGGAAGAAGAGGGAGTAACCACATGCTTCTATTTAATGCAAAGCTCTTATCATTGACTAGTTTCTCCTTCTGATTTTTTCCTGAAAGATTTCATTTGAAAGCCATGCCTTTGCAACCATTCAACTATGTTATGCAAAATAGGAGCAAGTCTTTTTCTAATAGAAACACTTTCTTTCTTAGACCATTGCACAAGAGGTAAATGCTTTCAGGAAATTTCTTTCTCTTCATAAGTAGAATCCATGATATCACCAGGGTCTTTAAAATCCTCTGGAATATCAACTACACAAAGATCTTTGATATGTTCTACTATCAATCTGCAAAAATCCATTCTCCAGATGTCTTCTTCATCTCTATAGTCTTCCCATATATTTTAAAAGTGGTAGACATTTTTATGATCCTTTTCAAGTTTCCTATTCACATTGTTGTAGTCAAAGTAAAATTTGTATTTATGTCCTTATAGTCATAATTTTTATTTTTGTAGCTACTAATTTTTCTTTTGTACACTATGAATTGCATATCTCCCAATAGTAAGTGGAAACTTGAAATCTAGGTTGTGAATTTTCATATGTTCTTTCTGAACTGAGATCAGTTGTTTGCATAATTCTATTAGTACCCACTTGTCTAAAGCATATCTGGGCAACATATATGGATACCTAGTATAGTAACCTACTCTCAAATATGTGAAGGTAGGAAACTATAGGAAGACACATCCAAACTTACTTACAACCATGTAGGATTCATCTGATACTCTCTTCTTTTCAAGGGTTGGATCAAAAGTGAATAGTACAGGTGCAAAGAAAGCATTTGTGACTCTCCTAAAATGTTTAAGACTATTCCTTAAATTTAGCTGAGGATAAAATTTATACACAAGCGTAGCATTTCTATTACCTTCTGTTGAGAAATTGCCTCATGACTGCAGCAACATATACCAAGTAGGAAGTCATATAGAATTTCAAGGTAGTTGGCACATTGATCAACTATTCATGAGTCTCATCACTTATCTAAGTTCCCCAATCTATGTGTGCATTCCTCCTTCTAATGATGTAGATATACTTATACATAAAATCTTGAAAATGGAATGATACGGGAAATTCTTTCACTCTACTCAGAAGAGTAATCATATCTCTAACATCCTCCTTTAAATCACTTCGAGGAATTCCCTTGGTCCATCTAGAGATAGTGGACCTTGGAGTCTTCAACCATTGAGTATTAATCAATGTTTTAGCCTTATTTGTATCCTTTTCATAGACCTCAGATATCAATATATTTTTCCATGTGTGGAACCCGGAAATCAATATCAAAGAATTCTGGATCCAACCTCATCATGACTTGTCCGACAGAATCTCTTACAGTTTTTTCCTCCATGATGTAATGTGATGCAACTTGGAGAACAAACTTTGTGTTATGAGCAGTAGTTGTAAGTGTAGATACTAAGTGCAAGTTGCTATAAACGATAGATCTCAAATTTTCCTCTAATGGATTCTTCTCAATTCTTTTTATAAAATCTTCTATATATTGGTGCCTAATCTTGATGTCTTTGATTTCATCCACCTTTGAGAGAACATCAGTAGGTGGAAAGACACCTTGATATTTGTACTTCATTTTACCTTCTTTCTTAGAAGATGATGGAGGCTTTTCTGATGTGATCTAAGAGTGCCAGAGATCAAGGAAGGTCACCTTCAAAGATCACCTGATTAGAGCTTGAAAGGAACTACAAGAACAATGGATTAGGAGATGTTAGGAGAAAATGTTTTATGAGAGTGAGTTAGAATGCGTGAAATGAAAAAGTAATTTAGAGTGAGTGCAAGTGAGCTATGAGGCACATAAATCAGAGCATTAGAAATCGAACGAGGTTCAGAGCACAAATAGAATGTTTTTTGAGTGTTTAAGTGAAAAAATATTTTTTGTGTAGGAGCACTGAAAATCAACACTTCTACATCTGATAGAAGTCCGTTTTCTTGTAGCAGCATTGAAAAACAACGCTCCTAAATGCCCCTGAAAATTGGATAAAAGTTGTATTGGAGCGCTAAAAATTAGCGCCATAACATTTAGGGGGAAAGATCACTTCATGCTCGAGCGTTGAAAAACACTAGTTGAGCATGTCTTGCATGATGTTTGAGTCAAGTGTATAGGTAGGATTTTTCACTGCCTTTACATCTGAGGGGAAAATCAATCATTGGCATAGAGGCAAAAATGCCCACCTGAACAACTTGAATGATGGTGAAATTTTGTGGATGTAGGAGTGGGCTTTTTTGCCGCTCCTGCATATGGAGTGAAAACTCAAAACATGTGAAAGTAGCGAAAATTCCCACCATCACATATGAAGCTTAGAAGGGTTTATGATTGGTGAAGCAAAAACCTTCATCGCTTGAGCATGGGAAGAAAAGTTCAAGGAAAGATGGAAAGGAAGTTAACACTCGCTACACCAAAAGGGTAAGACCAACGCTAAAATATAAGGGCATAGCATCAAAAAATGATGTGCATACCTTAGTAAGAAAAACAAGGGCAAACAAACCCCTAAACATGAAAGGGCGACATAAAGAAAAATATAAGACTCCAAGGAGAAACAAAAACCAAGAAGGAAAAAACCAAAGCCATTTGTAAAAACAAGAAAGACAGCAAGAGGAACATAGAAAATGGAAAGGAAAGAAAAAATACAAAACAAACCTGGTAAAAACAATGAAAACCTTAACTCAAATGCTTGCAAAATTCATCCACAACTCTTGTTTTGGGTTTTCACAATGACGGGTGCGAAGGAGGAAGAGAGCGGATTAAAATGAGGAGAAATTAACCTAAAACGACTTTAATAAGTCATTAAAAAAAGATCATTAATGAACTTGAGATGCATTAATGATGGTGTACATTAAGGGAGGGAAAATTCAGGAGTGGTGAAAATCACCGCTCCAACATTTTTTGAAACATCGGGGATGCACTAGCAGTAAAATTCACCACTCATGCATCTGAAGGACTCGATAGAAGAAAACATGTTGTAGTGATGAAAATCACCGTTCCAACACTTAAAGTAATTTTTTAAACACAAGCCTCATGTAGGAGCACTAAAAATCAATGCTTCGACATGAGTGAAAAATTAACTAACTCCTGAAGAGTGGGAATTAAAAAAAATGTATGTTTCAAATATTTTCGAAAGACGAACAATGAGAGACTCTCAAACAAACGATTTGAGGTTTAGGACTATGTGTCAAGGGCAATCAAAATTTTCCCCATTTTTCATGCTTGAAGTACATGAAACTACGAAACAGACGAGTTTCATAGGGGGTTATCCCCTGAATCAAGCACTGCTAGATTTGAAGATAACAAAATACCATGAGCAAATTATGAAAAACCTTTTCGAGACAGAAAACATGGTTGAAACAACACAAGTGCTTTAAAATTATGCAGGGATATTTGTTACAGTATGCATACCAAGAGGATAGTTATAAATCCTCTCAATAGACATAGATTTTACATCGAGAGATTTTGTAGTTATTTAGATCTAATTTTCATTCCATAGATTTAAGTGCAGTTGGCATGCATGTGTGATAGGGAAAACATTAGTTGCATTGTTAGTGATGGCTAACAAAGAAGTCAACATTAATGGATTAAGGTGTTAAGTCTTTAACTATCCAACAAAGATTAAACCTTAAAATCAGTCAATGATAAGGAACGACATAGATTAAACTATTACAGAGAAATAGAAAAAAAATAGAATGACAATGTAAAAGATAGAGCAACTTACAAACGCCTTTTTTTTCTTCCAACAAATAAAACTCTTCTATTTTTAGTATTTTTTTGTTCCCTATTGTTGAATGTTTTTTATGGCTTAGTGTCTATAAGAAAATCCTTGGACTCATACAAACACTCAACGATGGGAAACAACATAACACGACTATATCAAAGAACTTTACAAAGCCATGAAATGTTTCCAATAGCAACAAAACATTACCAATTAATGAAATGATTTTATACCGAGACATTTTGCACCTATTTAGACCTAATTTTCAATTTCATTTAATAGATTGAAGTGAAGTTGGTATGCATGCATGTAGAGAAAAGATTAGTTCCCTTCTTAATCAATGAAATGAAGAGAAAAGATATAAAATCATGAATCTTATCTCATTTAATATTTGGATGTCCCCAATAAAAAAACATTACATATTGATGAAATATTGTAGATTTTACACTGACATATTTTTCACTTATCTAGACCTAATTTTCATCTAATAGATTGAAGTGCGGTTGGCATGCATGCATGGAAGATAAAATATTAGTTGCATTGTTAATAATGGTCAATAGAGAACTCAACATTTATGAATTATGGTGTTAAGTCTTTAACTGAACAACATACATCAACCCATAAAAGCATTCAATGATAAGGAGAAACAAAGATTAACCCATTAGAGGGACAAAAAATAAATGAAATGATAGTGTAAAAGATATAAGAACTTTCAAATGCATCATTTTTTGCTTCCAACACGATAGATATAGACCCTCTCAATAGAAACAGGTTTCACCCTCATCAAACAATCTGAGCAAATGAATAAACAATGCAAAAAAGCCAGTGTAAAAGATATAGGAAATTACAAATGCCTCCTTTTTTGATAGATTTCATCATCATCAAATAATTTGTGCAAATGAATAAACAACACAAATAATCCTTTGCTCGACAGTCTTGAAACTTGACACCATAATCCATTAATGGTGACTGCACTTCAATTCATTGAAAATAAATAAAAACTAGGGACTAACAAATGTTAAATGTCCTTGTTAAAATGCCAAATGTTGACAGAAACACTCAGTGCCAAGACACAACTATATCAAAGAACATTACAAAGCCATGAAATATTTTCAATAGCAACAAAACATTACCAATTGATGAAATGATTTTATACAAAGATATTTTGCACTTATCTAGACCCAATTTTCATTTTCATTGAATAGATTGAAGTGCAATTGGCATGCATATGTGCAGAGAAAATATTAGTTCCATTCTTAATCATGGTGAGTAGATAAGTCGACATTAATGAATTATGGTATTAATTCTTAAACTCAACAATAAAGACTAACCCATAAAAGCACTCAAAGATAGGGAAGATTAGATATTACCCCATAAAATGCAGAGAACAACAAACAATAGACATTAATCCATAAAATGTAGAGATGTAAAAAACTATAAAATGACACTATAAAATATATAGGAACTTACAAATGCCTCATTTTTACTTCCAATATGATAGACATAAACCCTCTCAATAGGCACATATTTCACTGTCTCAATCATTTTTTACATTTCTACAATGGTTTAATCTTTGTTGTTCCTTATCAATGAGTAATTTTATGGATTAATCTCTATTTTTGCAATTTCCTCATTGAATTTTGATATTTCGGTCATGGTTTTGTATTTTTTCAATACAAATTAATTATGTGTTCATGAAATAGTGATAGACATTGAAAGATGTCTATCTATTCAAGATATCTTTGATGTACCATGGATGTTTTGATGCATGTACATCATGCATGTAATATGAGCAAATGAATAAATAATGCAATTAATCCTTTGCTCCATAGACTTAAAAATTCATAGCATAAGCCATTAATGATGTCTGCACTCCAGTCTATTCACAATAAATGAATATTAGCAAATAGTAAATGCACAATGTCCTCATTAAAATGCCACATGTTTACAAAAAACTGGGCACGAAGACATGACTATATTAAAGAACATTACAAAGTCATGAAATATTTTTAATAGCAACAAAACATTAGGAATTGGTTAAATTAATTACAAAAATACAAAACCATGAGGAAAATACCAACAACCAATGAGAAAATTGCAAAAAAAATGTCAAAATTCCCTATTAATAAAATAATCCCACAAAATATTGCAAGCATCTCATTATTGCATAGCAAATTGAAATAGGCTTATTTATTGCTAATGTTTTGTTTCTATAGACATGTCTTGACAACAAATGTTTTCGTGGATAGGTGGTATTGTTCATAGTATTTCACATGCCTTGTCTAAAACTGGTGCTAATGTTGAGTGTTGGAAATTGGAATGCATCGTTATACAAATTCTCTATTTATTATTAAGATTGATAGGCACCTTGTTCTTCTCAGGTGGCGGTTGTCACTCAGATCATCAGCTACATACGTGAATACATAGGAGATGAATTTTATGAGGTGCTATGGTCTAAATTTACAAGTTGACTCTATTTTTTATTCCCATTTTATACAATCATGGCCTATTTTTAATGCAAGAAAATTATTGTGGCTAAATATTAAAAATATACTAGATTACAATTATAGTCATGCATCAAGTCTATTTTCCTATGCTATTCCTTCCAACTATAGCCTTTTTGTACTTTTTCCTTCTACTTGTGTGCAGGTCCTTAGGAAAACACTTGACAACAATGGATCTCTAGGTAATTGTGATGGTGTTGTTATTCATGGAAAAAGCCCAAATACTTATTTAGTTGCACTAGACGAAGGTAAGCTCTAGTTACTATTAATAAATCTGAGTCTAAAACCAGATCTTTCATAGATCTAAATCATAGTACAATAAGCATTAGAATTTTAGAATCGTAACTAATGTATTTCTTTGTGCTTTATCCATTATTGTTTTCTTTTGCTTGTATATTATTACAACATCATTCATCAAATATATTTTATATAGTTGGTAATTGCATATTTCAACCAATATTTCACTTATATTTCTAATTATACATAAAAGGACTCGATCATTTGCTTTCAATTACTTGTAATGGACCCTATTTTGCTACAGGAATCAAGTGCAATAAACAACAAACCTTTGACAGGATGGTGTTCACAATCACAAATTGGAGCCTATAGAAATTGGTCGACCTCACAAAATTGGAAACCTCTATAATTATCTAGGCATCGATGGTGGTCACAGCTCCTCTATTCTAGTTACTATTAATCAATCACCAAAGCCAGTATTAGAAAGCTTCGCTTATGTTTTTAATCATAACAAGGAAAACTGTAATTTTGCAAATACAATTTTATTGCAAGAATTTGGTAAAGCATAGTCTCCATGGACCTTAGAACATTGTTGCTAGTTACATGTTGAGATAGTGGAATTTCCTTGGACATTACAAAATTGTTGCTCCTTAAGAATTGAGAAAACATACTTTTTTTGCATATTGTACTTCATATTTTCACTTTACGTATCACACTAATATAGGATAATATCATTTTGTTCTTGGATGTTTCACATTGTCCTTTGGTTTATTTGACCAAATGGATAAAGCATAATAACCTTTACTTGACAAAGTTTCTAATGTTTACATATTCATAAAGTAGAATATGCTTAGAAGTTCCAAGGTTACCACTGCATTAATACATATATACATGTATGAATATACATATGTATATATATGTATGTATGTGTCTACGTATATATATATATATATATGCATATGTTTGTGTTTACACATATATGTATCTAAGCTCAAACCATACATGGACTTCAAGAGTATAACAAGATTAATACCAAAAATTGATCAATTAATTTTCTTTTGCTCAATTTATTTGCTTTATTTTTTGTAAGGTCTCGACAACATAGGATTTCCAATTGCGTGATATCATGACACATTTTGCATTGTTGTTGATCAATGTGAGTAATAGATTATCATGCTTCTTTCTCTTTTGTCTATTTTACACTACTCAATAGTCTTTGAATAAGTTTCATTTTAGTCACATGAATTGATATTAAGAATTTTTTCTTGTCTTGTAGGACTTTTAGTGCACAGTAGTGAACCAAAAGCTATAGTTACAAATTATGCATTACTACTGATCATAGTGAGTAATTTCCTGTTCAATTCTTCTTTCTATGTATTCAATGTTTCAAGCTTGGCACATTGTTTTATAGTAATTATTGTACTAAGTAGCACCAATACAGTTTTTATCTTTTGTCCTTTGACATGAAATCTGACAATATGCTTACAAACAATCATCTTAAAAGACAAAAACTGTCACAACAACTAATTGTAGTAGAAACCTACAAACCAAGTACAAATGCACCTTTCACGTCAATCGACGAAGCTCTCACTATGCACATTGTTTTCAAATTGAATCATCCAATTACAAAGTTGGTGATTGCCTATTTGACACAATACATTTTTTGCTTCATTATCGTTATACATCGAAACAACTACGCAATGGTCTTGTGGATCATTTCTTAGATTGTATTCACAATCGCTATACTATAGCTTTAGGCTCATATGAAGCTGATTTGCATCCAACAATCCTAACATATTTTCATAATATACATGATAGAAACACATACCTACGAAGAATGAGGTTTTCAGACATAGAGATCAATGATAGTGGTGAAATTGGGCTTTGGGGTGACACATTCTATCTAAAATGACTAGCATATTGGCTAAAAATACCAATATGCATTTGGTCTTTAACATACAAAGCAATGTATTTACATTTCAACAATGATGCATGTAATTCTGCAATATCAATTCTTTTCCATGATACAATTTCTACTGGTAGCCACTATGAGTCTGTTTTCATGGCTAAATACATACAATTACATCCAAAACATCCAACCACATTTTCAAATCACATATTGCAATTTGGACAACACTTGGAACACAATAGAGAATGTGTTTGATACACTTGGACTTTGTAGAGTAGCTACATTTGCTACTACATGTGGTGAAAGCATATTTGTTGCTATAGTGTTTTTGCTTGCTGAACAATTTGATCCAGTTGCTTTATGAGTGTTTATGGCACACTCATTGGCCAATGCATTGGCAGTTGGAAACAAGTATGCATTGTCTTGTTTTGGCACTTTTGATCAATCTAGCATAGGAAGCAATAATCATCTATTACAATTACAATCATTGGTTTCTAGGATTGGAATACCATATGTGCAAAGTGGCCAAGTGAAGGGTCTGAATTTTGTGCGCTATGAATGTCCCACATGTTTGCTTCAAAAATACACATATGGAAAGCATCTCTGTATCCTAGGGCCAAAACATACTATAATTGCATGAAGCCCAAAAAAAATATGAACTTAATTTTCTTTGCAAGTAGCTCGGGCCATTGTCATTATGAACCGCTTCAAAAAAAAGAGAAATTAACTCACAACATCCATATCAAGGATCCAAATTGTGTTCAACATATGTCAAGAACTTTCGAATCAGAAACAACAAATAATATAATTAGTTCTCATAAAAAAAAAGAAGCCACAACAATACATACACCAACTGAAACAAAATTAAAATCACATGAGACATTAGCTCTCTAAAAGCAAAAATCTGCTATGTGCAAGTGTCCAATGTAAATATCCCACAAACTACAACATCCAATTTTGTCCTACCCACTACCAATATCACAAGAATAATTCAATCTAACAAGGCTACCCCAAAGCTAATGTGTCAACAATCATTACATTCTAAAAAAAAATGTGCAATGCACAAATACATTATGATTTGCATATGGAAATTAAAATTCAATTGTGTGATCCTAGACAAAATCCAATGCAACAACAATCATTGCGCTCTTTGAAAAAACAAATGCAGAGTGCACAAAAGGCTTATGCTTTACGTTTACCAAAATTGAAACATATGCCATATACATATTCTATGGTCCAAAATTAAAAAAACTACTTATCAACCAACAAAAGCAGTACACATACGCACAAAAAACAATACAATCCAAAAATCTATTAAGTCATACTTGCAACGATAAACAACACACCTACCCAACCATGCTCTCTTTGTGACATGCTTCATTTCCATCACAATTTTTTTATAAAATTGGTGTTGCTCTTGTAAAAGCTTTGTCCTTGCTTTGTACTCAATTGGATGAAAAAAATAGCAATAGGGCAGCCCATTTGCAAATAATGTATAAAAGACACATTAGATAGTAAGATCCCATATTTTGCCATGTCTTCAAGAATAAGATGAAATGCATGAATATATGTTGTTCACTCTTTGAATACTCTAGAGGAAAGGCTTGTTTCTTTGTGGATAGCTTTTGCATAGATCAGACAATTAGGATATAAACAAGCACAATATGGCTTGCTTGGGACAATCATCAATGTTCCTGTAGATTTCGATAAAGTGCAACAAGAATTGCCTAGGCAACCGAATGAAACCACAATAGTAGTAGCTACATTGAAACGAAAGATAGAATATGATAATGCATATGCACAAGGAAATGTTAGACCTGCTATATTAGTCATGAATTCTTTGATTGCACTATCCAAAACACCATTGTACACAAAAGAGAACATCTCTATAAATAGAGAGTGGCATGACCTGGTGGCAAAGAAGACAACACAAATGAAAACAAATTTTTAAATAGAACCAAGTATGCAAGATGACACATCTGAAGATGATCAAGAACCGATAACTGAATCAATTATACATTGGTTTAATGAAACACATTCAATCAAAGACCTTGACACAACAATCATTGAAATTGCATCATTAGAAGGGATTAAACCTCTTGGTATTTTCTAGGACATATATGCAAAGGAGATGAACTTCCCGACCTTGTTTTATGGTTCGGCCTGACCAAGTGACATTACTAAAAAATTGACATACCAAAAAAATAGTAAGATGGGAGCTTATGCATAAAGACAATGACTTTGCAACACACATAACAAATATATTTTTTAAATCTATCAAAATTATTATTCATCAAGTATCCTCACTAGCATGGATTTGCATACGAAAAATTGAATTGAAAGGTGAAAAATTGCTTGCAAAAGATGTGTGCAATCCAACAAAGCTCAAAAAAATATTAAGATCTCCATTGGACTATAGAACATTAAAAAGCATTTGAACCTCGCCAGATTATCTAGAAAACACTATAAAAATATATTTGCAATGATAAGACAATTGGGAGCTCCAAATTTTTTTGTAACATTAACAAGCACTGAGCATTTTTGGGAGCCATTGTGCAAAGCTTTACACCAAATATCTATTTCCAACAATCCAAGTGTAATGAAACTGTAGAAGATAGGGTTTTGGATTTTGAAATAAAAAAAATCTAATACTTTGTAGTCATTATTTCAACCATAGGGTCAACACATTCCGAAAAATGATGCTAAAAAACCATGAGCTCTTTGGCCAAGTCATAAAATATGCTTTTGTTACAGAATTCTAAAATCGAGGTAATGAGCATGTTCATTTTTTGTGATGGATAAAAGATGCACCTATATATGGCAATTGCTCAAATACTAAAATAGAAAGATTTGTGAAAAATTATATTTTATGTGACTCATTGCTACTTGATTCAAACCTTGCCAAAATTCAAACACATCATCATACAAAGAGTTACAAGAAATACAAAAACTCAAGTTGCAGATTTAGTTTCCCCTTTCCTCCAATGAGAAAAACAACAATTTTAGAACCGCTTCCAATGCCTAATGCTACAATCAAGGAGAGAGAATTTGTTTTTTTAAGCAATTGCAAAATAAACATTACACGAAGGAAGTTTCATTTCAAAGTTTCTTGCATGAATTGGAAATGGATGAAAATGACTACATTACAATGCTTCGATCAACATTGTCATGCAAAATTTTCCTGTTGAAAAGAGACCCATCTAACATTTGGATAAATGCCTTTGCAAATAAAGTTCCCAAACTATGGTATGCAAATACAAATATGCAATTTATTTTAGATGCATATGCTGCTACATCTTATTGTAGCTCATATATGACAAAACAAGATAGAACATTGTCTCTTGCATTTCTGAAATTGCGACAACAATGCACTATTGCTTATGATGGAAAGGTGCAATTTATACGGAAGCTTGGTAACACATTGCTTAACTATCAACAAATGTCTATTCGTCACAATGTTCATATAATCTCTCATTTCCATTGCATAAATTCTCAAGGAAAATTGTTTTCATCAATACTGCACCATTAGAAAGCAAAGTTTACATGTTAAAATCCCTAAGCTATTGGCAAAAGAGCAAGATGATTATGAAAACATCATGTGTGCCTCTATAATAGAAAAATACACACAACAATCAAAATCTCTTTATAGTTTGTCATTGGATAAATACACTTCTTTTTACTCAGGCAACTCCAAAAAGCTACAAAAAAGAGCAACTCCACAAATCATCTGCTATGTACGATACAATTCATACATTGACCTTGAGAATTATTGCAAAGAAAAACTTATGTTGTATGTTCCTTTCAAATCTAACTTGATCAAACCTTGTTAACTAGATATGAAACATGGAGTGCAACATTCAATACAAACAAAGCACAAGTTGCAAAAATCAAAAATATTTTCACTGCACAAATTGTTTCTAAATGGGGTGACATTGATGAAGCCTCCACAAAAGCTGAAAATGATAACTGCCCAACAATAGACATTGAAGATGAAATCGATAGAGACAAACAAAAGAATTCCATGGAAAAGTATGACATCATAAGTGACTTGAACCATATGAAGAATATAAAGCTCAAGGATTCTATATGCAAAAAACTATTCTTAGAGATTGCACATCCATTTCTACTAAGCAACGAAGAATACTACAAACTATGAAGACAATTGAACAACGAACAACAATCAATAGTAAAGGACATACTAATGACAAAAATACTTGCCCCAAAAAAACCATTGTACTTGTTCTTGACAGGCGGAGTTGGCACAGGCAAGACCTTCACAACAAAAGCATTTTTGAAGAAATGGTCTGGCACTATGATAAACAACTAGACAGTGATCCACTCAATCCTAAAGACATTATTGTTGCTTCAACAAGAAAATTTACATTTAATGTAGGTGGCATTCTACATATTCAATCTTCCAATCGTCATGGAATTCTTCAAAAATATTTCCTCTGGATTCAAACACGGTTGATGCCTTAAGAAAAAAATTAGACCAATTGCAAATTATTCTTATTGATGAAGTCTCATTGATTGGTTCAAAAATGTTTTACAACATTGACAAAAGACTTCGTAAAATTAAGCACACGCCAACAACACCTTTTGAAAACATCGATATCATAGTTTTTGGTGACTTCTACCAAGCACATCCTGTGTGTGATACTTGGATATTCGAAGAACCAATAATAGATAAGGAGAAAATTCCATATACCTTTTGGATAGACAATTTCAAGTGCTTTGAATTGCATAGTGTAATT
This sequence comes from Sequoiadendron giganteum, assembly GCA_007115665.2. NCBI lineage: Eukaryota > Viridiplantae > Streptophyta > Pinopsida > Cupressales > Cupressaceae > Sequoiadendron > Sequoiadendron giganteum. The sequence continues at coordinate 41,736,736 of CM021102.1, read as the reverse complement.
AAACAAACAAATCAACATTTCATTTCCATACTTAATCATGCTAGGATTGGTCAACAAACCAATCAATACATTGGCTACTTGAATGCAATGTGTTATAAGACACCTCCAAATGATCCACAATTTTCATACTTGTTTCATAGAAATGCAATAGTTGGCATGCACAACAAAAAATGCTAGACTACTTATCAACAAAGCTTTATGTTTTACAAGCGATTGATAAAGAAGACACACCAATTGATAGCATTCAATTTCAACCTCATAAATCATCATTGCCTGACACAATTCTACTCAAGAAAGAAATTTTAGTTGATTTGATTGTTGGAAACATTGATACACAAGATGGACCGATCAATGGTGCAGATGGCATCTTCAAATTGCATACAACCGAGCAAGAAGACATTGTTTGGATAGAATTCAATGATTCCACTATTGGAAAATTGCATTGACAAAGAATGCAAAGTCTATATACAAATTGTATTATCCCTTTTTGGACACCTATAACGAGAATCATTAGAAAATTCAAGATAGCTACAAAAACAATCACTCAAGAATAATTTCCTTTGCAACTTGCATGTGTATGAACTATTCGTAGAGCACAAGGTTTCATAATAGACACAATTTCTTTTGACCCATGTAAGGTCTATCATCATGGTCTTGTGTACACTACCTTATCATGTGTAAGAAACATCGAGTCACTGTATCTCATGCATAAATTGTAAGAACAAAACTTCAAGGTCTCAAAAAGAGTAAATGGTGAAATACAATGCTCGATGGCCTTGACACAATGGAAAGTAGAGCATAGCTCCTTTTGTCTATCTCTCCAAGTCATTTTACCATATTCTTTTTGAATACACACAACTTTTCATTGCACGCACAAGAAATATCCCTTGACCATGATATGATCCAAACAACTATCCTTTTCTTCCAAGAAACCAAACACAATGTGCTCGACCACATTGGCTTCCTTGAAAAAACATCCAATTGTTATACTACAACAGGTATTCGTGGCCTATTAACATGTTGTAGGAAAATAGTTCCAGTGCAAAAATTTCACAGTTTTTCAACAAAATATCTAGAATTAATAACCATTGACCTATTGCATGTGCACATTACTCTATGCATCATAATTTTGTACTTGACACCAAACACACCCATTCATGATCTTTTTAACTTAATACAAACCGTTGCTACCTTGTTACCGCCTAATTCAAAATTGATTGTTGCTAGAGACTTTAACATTGACATGTTACAATCCACAAGAACAAAAGCACTTCTTGAATTTATGCAACAACACAAACTATCACTGATTGTTGACAAGCCAACAACACATGGAGGTAGTCTGTTGGATCACTTTTGGATACATGGCATGGAAATTGCTACTGTCATGTTCACAATACTAGATACATATTGGTCATACCACTTTGCAATATCCCTTCAGTTCTAGTCCTAGGGAATATAATTCTAATATCTTGGCACTTAATGCCATGTAATCACACCAGATTCAATGCTATTATATAGTCATTTGGACAACATAGTAATTTTTACAAGTGCAACTGTTTACTATCAACATTCTCTCTGCAGTGTGCTTTTATCATTGCTCCTCGTTGCAAGAAACCAACATGCAATTTCTGTAAGTATAAAAGAATTGTTGGATTAATTGTTCTTCATGCTGGTCATTCCTCCAATCAGAATACTTATTTTTCCACTGTTCTACCTATGCAGATCTCAACTTTGTTATTGTTCCTAGTGAGGACTGCTAGTCAGGCTCTTGTAAACTTCTCACATCATTATGCTATTACAAATGACTATATATATATTCTAAAATTGGTATGTTATCATCCATAATATTACTAAACCTTTGCACATTATATGTTTCTTCATTACAAACAAATTACAAAGTCGAGATTGTTATGGATTTCAGAACTAGCTTCAAGAAAATCTAGATAATATTTAATATATGTATATGAACTTTTTAAATTTATTTTATGGCTTCTGCATAGTACTATTTGATTTTTCATTTATATTGTCCACTGTAGTTGCTATAAGCTTCCTATGTTGTTTCTTGTGTTTTCTACCCATGCATATTTCAACTTTGGCTATTGTAGTGAGAGAACACTACCAATCATACTCTTGGAGATATATCACTGATTATGCTATTGCAAATGACTAGATAGTTATTTTGAAATAGGTAATTTATTATGCAAAATATTACTACAGATTTGCACACCATACATTTCTTCATTACAAAAAAATCACAAAGTCAAAATTGTTATGCACCGCAGTTTTAGCTTGAAACAGATCCATATAATATTTATTCTATGGATATAAAAATTTTAAATTGATGGCTACGTAGGGTGCACATATCTTACTAGTTCATAGAACATATATCTTAACATTTTCCAACTTGCAGTATAACATCTAGACCATCTACAAACAGGTAAATTCTTAACAATTGACACCAACAAAATTCAAAACCATATTAGATCTCATTAATGTTTTCTTTTCAGTTTGTTTTAATTGCATATATTGCTAGAAACAATTGCAATGACCAACCACATTTCCTACACAACACAAAATGGATCAATTAGATGACAAACAAGAAGAAAAGAGGCAAGTGTTGTATCCTATTTGTGTCATATATGGCTTGAATTTGTGTATGCTTAAGTGTCCATTTAGTTTTTGTCATTTCTCAAATTGCAATGTATAGATTGAAGGCAAAAACTGTACAACCATCAAGCATCATTGACATATGCACAAAAAAATTGGCTTTAGCATTTGAAGGAAAAAATTTAGCCATTTATGGACCCACTATAACCAAAAAAATTGGATCAACACCAAAAGTAGCAAATGTTGATTTGGTTGACAGTCATGGCCAAATGACAATCATCATAAACATTAACAACAAACTAATTGATACATTTCTACTGCAGTTATTGTCTCATACAAGTGTGTGCTTCACAAATTTTGTCATTAGAAATAAAACACTATGAAAGAGGAGATGTTGATTATTCCCTTGTATTAACCCCTCAAAGCACCATTCAACCCATTGACAAAGTCTGTAAGGAACACAGATAGATTCTTGACACAACCATCTCACAACTCGTACAATCAGACGACAACTACTCTATTGGAATAATTGGCACTATTGTTACTAGTCACCATCAAGTGCCAATGCAATATGAGCTGCAAGTAAAGATGGAGAGTCTTGTGATGATTTGGCTACTATAAGATGTTTTACACAATTAATGTTAGCGTCATATAATTCGAGCACTTTCCTTTTTTATATTTTCTAAAGAATTTTTAAAACTCATTTTCGATAGAGCTAACTTGCTTATAGAATGTCTTTCTGCATTAACAACATTTACATTTTAATAGTCTCCTTTTGATTAAATTAATGTACCTATTTTAGAACATACAATTTTTAATCTAATTTAGTGTCATAGACTTCTTAAGATTTTCCTTGGAATTTTCCATTTGAACAATTCTATATTTTACAATTTATAGTCCCCAACAACCATGCAAAGCTCTATACTACACTTCAATTGATCCTAACATCAGAAAAAACCCCCTTTATATTGTTCACGAATATTGTTTGTTCTAGGGAAAAAGGCACAAGTCTAATGAAAGAAACACAGTCCAGCTTCATTGATGAGCTCAATGATGCATCTGTTGAAGCCTCCCTAGCACCACTTAAGTCCTCAAGCATTGAAGTAAACACCTAAAACATTTATGTTTTACATAGTAGTATAGGATTCTAATTCAAAACACTTGTCATGTGTACCCTACTATTGTGATGTTGTTTATAACTTCTATAAAAATTCTGAAATTGCATTGTTGCAATTTGTCACTAATTACATGTGCATTGCCATTACAAGTGACTAGAACACTCAGGCCTAAAAATTTCCACTCGCCCCCATACAAACAAGTTTGCACATAATGTAAACAAAGAGTTTTTTTTAACACAAACATCAAACAATGATGTTGCACGATGCACAACATGTGCAACTGACACAAAATTTGAATACATGCATTTTCTCCAATGCACTATTCAAACAACAGATGGAGTTGTGGACTATTATCTGCACACAAAAAGGCTATGAAAAAACTTCCCCTAGCTAGTTACAATACCATTTGAAAATTATAAGAAAGACATGTATGTAGTAATGTTCTTGTTATGAAAGTTCAATTACAAGGAACATTCACACTTGCAATGGATAATTGCACCATATAAATTATCACAAAAGGAAGCACCATGACATCTCCACCAAGTTGAAAAAGCATTTACAGCTTAGCATAGGTGCTTACCCTTGTTGGAAAATGTGCCTCAAACTTACTAACATGAAACTCCTAAAAGAGAAAAATCAATGAGACACCTGGACTATCTTTTTGACAAGTAGCTTGGTTCAAAAGGTTCGAAATGATCATGTTAGTGTGACTAATGGTTGGCCTTGCTGATGGGATCCATCAGTATGACCTGAACGGTCGGCACAAGTTCTCTATCTCTCGGTGAAGGTAGGAGTCTGACCAACAGGTGATGTTCAATGAGATTCTTGCCGACGGTGCTTCGTCGGGGTAACTTTGGTCTTCGGTTAGACCTAGGAAGATTGGACCAACGGTTGAAGTCTGGTCGATAACATATGATCGGTGTAACTCTTGTCAATCTGAAAATTTTTGTGAAGTTATTTTGTGTAAACTCATTGGAGAGACTCCTCCCGATGGAAGGTCATCAGACTGAATTATGTCATTGGAGGAGCTTTGGAATCTCACATTGGTTTTGGATCTCTCTCTGACGGAACCGCATCGGAGTAAGTCTTGCCGATGGACCGTTCCTGAGTGGCATCAAAGTAACTTGGGCCTTTGGCCTAGCTTTGGATTATCGTTTCAACTGTATTGGTCTGCCTGATGGAATCAATCAGGGTAAGTCTTCCCAATGGGAGATGAACAAAAAACAGCCTTTGGTGTGACATGAATTTTCAAAGGAGCTTTGGAGACTCCCTCTGAGGTAGGATCTCAACTCGATGGTCTTTTGGTCGGGGAGACTTCACCAAGTCTGAGCGATGGACCGTTTGAAGACTATGTAGTGTGCAATTGTCAAATGAGCATTGGCATCGGTGAGACATGGTCTGGTGTCTCACCAATACACAATGCAATTGAAGGAAGTTGAACCAAATTGTTGGTTGAGAGAACAAATTGACGATGGTTGTGGGATAAATTGCAGTGTATTGCAACTGATCAAATGTTCGAGTAGTTAGTTTTTTTCAACTGTATGTTGTATAAGCATTGGAACAGTAAGACATAATGAAGTGTGATAAAAAAAAAATTTGCACAAGGTTGATCAGGGAAATGTTGTTGCTATAAAATTGACATCTAAAAGTGAAGTTTGATCTCTGTATGTAATTTTTTTACTGTAATACAAAGAGGCTTTAATTGGTGTGGTGGGTTTTTCTCCCGTAAGGGTTTTCCCATGTAAATTTGGTGTCCAATTGTGTATGTGTTTATTTCTCTATTCTATTATTCCTTTCATGTGCATCATAATGAACTGTAATTGTAAAATTTAATGACATATTTGCATTCTTCTTTTAGTTTTGGCATTAGGAGAGTTTTTTCCACACCTTAAGCTTTCCTTACAAGTGGTATTAGAGCCTGGCCAGTTGTATCATCCTTGTGGGTAGTTTGGGTTTTTTTGTGTCAATTCTATTCAGTGGGAGTCTTGTAGAAGTTTGGTAATTGTCAAATTATAGATTGAGATGGCAATGGCAAGTACATCAAGAAAGATTAAAATTGAGAAATTCAATGGCAACAATTTTGAGTTGTGGAAACTCAAAATGGAATATCTATTGGTTGATCATGATCTTTGGGTTGTTGTGTCTAGAAGGAAACCTTCTGGAATGAAGCAAGAAGAATGGGAACTGGCATATCGAAAAGAAAAAGGGTTGATAAGACTCTGTTTAGCAGACTATGTTCTCCTGAACGTTCATGAAGATAAATCTGCATCTTCTTTGTGGAAGAAGCTTGGAGATATTTATCAAGGAAAGTCCTTGGTGAATAAGTTATTCTTAAGGAAGAATTTGTACTCTTTGAAAATGCAGGAAGGAGCATCTCTTTTTGATCATTTAAATACTTTTAACATGTTGATTGCTTAGTTAGCATTTGTGGGTGTAAAGATAGATGAAGAAGATCATTGTATGCTATTGTTATGTTCTTTGTTGAATTATTGGGATCACTTGGTGATGGATATTGGGAGTACAACATCCACTTTTAAGATTCAAGACATTTTTGCTTCTTTGTTATTAGAAGAGATGAGAAGGAAATCTTCTGAGATGGCGAAGGAGGCTCTTGTTGTTCGATGCAAATTGAAATAAAAATACAAGAAGGATAAGAAGTCTGAATTGAAATCAGAAGGGAGATCAAATTCTCCTAGAAAGAAGTCCAAGGTGAAGTGTTGGAACTATGGGTAGCCTGGTCATGTCTGAAAGGATTGCAAAAAGGAGAAAAAGAAGAAGAAGAACTCTTTCGATAATGATTCTTCTTAGAGTGATGTAGATGCCTTCATTGCAACCTTGGAAACTCAGGCATCAAATGATGTCTAGCTGATTGATTTTGGATCATCTTTCCACATGAAATCTCATAGATACTGGTTCATAAAGTATGAAAAATATGATGGTGGAAAGGTGTATTTGGAAAGTGATTCATGTCTAGAAATAGTTAGCCATGGAAGAGTCAGAATTCAATTCCCTAATGGAAGAATCAAAGGAATTGATGGCGTAATGCATATACCAGGTTTGGATCAAAATTTACTCTATGTTAGTAAGTTGAACAATGTTGAAGTGTAAGTCTCATTCTCTGGTAATGGCTGCAAAATGACTAGAGGATCAATGGTGCTTGAATTGGTACTTTGTACAAGTTGAATGCTCTTGTTGTTCAATGCAATAGTGTCTCTGCAAAGTCACAAAAGGTTGTTCATAAAGAGAAGAAGGAAAATGTCCCTGATAGTGAAAAATCTGTGGAAGTTAAACTTCCAGTAGAAAAGACTATGCTCTGGCATCATATTCTTGGCCACATTGGAGAAAAAGGTTTTAAAACTTTAAAAAATAAAAACTTGGTTGAAGGGATTGATGACTGTAACCTTGAATTCGAATTTTGTGAACATTGTATATACGAAAAACAACACTGTGTTTCATTTTATTCTAGTCCTCATAAATCTTCTGGTATACTTGATTACATTCATTTTGATGTGTGTGGTCCAGTGAATGTTCCTTCATTATCGAAATATAAATATTATTTTTCTTTTATTGATGACTATTCGAAAGGGCATTTGTGTATTTTTAAAAAAGTAAATCATAAGTGTTCAATCGTTTTAAGGAATTTAAAAACCTTGTGGAAAATTAGACTGGAAGAAGAATAAAGTGTTTAAGGACTGAAAATGGTAGTGAGTTTTTTTCTAATGATTTTGAAAGGTACTGCAAAGATCGTGGAATTAAAAGACATAAAACTAAACCCTACACTCTACAACAAAATGGAGTTGTTGAAAATTTCAACATGACGGTAATGGAAAGGGCAAAAAGTATGTTGAGTGGTGCTGGCTTGGAGAAGAAATTTTGGGTTGAGGCCATTGCAACATGTTACTTAATAAATCATTTGCTAACTCTGCTCTTGTTGATAAAACACCTTTGGAAGCACGGTCTGGAAAAAATCCCTCTCTAAGACATATTCGAGTCTTTGGCTGTGAAGCATATGCATATGTGTCAAATGAAAAAATATATAAATTGGACAACAAGGCTATTAAATGTATTTTCATTGGCTATAGCATTGGCATAAAAGGATACAAGCTTTGGAATCCTGAGACTGAGAAGGTTTTGTACAGTAGAAGTGTTATTTTTCATGAGTTGAAGCCTTCTACTTTGGATATGCAGTCAGAGACAAAATCAGATACAAAAAGGATGTAGTTGAAATTCCTCCCACACTAGATAAAGAGGAATTAAAATTCAAAACATATCTAAATCTGAGGAGAGCTCAAGCAACTCTAAAAGTTATGAGCAAGATGATGAATAATGTCCTCAACCTCAACCTATGAGGAGGTCTACACATGAAAGGTGAAAACTAGATAGGTATGGATTCTCTATGCTGGATTCTAGTTGTGCCTATGCTTTGATTACTAACATTGATGAGCCTAGGACAGTAAAAGAGGCAACTGAAATGTCTGATTTAGATTCCTAGTTGGAAGCCATGAATGAAGAAATGGCATCATTAAATAAAACTGATACTTGGGATCTGGTTCCATTTCCTGAAGGTAGAAATCCTGTGGGCTGCAAATGGGTATTTAAAAAGAAAATTGGTTTGGATGGCTATGTTGAAAAGTATAAAGCGAGGTTGGTTGCAAAGGGATATTCCCAGGTAGAGGGAATTGATTATGGGGAAAAAATTTCTCCAATAGCAAAGTTGACATCTATTAGATTTTTTTTGTCACTTGCAACAGCATATGACTGGGAGATTGAGAAGATGGATGTGAAGACAACATTTCTTCATGGTGATCTTGAAGAAGAAATTTGTATGTCCCAACCAGAGCACTTTGTGAAAAAAGGTAAAGAAAATCTGGTTTGCAAGTTTAAAAAATCTTTGTATGGATTAAAACAATCTCTTAGAATGTGGTACCAGAAGTTTGACACATTTGTTTTGTCATTGGGATTTGTAAGATCAAAATTTGATCATTGTTTGTATTACAATGCTGAGAATGATTGTATTTGAGTTATTTCCCTATATGTGGATGATATATTATTCATTGGGAATAGTAAGTTTATGATTTCTAATATAAAATCTCAGTTCTTTGCAAAATTCGAAATTAAAGATCTAGGTGCAGCAAGGTGTATTCTAGGGATGGAAATAACCAGGGATAGAAAGAGTAGAAATCTTTGGCTCAACCAGAGTAAGTCTATTAACACTGTTCTAGAGAGATTTTGTATGATTGATTGCAATTAGCTAGTTGTTATAGTTTTGAAGGGAACAAAGCTATCAGTTGAAGATTATCCAAAATATCCTACTGAGATGGAGGACATGAGTAGGGTGCCTTATGCAAGTGGAGTTGGAAGTTTAATGTATGCAATGGTCTGTTCCAGGCCAGACATTTCCCAAGCAGTGGGAGTACTTAGTCATTTTCTGGAAAATCTAGGAAGGCCGCATTGGGATGTTGTGAAAAGAGTGTTTAGATATCTGAAGGGAACTTCATAGTATGATTTGTGTTACCATGGAAATTTGGTTGCATCACAAAGGACTCAACATTCATGGGTATGTGGATTCTGATTGGGTAGGGGACATTGACAGCAGAAGATCAGCCAGTGGATATATTTTCATGGTGAATAGTGGTGTAGTTAGTTGGATGAGCAAGCGGTAGGTTGTAGTCGCTTTGTCCACTATGAAGGAAGAATACATGGCAGCTACACATGCCTGTAAAGAAGCAATCTGGTTAAAACATTTGTGTTCTAACATTGGGTTTGATACAGGGTAGATTACAATTTACTGTGACAGTCAGAGTGTTATTTTCCTGGCAAAAAATCCTAGTTTCCATGCCAGGATGAAACATATTGATGTGTAGTATCACTTTGTACGAGATATGGTGGAGGATGGAAAGGTCTATCTAGAAAATGTTGTAGATGCATTGACGAAACCAGTGAGCATAGACAAGTACAGGTGGTGTGCAATTTTGATGGGCCTTGGGGCCCATGAATCTCAGTAGTTTATGAATGCTCTAAAGGTGTGAGTAAGATCTTTGTCAAGTGGTAGATTGTTGGAAAATAAGCCTCAAACTTATTGACATGAAACTCCTAAAAGAGAAAAATTGGTGAGACACCTAAACTGTCTTGTTGACAAGCAGCTTGGTTCTGAAGGTTTGAAATGATCATGTCAGTGTGACTAATGGCCAGTCTTTCTGACGGGATCCATTGGTATGACCTGAATGGTCGGTGCAAGTTCTCTATCTCTCAACAAAGGTAGGAGTCTAATCGATAGGTGATTTTCGGTGAGAGTCTTGCCGACGATGCTCCATCGGGGTAACTTTGGTCTTTGGTTAGACCTGGAAAGATTGAACCAACGGTTGATGTCCGACCGATGAGATATGATCGATGTGACTCTTGTCGGTCTAAACAAGTTTGTGAAGTTCTTCTGTGTAAACTCATCGGAGAGACTCCTCCTGATGGAAGGTCATCGGATTGACTTATGTCATTGGAGGAGCTTTGGAATCTCACACCAGTTTGGGATCTCTCTCTAATGGAACCTCATCATAGTAAGTCCCGTCGATGGACCGTTCCTGAGTGGCATTAGAGTAACCTGGGTCTTCGACCTAGCTTTGGATTATCGTTCTGACTATATTGGTCTGCCCAATGGAATCAATTGGGGTAAGTCTTCTCGATGGGAGATGAACAAACAGAAACCTTTGGTATGACATGAATTGTCAGAGGGGCTTTAGAGACTCCCTCTGAGGTAGGATCTCAACCCAATGGTTTTTTGTTTTAGGAGACTTCACCAAGTCTGAACGATGGATCGTTTGAAGACTATGCAATGTGTGATTGTCAAATGGGAATTTTTGGCATTGGCGAGACATGATTTGGTGTCTCACTGATACGCGATGTAGTTGAAGGAAGTTGAACTAGACTGTTGGTTGAGAGAACGAATCAACCATGGTTGTGGGGTAAATTACAGTGTATTGCAACTGATCAGAGGTTCGAGTAGTTAGTGTTTTTGAACCGTATGTTGTATGAGCATTGGAATAGTAAGACATAACGAAGTGTGATCAAAAAAATTTCTATACAAGGTTGATCATGGAAATTTTTTTGCTATAAAATTGACATTTGAAAGTGAAGTTTGATCTTTGTATGTAATTTTTTTACTGTAATACAAAGAGGCTTTACTTGCTGTGGTGGGCTTTTCTCCCATAAGGGTTTTCCCACGTAAATATAGTATCCAATTGTGTATGTGTTTATTTCTCTATTATGTTATTCCTTTCATGTGCATCATAACAAACTATAATTATAAAATTTAAAGACATATTTGCATTCTTCTCTGAGTTTTGGCATTAGGAGAGTTTGTTCTACACCTTAAGCTTTCCTTACAACCCTGCACTATTACAATTTTGATTCTCATTCCTTCATAGCATATTGTAACAAATACATTATGAGAAGCATAATGCTAATTGTTTGTCATGTATGATACATGCATCATAGCATAGAAACATAGAACAATATCAAGAAGGAAGATGTCAAAGAAGTTGCATAGCATGGCTCTTGTTGACAATATCAATGACAAGATAATGTTATTGATGCTTTAATGAAGACTAATCTGATGATTTATTTTAACTTCTTATGTGCATCATATAATTTCATAATTGACTATTGATTCATTTTAAACATACAACTATAGATATAAATGACTTTTCTTGGCATTTCAAAAACAATTATTAGTAGTGTTTCATGGGTAACATTTTGTATTCTATGCATATCATAGTGTATAGGCATGAATTTTCACCCCTAGCGCAAATTCCCCTTCATCTCCCTTACACTTTAGAAAACCTAAGGCGGAGGCTTAATTCCACTTAAGCCCATTGCTCACATCACACTTGGTGCCTGCTTTGTGTGTTGGTGGGGGTGTTTCTATCAGGGACGCCCGCGCGACGCACAGACGTCTGCATGACGCGCTTACTTCCCTAACAAATTCCTATGGTTGGAGACTACATAAATGTTATACCTCCCATTGGGAGTTGAAGTGTAATGCCTTTCTTCATCTCGCCAACCCGAATATGGTTGTTTCTTGACCTCTTCCTTCATATTCTCCCTCCATTCTTCCATGTTCATCTTTTGGGTCATCTCTACACAATCTCTCTACACTTTTGAGTATTCACTTCAAGCTTTGTAGCAGCACTTCACACTTCATAGAATAAATCTACCATTCCATCACTTTGATAGTGCAAGCATAGGACAAACACCATTACAGTAGAGGCTTGAGTTCCTCTCATCTTCTCCTCCAATAGCCTTGAGCACTTTGGACGAAGGTGGTAATCTCCTCTTATCTTCTCTATCATTTTGGTTGAGTAATCACGTACTATTTTGTAGTGTTTTTTGTTTACGTAGCTTGTATACTCTTCTTTATCATATTTTCCCTATCATTGCAAACTTGGCTATCCTTGGAGGTGGAAACACTAAATGGGGGTTTGACTGAGGCAGACCCCTATACAACCCCCCAAAATTTTCCCACTTTTCTGTGTGCAGGTGGAGAGATCTTAGAGCAAGCTGGCGAGAAGATTGTTGTGCGAAATCATCTTCATCACCCTTGCGGTAATCTATTTCTTTTATCACTTTTGTCTTTATGTCTCACTCTTCTTAGTCTTATTCTTCACCTACCTAAACTCTTAAACTAGGCTGATAGTCCCTTTTTTAGAGTCTAGCCTCGTCTCTCTAGTTTTTTGGTTGTACAGATGCCAGCGCACCTGTGAGACACCAACGCGTCGCCCTGTCATCCCAAAGCCGCGCTTTTTTCCTCTAACAAAGAGCTACCTAAGATGCAAAGTTGACTCTAAAGATCGACTCGCCTGGCCTCCCCTTGACTCTTGGGTTTGCAGAGTGATCGAAGGACCTTATAGTCCTCATCATTCTCATCCCACCTATCCTAACCTTCCTTTAAAACTGAGGTAAGTTAGGGCAGCCATACTGCTCTTGGCCTTTCGTGACCTGGGGCCTTGCAGCGGTTGGTCCCCCTCTCTTACACATAGTAATACATGTTTATGATGAAACAAAAAATGTAGCAAACCAATGTTACTTGTGTGTGAAATAGAAGATGTGTGTGCTAAAATGCCTAATGCTTTTACATACAATGTTGTATTCTTCAAAGGATTGGATAGCAAGAAAATGATTATGGCCTTGTTTGTAATGCTATTTTGAATAACTTAGTTTGTGTCTTTGAAAATGGATGAAAAATAGATAGTAGGTGATCAGTATATTAATTTATCAATTTCATTACAAAATGGTGGCATAGCTCAAAAATCATGAAACCGAGTCTCTCAAACAATGAAATCTCGTTACATGTATCTCAGATGATTCATTGTTCATATGCCATAGATATAGTTGTTGATGATAGTTGACATGTCTTTTGTGTGCAAGGACATTATGAATTTATTTGGATCTAACTTTCATTCATTGTGAATAGATAAAAAACAAGGCATCTGTAACTTATATCTTTTACAATGTAATTTTTATAGTTTATATGCCTTTCCAATTCATTTATGGGTTATGGTGTGAATTTTTAAGTTTATCAAGCAAAGGATTATTTGTGTTTCTTATTCCTTTACTTAGATTTCTTGATGAGAATGAAATTTTTGTTTATTGAAACTATTTATATCTATTGTATTGGAAGCGAAAAAGGAGGCATTTTTAAGTTCCTATATATTTTATAGTGTCATTTTTTGTTTTGTTTATTTATTTTCTCAGATTGTTTGATAGGAGTGAATCCTATGCCTATTGATAGGGTTTGTGTCTATCGAATTGGTAGCGAAAAACAAGGCATTTGTAAGTTCCTATATCCCTTACAATGTCGTTTTATAGTTTTTTACATCTTTGCATCTGTAATGGGCCCCGTTTTGTTGCAAATTAATTTTGACATGAGAAAGGAAAAAATTTAATCAATTCATAATGTTTTGTTGCTATTGGAAATATTTCATGGCTTTGTAATGTTCTTTGATATAGTCATGTCTTTGCACCTAATATTTATGTCCACGCATGGTGTTTTAACAAGGGCATTTTGCATATATAGTTCCTAATTCTCATTTATTATGAATAGATTGAATTGCAGGTGTCATTAATGGCTTATGGTGTGAAGTTTTGGGTCAATTAAGGAAAGGATTATTTGCATTGTTTACTCATTTGCTTATATTTTTTGATGGGAGTGTTGAGAGAGTTTATATCTATCATAATTGAAGAAAAAAAGGAGGCGTTTGTAAGTTCCTATATCTTTTGCAATGTCATTTTTGTGTTTTTTTTTCACTTTCTCAAATTGTTTGATGAGGGTGAAATCTGTGTCTGTTGACAGGGTCGATGTCTATCGTGTTGGAAGCAAAAAAAGGCGGTTGTAAGTTCCTATATCTTGTACAATGTCGTTTTATAGTTTTTTACATCTCTGCATTTTATGGATCAATTTTCCATGAGAAACATTTCATCAATACGCAATGTTTTTTTGTAATCATCTTGAGACTTAAAGAAAATTATAAGTATTTTCTCATTGGCTATTGGTATTTTTCTCGTGGTTTTGTATTTTTCTAAGTGCATATTATTTTCAGCGTGAGAAAGGGAAAAATTCAATCAACTCCTAATGGTTTGTTCCTATAGGAAATATCTCATGGCTTTGTAATGTTCTTTTATATAGTCATTCCTTCGCACCCAATGTTTATGTCCACACATGGTGTTTTAATGAGGATATTGTGCATATATTGTCCCTAATTTTTATTTATTGTGAATAGACTGAAGTGCAAGTGTCATTAATAGCTTATGGTGTGAAGTCTTGAGTCTGTTGAGCAAACAATTATTTGTGTTTCTTATTCATTTGCTCATATTGTATGATGGGGGTGAAATCTGTGTCTATTGAGATAGTTTATATTTATTGTATTGGAAGCAAAAAAGGAGGTGTTTGTAAGTTCATATATCTTTTACACTATCATTTTTGTGTTGTTTATTCACTTACTCGGATTGTTTGATGAGAGTGAAATCTATGTTTGTTGAGAGGGTTTATGCCTATCATGTTGGATGTGAAAAATGAGGTGGTTGTAAGTTCCTATATCCTTTATACTGTCATTTTTGTGTTGTTTATTCACTTGCTTAGATTTTTTGATGAGTGTGAAATATGTGTCTGTTAACAAGGTTTATATCTATCATGTTGGAAGCAAAAAATGAGGTGGTTGTAAGTTCCTATATCTTTTACAGTGTCATTTTATGGTTTTTTGCATCTCTGCATTTTATGGGTCAATTTGCTATGAGAAACATTTCATCAATACGTAATGTTTTTTTGTAATCATCTTCAGATCTAAAAAAAAATTAATCAATTCCTAATGTTTTGCTGCTATTGGAAATATTTCATGGCTTTGTAATGCTCTTTTATATAGTTGTGTCTTCACACCTAGTGTTTTTGTCCATGTGTGGAGTTTTAACAAGGGCATTGTGCATATATAGTCCCTAATTTTTATTTATTGTGAATAGATTGAAGTGTAGGTGTCATTAATTGCTTAAATGGCGTGAAGTTTAGAGCCTATTGAGGAAAGGAATATTTGTGTTGTTTATTCATTTGCTTAGATTGTTTGATGGGGGTGAAATTTGTGTCTATTGAGAGAGTTTATATATATCGTATTGGAAGATAGAAAGGAGGCATTTGTAAGTTCCTATATCTTTTACACTATCATTTTTGTGTTGTTTATTCACTTGCTCAGATTGTTTGATGAGGGTGGAATCTCTATTTGCTGACATGGTTTATGTCTATCGTGTTGGAAGTAGAGAACAAGGCAATTATAAATTCCTATATCTTTTACAGTTTCATTTTATAGTTTTTTACATCTTTGCAATTTATGGGTTAATATCTATTGCTTGTTGTTCTCTACATTTTTATTGGCTAATGTCTACTCTTCCCTATCTTTGAGTGCTTCTATGGGCCAGTCTCTGTTGTCGATTTGAAGACTTAACACCATAATTATTTAATGTTGACTTCTCTACTGGCCACAGTTAAGAATGGAACTAATCTTATCTCTCCATGTATGCATGCCAAGTGCACTTCAATCTATTAAATGAAAATGAAAATAGGTCTAGATAACTATAAAATGTCTCAATATAAAATCATTTCATCAATTGGTAATGTTTTGTTGCTATTGCAAATATTTGATGGCTTTCTAATGTTCTTTGATATACTCGTGTCTTGGCACCGAGTGTTTTTGTCAACGTGTGGCATTTTAACGAGGACATTTTGCATTTTCTCTAAGACCGTAATTTTCATTTATTGTCAATGGATTGAAGTACAATCGTCATTAATGGATTTTGGTGCAAAATTTTAAGATTGTTGAGCAAAGGATTATTTGTGTTGTTTATACATTTCCACACACTATTTGATGACAGTGAAATATGTCAAAAAAGGAGGCATTTGTAATTTCCTATATCTTTTACACTGTCTTTTCTGTGTTGTTTATTCATTTTCTCAAATTATTTGATGGAGGTGAATTTTGTGTCTGTTGAGAGGGTCTATATATATTGTATGTTTTTATGCATTGATTTTTGTTGTTCAGTTAAAGACCTAACACCATAATTCATAAATGTCGAGTTCTCTATTGACCACCATTAACAATGCAACTAATATTTTGTCTACCACACATGCATGCTAGCCGCACTTCAATCTATTAAATGAAAATTAGATCTAGATAAGTGCAAAATCTGTCAATGTAAAATCTATAATATTTCATTAATACTCATTGTTTTTTTGTTGGGGACATTCAGTTCTTTAATGAGATTAGATTCATAAATTTCTATCTTTTCTCTTCATTTCACTGATTAGATTGGAAATTAAACAACATTAATTCAAGATCTTCTATAGGAATTGATTGATAGGGTTAGAAGGCACATATATAACAAGTTAAATGTAGATTTGAACAATAAAATAGAGTAATAAACCACACATAGAAGACAACATAGAGAATTTAACGTGGTTCACCCAATCTGGGCTACATCCACAAAACCGCAACCATCCAATGATTTTATTATCTAGTGCCAAACCTATTACAATATTGTGAATAATGCCATGCTACAACTCTCCATCCCAACTGCTTATAACAAGCTTTTAGAAGCTTCCATAAATTAGGGTTTACAAAGTCGACTTTTTCTTTTTGGGTGACAAAACGAAAAGAGGTGAAAAAAATAAAAAAATCTCAGGGGCTGCCGCCCCCGAACCCCAACTTTTCAGGGGCTACCGGTCCGGACCTAGACCTCAGCAAGGATACATGAAGAGTGTACAGTACTAAAAATTTATAGTATAGCATGATCAGTCGCCACAAACCAATAATCTCCCACTTGGAGACTGATCCTGGACGACACTGTTGCAGTTACAGCTCCCACTAGAAATAAGCACCTTGGACCATGCTGCTCTGTTATACTTGAATTCAACCTTGAAGGCCAACCGAAGTTGAAGAGGACCTCAACTTCTCCCTTGTCACTGCCTTGGTAAACATATCCGTTGGATTGTCATCTGTATGTATCTTTTCTAACTTTACCTATCCATCCTCCAATACTGACCGAATGAAATGATATCTCAATTGTATGTGTTTTTTTTTAGAGTGCAAGGTAGAGTACTTGGCAAGAAGTATAGCACTCTGGCTGTTTGTAAACAAGTGATTTTCAGCTTGTGTTTTTCCCAACTCTTCTATGAAGACTTGTAGCCATATCATCTCCTTTGTTGCCTCTGTTGCAGCCACATATTCTACCTCTATGGTGGATAAAGCAACCACCTTTTGCAACTGATAAATCCAACTCACTACTATCCCACCAACTGTAAATACATAACCTGTGGTACTCTGCCTGGTATCTATATCCCCTGCCAAATCTGAGTCAACATAGCCTTTTAAATCTGTATTAGAGCCCCCAAAACATAAACATATATTGGATGTACCTCTCAACTACCTGAGAATCCATTTTATCGCATTCCAATGCTCAACTCCAGGATGACTCATATACCTTCTAACAACTCCTACAACATGTGCAATATCTGGTCTCACGCATACCATGGCGTACATTAAATTGCCTACAGCTGAAGCATATGGTACCATGGACATTTTTTCTTCCTCTCTTGTGTCTTTGGACATATATCCTTAGTCAATTTTACATGACTGGGCAAAGGTGTATTGACAACTTTTGCATTCTCCATATGAAATCTCTACAACACCTTTTCAACATAATCAGCCTAAGATAAAAGCAATTTCCTATTTTTCCTATCTCTTGTAATCTTCGTACCAAGGATTTGTTTTTCTACCCCCAAATCCTTCATAGCAAATTAATTTGCTAACTGTTGTTTTAACTCCTTTATATGATCTATGTTAGACCCGCTACAAGCATATCATCAACATATAAACATAAAATAATATAGCGATCTTCACCTAACATCTTAAAATAAGCACAATGGTCTGAATTAGACCTGTTGTAGCCTTGCTCAGCCATAAAACTATCAAATTTAAGATACCATTGTCGAGATGATTGCTTCAAGCCATATAAAATTTTCTTCAATCTGCACACTATTTTCTCCTTACCTTTGACCTCAAAGCCTTGTGGCTATTCCATATATATTTCCTCTTCCAAATCACCATGGAGAAAGCCAGTTTTAACATCAAATTGTTCTAAATGAAAATCTTCAACAACCACAATTCTTAAAACAGTAGGAATAGAAGTCATTTTAACAACTAGAGAAAATATTTCATCAAATTCAATACCCTGTTTCTGAGCAAATCCTTTTACAACTGATCTAGCTTTAAATCTTTTCTTACCTCCATCCTCCTCTTTCACCCTATTAACCCATTTGTTTGCTAAAGCCTTTTTTCCTGTAGGTAACTTGCATAATTCCCAAGTCTGATTTTCCAACAAGGATTCCATTTCTTCTTCCATTCCATGCTCCCACTAAACCTTGGTATCCACCTGCATAGCTTCATGATAAAATTTTGGCTCACCAACATCAGTTAATAAAATAGAATACAAAGAGGGAGAAAATCTTTCTGGAGGTCTACTTATCCTTGAAGATCGCCTAAAATTCACTAGCATTTGTGGTATTTCTTGTTGTTGTTGTTGTGGATCATGAGGAACCACTAGAACATTGTTGTTTGTAATATCATCCAGCACTGCATAATCATTTCCTGTCTTCTCATGTTGCTGCAATAGATCTTTGTACAACACTTTCTTATTGAATATGACATCCCTTCTTCTCACAATTTTCTTATTTTCAAAATCCGAAAGCCTATAACTAAATTCATCAATGCCATATCCAACAAATATATATTTCTTTGATTTTGCATCAAGCTTGGTTCTATTTTCAAAATCTATATGTGCAAATGCTTCACAACTAAAGGTTTTTAGAAAAGAATAACTCACCTTCTTACCTATTCATGTTTCCTTTGGAATACCACAACCCAAAGGATTAGAAGGACCTCTATTAATTAAATAAACAACAGTGTTTACAACCTTTGCCCATATGTTTAAAGGCAACCCAACATGCAATCTCATAGTTCGTGTACACTCCATTATTATTCTATTCATGCGCTTAGCCACTTCATTTTTCTATGGAGTCCTTGAAACCATTTTCTGCCTATGAATACCATTAGAGGAACAATAATCTTCAAACTCTTTGTTGCAATACTCACCACCATTATCAGATCTGAGACATTTCAACTTTTTACCTGTCTCATTCTCAACCAAGCTTCTCCATTTTTTAAAAGTTGCAAATACATCAGATTTCTGCCTAAGGAAATAAATCCATACCTTCCTAGTTGCACCATCAATGAATGTAACATAATATTGAGAGCCACTGAGAGAAGATACCTGAGCTGGTCCCCATACATCCGTATGCACAAGCTCCAATTTCTCATCTTTCTTTTGTTTCCCATCCTTGAGAAAACTAACTCTCTTTTATTTTTCATAAACACAATTTTCACAGAAATCTATATTAACACATTTTAGACCTGGTAAAAAATTCTTTGAATGAATTAATTTCATACCTTTTGCACTCATATGCCCAAGTCTATTATTCCATAGTGTTGATTCAAAATCCACAACAACTATCTGATTTTTTGCCTATTAAACTGCAACAACTATTCATGAACATTGATTTTTATCTGTAATAGCTAAAGTAGTAGGATCAATATGACTTGTATAAAGATATAAGGTTCCTACTTTCACACCTTTTGCTACCACTAAGGCACCTTTTTTAACCTTCCAATTTTTATCACTAAATGTAACAACACAACCTTCATCATCTAGTTGCCCTGCAGAAATTAAATTTCTTTTTAACTTTGGAACATGCCTTACCTCATGTAGTATCCAATGATTCTCATTCTACAACTTAATTTTGATTCTTCCCTTTCCAACAATCTAACAGGGTTCATTGTCTCCCAAATAAACCAGCCCAAAATCCCCTTGGACATAATCAAGAAAATAATTTCTATGGGGTGTAGCATGAAATGAAGCCCCTGAATCTAACACCCAAGAATCATCAATATTGTCAAGGGAAAGAATCAAAGCATCCTCATCAGATTTATTACTTACCACATTTGCCTCTATATTTCCTTCATTTTTGTCTCCTTCTTTATTTTTTTGAGACCAACAATCTTTCTTTAAATGACCTAGCTTACCACAGTACCAACAATCCCTCTTGTCTCTAGATTGGGACCTTCTGTCCCTTGATTTTCCTCGTGACTTCCCATGACTTCCAAAATTGTTTCATCTCTCCTTTGTTCTACCCCTGTTTTCTGCATTCAAAACACTACTTGATGTGGATGTTCCACCTGATCTTTTCCTATAAATTTCCTCACTCAAAATAACACCAACAACATCATCAAAGTTCAATGTATTTGAACCAGAAACAAAATTGCTAACAGCCATTACTAAGCTATTCCATTTTTCAGGAAAAGAACACAGAATCAAAAGAGCCCTAACTTCTTCATCAAATTTTACTTTTACAGAAGTTAATTGACCGATAACCGTATTAAACTCATTTAAATGATCAATAACTAACCCACCTTCTACTATTTTCATATTAAATAAATGCTTCATAAGAAATACCTTATTCAAAGTGGAAGGCTTTTCATATAACTTTGTTGGGTATTCCACCAACTCTTGAGTTGTCTTTGTTGTTGTAATATTGAATGCCACTGATTGTGCCAGGCATAAATGAATACTACCAAGTGCCTTTCTGTCCAAAATATCCCTGTCCTCATTCAAAATTGTTGTTGGTTTCTTGGCTGTCCCTTCCAATGGCCGCCATAAATCCTTCTGATAGAGGTAGTCCTCCATCTGCATTTTCCATAACTGATAGTTCTACCCATTGAACTTATCAAACTTCAACTTACCCTCATC
Organism: Sequoiadendron giganteum; assembly: GCA_007115665.2. Lineage (NCBI taxonomy): Eukaryota > Viridiplantae > Streptophyta > Pinopsida > Cupressales > Cupressaceae > Sequoiadendron > Sequoiadendron giganteum. Next base: position 41,715,620 of record CM021102.1, on the reverse strand, counting down.
TGCCATTGCTCCCACTTAACCGTGAGACTCCCACTCAACTGTGATACTTTCCTTTTAGACGATAATCTAAAAACAACCCGCTCTGATACCATTTGATATGGTTAGAAGGCAGATATATAACAAGTTAAATGCATATTTGAACAATAAAATAGAGTAATAAATCACATAGAAGACAACACAGAGAATTTAACGTGGTTCACCCAATCTGGGCTACATCCACAAAACTGCAACCATCCAATGATTTTATTATCCAGTGCCAAACCTATTACAATATTGCGAATAATGCCATGCTACAACTCTCCATTCCAGCCGCTTATAACAAGCTTTTAGAAGCTTCTAGAAATTAGGGTTTACAAAGTCGGATTTTTCTTTTTTCGGTGACAAAATGAAAAAAGGTGAAAAAAAATAAAATCTCGGGGGCTGCCGCCCAGAACCCCCGCCCGAGGCCCGGCTTGGCCTCATACCCTAGCAAGGATACATGAAGAGTGTACAATACTAAAAATGTACAGTATAGCATGAACAGTCGCCACAAACCAACATTGATCTCTCTAATATAGGCACACAACAAGTTCTTGCCCTTGTTGGCCTCTCAAAAGCACTTCTATCTAAACCAATGAAATTTTAGCAGGCGACTCAGTTAGCGCTCGTTGATACTATAGTACCACCTTCCAAAATCATGAATGCATTTTTCCAATGGGAATTTCACAATGAAAATATTATTTCCACATCCATGAATTTGACTGATTCAATGTACATAAAACTATTTGAAATTCTATAAATTAGATATTTCATAATTCATTCTCATTTATGGAATCAATATTTTGATTTAGATGATTCATTGAAGGATGTATATCCTCGTGTTGATAAAACTTATCGAACAAAAGTTATCTCATCACATTTATGCTCAAAGATTTTTTGATATGAATATTCATAGGACATTTGTTTGGTTTCACCTTATTGCATCATGGCATCCTTTGATGTTTACATATACACACTTGAGAAATATTTATAATTTGATCCTATATCGTGCTATGATATATTATTTAATGGTTACTATCATTTGTGTCTTTGCATATGACCGAAATTAATATGCATTTGTGCTTCATTGCTTTATTCTTATAGTGTTAAATACCTTGAGCAATCCTTCAAACAATAGCATTATGTTACACCCATTACTCATTTATATCATCTTTTAATTTGACCACTCCTCCTATATGCCCTAATGATCATATTTTTCTCTTTTCTCTCACTATTCATGTGTCTTGCGCATTTGCACATCCTACCTTATATGCTTATTGAATATAGGGTGAATGACACAAAGAAAATATTAACAATCAAGTTTTTCAATCTAATTAAACCATAAAGATTAATTCCATAGTGGAGAAATAAAAATTATTCAAAACAGATGAACACCAAATATGTGTGGAGAAAACCTTGCAAGAAAAAACACCACCAAAAGGATTCAAGCTTGTATTAATCGAAGTAAAAAAGTACATCAATATAATATGCTTGTCACTTTGACTAATACTTTAATCTAGCACTATAAGAGTACCCAAAAAAGAACCTAACACTATAACTAATCTAGCACTATAATTTTTACCAATAATATGAGTCAAAAACATAAAACATAGAAAAAATCCAAAGCCACATGGTCATGATCAACATCCTAGATTAGAAAGTAACTTCTCTTACACGTCTTTACATATCATAGATTGTGTCATAGAAATCAAAATGAATATTTTCTCAAATCTATGCACTCCATGATAGTGTTTAATTGGAAGGATGTTCTATAGCTCCTAGTTTTGATATTTCCAATGTAACATATCCCTATTCGATACCATCCCACATAGTATTCCAAGTATTTCAAAGAATAAATAATCTCCACATTTCATGATGTTTGAAGATCATAATTTTTTTATCATCTACATGCTTAAATATAAGTGTGAATGGTACACCTAATCCTAACATTATCCCACTTAACATTCACATTGCAAAGACACAATAAGAAACTAAAAAATGATGAATCAAGTGTTGGAAGAGGAAACTACACCAACAAAACTTATATGTGATTATTGGATTAGTGAAAAAATCCACAATATTAACCAAAGTGTCATCCTTCTATATTGTGACTCAACCACCTCGAACCATCTGATGGACAAAATGATAATGAGCATCTTATTCCTACTAGCATGGTACATTAGGTTATGTGCCTTATTATGCTGCTTGGTTTTGCATTCAAATTTTGATTCAAATATTGATGATATTTTGTATTGCCACTAATGTGCCCAACTATCTCTTATGGGATGTGTACATTGCAACTTGTTTGTTTGACATCTATCTATGTTTCTTCTTCACTATTTTCAATATATATATGTATGTATGTATGTATATGTGTGTGTGTATATATACATGTGTATGTGTATATATATGTATATACCATTACTATATATGTATACATCCATATTATAAATATATATGTATGGGTGTATATACATATGCATATACATATAATATATATATATAATTAGTGATTATGATACTTGACTCAACATTATAAATTTTATGAGATGATCTATAGTTAGTGATTTTGTTTCTAATATATTTTGATATTATGTTCATTTATTCGATGCTTGCTATTTTAACTAAGTTTGTACGAACAAGTTTTTCCCATTTGTGGTTAATTGAAGACTATTTGACTTGGGTAAATGAGTCTAGTTATATTTCCACATTGTCTCATTCTATTTGAGTTATGACATGATTCTTTGTCCAACCCTATGAAACCAAGATCTAAATTGACGCTAATTCTAGATCCTTGTATTATAACTAAACTTTTATAAAGCATGTGGTTACTCTTCATGTGTTTAGTTAACTCTTCTATTACTTGGATTTAATTAGTTTTACAAATACTAAATAGTTTCTCGCTCAATTGCAAATGTACATGAGCAAATATATTCCCTTAGGCAGGGACTCCAGCTCTTTCAGAGCTCTTGTTTATAACAGTTTATTGGGCAAGTCTCCTACTTATAACTAATATGTCCAAAAAAGCTCATGGTTATGCACTAATTCATGTTTTATTGTTATGTTGATGTCACATCACATGATTTGTTGTTTTCAAGATGTAAAGTATACATTTCATTCAATTATGAATACTAATCAATACTAACAACTTTTAAGTCATAATTATTAGTGTTATATTATAAAAAATATTGGACATTAAATCAAAAAATACTATCACTATTGGAACATGCTCAACTATTGAATATTGAGTATTTTCCTTTAAGATCTACTTAACTTTTAGAGAGTCCCAACAAAATATGAAATAGAACAAATAAAAAAATTGACTTTATTTTATTTAAGGAAAAATATTCAAGCCATCGTTTTATAAATAAGATGTAAATAGAAAGTTTAGAAGTATAAGGAAATAAAACATAATTCTATAAATAAAAAAAATAAGGTTGTGAGTTATTATGAAAATATTTTAATTAGTTGATAGGTTTTTAAAGTGGACTTTAATATTCAAAAAATCTAATGTACATGTCCAACATTGTAAAATTAGTTTAATATATATCATAATACAAACTTCGATTGTAAAAAATTCTATAGATATTTTGTTTTTAAATAGCATACAATAACTTAAATAGTTGTCAAAGATAGATATGAATGATTTTAATTTAGTCAAAGCCTAAGGAGATTTATTTTTTCTCTTGAAAAGGTAGCATTTTGAAAAAAAGAGAATTGAGGATCTATATATCTCTAGTTTTTGAACTCACTAAATTTAGAGGCTTTTGTTTTGGAGGGGGGTAGTAGTTCTCTTGATTCTTGTGTGGCTTGTAAATGTAACAAGCTTTGATGAGATCAAGGGAGAAGAAAGGTAAAAATCTATGCAATAAAAAGGAGGAGAAGCAACCGTCTCCTCTAAGGAAAATATCCTTGTTAATTTTGGTAGATCTCTCTCTCTTTCTTTCTCTCTCTCTCTCACACACATTTATGGGACCTGTAAAATTACCTAGCTTAAATGTGACATTCACTTACGTTTATGGGATCTATGAAAATTCCTAGATTAAATGTGACATAATTTATTTGAAAGGCATAGGATTTGTTGTACATAACTTCAAAAATGTGTGCAAGTTGTTTTAGGTGTCTTAAATATGTGTGTAGGAGCATGTACAATTATTTGCAATGTTGTATATTTAGATGAGAGATATATTAAAAATATAGCATGAGATGTGGCAGGATGTTTTTATGTCCTACGAGAAAATTGGTTTGACTCACAAGAAGTGTGTCTAGTTGTTCCATACAATTTTTTTTAATAATTGTTTTTCTAATAGATATTAAAGCTTTAAATCAACCATGTAATATTGATATCTTGTTTTATAGACTTAAATAAATATACACCTTACACATTGTTACCCCCAATTTTGGTCATGGAAATTTTTAAATAATGTTCCCTTATCAAGATGCCAATTAGACCTGTGGAGGTTGTGCAAAACCATGTTAATGATTTCAGGAACTCCTTGTTTCACACTTAAGGAAATGATAAGACTAATGTTATACTCCTAGTTTTTTGTGAGGACCAGTGATTTCAGGGAAAATGTCACATTCATCATGTTGTAGAACATGTTTCTCCAACTGTAAATAAATTTGACTTAGGTATGCTAGTTGTTGTTGAGTTAGAACAAATTGTTTCAAAAGAGAGATCAACGCAAAGTTTTTCCAAATAGAATTATGATGCAGGCAGTTTCATGCCTTATAGGGATATTGGACTATTATAAAGAAAGGACTGCATCCTTTTCCAAGCATGGCTCACATAAGGAGAAATGGAAATTTACAAATTTGGACACATCTAACGATGATTAATGGATAGCTCAATCATACAAAAAATTTCATTTTTATTGGGTTCTATTCATTTATTTGATTACTAGAGCTTTTTCTTGATATCACAACCAGGCAAGGATATTTTTGTGCTTGATTACTACAGTGCAAGAAATGGTGAAATTGCATTTGGTTAATGCATAGTTTGGTCTAGATGGAGCAGTAACACCTTTGCACCATGACCCGTATCATAATTTTCTAGCTCAAGTTGTTGACAAAAGTATGCAAGGCTCTATTCAACTTCTATGTCAAAAGAATCATATCCATATGGTGAGCTAATGTTGAGCACTTTTAGTTAAATGGATTTGGATAATCTAGATCCTATGAAGTTCCCTAAAGTAAAAAATTCACTTTTATGGATTGTATCTTAGATGAAGATTACAAGATGAAGCTTGACTTTAGTGGCCTTGAGCCTACGATGGTACATCAACTCCCTAATGAATAAATTTCTTGTACACCATTGTTTAGGCTAGAGTGTTTGTGAGAGACAAGCAACCTCTTATGAGTTTCCACCTGCTCCTCAAGGTGTGACTAAAATGGAAGTTAAATTTGTCTTTGATACAAATAATATCCCCTTAGTCATTGTTGTTGACTAAGGTATTAAAAAAAATGTGTGTACAAAAGTGTACTCTTCTGTGTCATGATTTTAAATCCAAAATCAAATAGGACACGGAGTTGCTACTCTGATTTCTAGCTAAACTGGAAATACCCAAAACTCTAAAATGCAGAATAACAAACAAGAGGAGACATGCAATATTTTCCTTCTTCTATTAACTGAGTTGGAAATGAAAATACATAAAAACATGAAACTTCAAACAAACTAAACAACTACCTATTATAATTTTCTAGGAGCTATCAACTGCTCAACTAGTTCATAAACAATTAGGAGTTTTTTAGAGCTCACTGTCAAAACTCGACTGGAACTATCTGTTGTTCCTGGAAAACACTGAGCGATCAAGAGCAGTTTCTACTCGCTGTAAACACTCTGAAAAATGTTCTAAGAACATTCTTTGTTACTTCTGCAACTTTTCTTCTTGCTACAAATCACTTGCTTCTGCAAAAAACTGACTTCTCCAACTAACAGAATAAAACTGCCTTCATTCCTTTTGTCTTTCTCAAAAAATTCCCTCTAAAATTTGAAATTACCTACCAACATTAAATGCCAAATTCAAAATCATCTACCTCATTCAATTTTGAGTAGTCAGGAGCTGCAAGGATGAAGATCCCAAAACTGGCAAAGAGAAAAGAACTCCTGATAGGTAGGTGGAGCAACGACAGGAGGCTCAAGGGCAAACAATAAATTCCAACACTCCCCCTTTGTCCTGAGCCAACAAAACAACAAGACCAAACCTGATCTAAATCAACAATGCCCAATCTACTCCTTAGGCGCACAAAACTATCAATGCTCAATGGCTTGGTGAATATGGCTGCTAGTTGTTTCTTAGACCTGCAAAACTCCATATTAATTTCACCATCTTCAACCAATTCATGAATGAAATGATACTAGATTTCAATGTTCTTGCTTCTTCCATGAAACATAGGATTTTTTGTCAAGGCTATCGATGAAACATTGTCACAAAAGATCATTGTTCCATCCTCTTGTTCTTCTCTCAAATCTGCTAAGATTCTTCTCAGCCAAATAGCTTGACATGCTGGTACATTTGCTGATATATAATCAGCTTCAGCTATTGATAGGGAAACAACAAGTTGCTTCTTGGAAGCCCTTGATATAGCACCCAAACCCAAATGAAATACATAGCCCGAAGTGCTCTTCCTATTATCCAAACTTCCTGCCCAATCACTGTCAGTGTAACCAACCAGCCCATACTCTTTTGTTGTTGTGTAGAACACTCCATATCTTTTGGTACCATTCACATACCTCAAGATTCTCTTACCTGCTTGCCAATGGGTGTCTCTCGGAGTCTCCATGAATCTAGAAATCAGACTCACTCTGGCCTAGTTGCAATCAAATACATCAAGCTTCCAACCAAATGTTTATACATGGTTGGGTCCACGTTGTTGTTGCAATCTTCCTTGCTCAACTTAAGACCTATGGTTGTTGGTGTTGGGGCAGGCTTGCATTCAAGCATCCTAAATCTCTTCAAGATCTCATTTGCATACTTTTCTTGAGAGATAAAAATACAATCATGCATTTATTTTACTTCTATGCCTAGAAAATAACTCAGGAGACCTAAATCCATCATTTCAAATTCTCTTTTCATGGCCTCTTTAAAATCAGCAATGAGGAAATCATCATCCCCAATAAAAACAAGATCATCTACATACAAAACAACAATCAAAATATTACCATTTGCTGCCTTGATGTAAAGAGTGGGCTCTCCATCACTTTTGCTAAAGCCATTGCTCATCAAATATGAGTAATCCTATTGTACCATGCCCATGGAGCTTGCTTCAGCCCATAAAGAGCCTTCTTCATCCTATACACCTTGTGTTCTTCACCTAGAACTTCATATCCAAAAGGCTGCTCCACATAAACTTCTTCTTTCAACACTCCATTTAAGAAGGCGGACTTCACGTCCATTTGAAATACCTTCCATTTGTGTTGGGCTGCAATTTCTATGATTGTCCGCATAGTTTCCAACCTTGCAACAAGGGCATATGTCTCATCACAATCTCTCCCAAACTGTTGTTTGTACCCCTTGACAACTAATTGTGCCTTATGCCGATCTATTCTTCCTTTGAAATTTCTCTTGGTCTTGTAGACCCATTTTACTCCAATAAATTATTTGTTTGGAGGAAAATCAGTTAACTCCCATGTGTTGTTCCTTTCTATTGCATCTATCTCCTCATCCATGGCCTCACACCTTTTATCCTCTTTCACAGCTTCTTCAAAATAAATCGGATCACTATGAGAAAACAATGCAAAATTCATGTTCTCATCAAATTATTCATCATACCTTTCATCTTGGTAGATCTCCCTTAGACTCTTGGTCTTTCTTGGCATTAAGGAGGTGAGAGTAGGGTCTAAAATCTCACTAATGTTGTTGTTCTACTGAATAGGATGGGTTTGGAGCGATCAGGAGCAATCAGGAGCTATTTCTGCAACCCATTCTCTAGTTGTTTGTGGCTGCTTGTCTTTCTGTCTGTTTGGATCAGGAACTATTATGACCAATCGGGAGCGATTTCTAAAATTTTCAATAGCTCATACGGAGCTATCAGGAGCAACTGTTGGCTCCACCAAATCATCATTATGTACTTCCTATTCGTTTTCTTCAATGTCAGGAATATTTGGGAGCGATTCAGAGTGATCGGAAGCAATTTTTCTTTCCCATGATTGATCTTCTAAGAACTCCACATCTTTGTTGATAACAATTTTCTTGTTGACTGGGTTATCCAACCTGTAGGCTTTTGACTCTGAACAATAACCTGTGAAAATGCACTTCTCTCCCTTGTCATCCAATTTCTTCCTTTTTTCCTTAGGCACGTGTGCATAAGCCACACAACCGAACACTCTTAAGTGCTCCACCGTCCATCTACATTTTGTCGATGCCTTTTGAGGTATCTTGTCACAAACTACCTTTGTTGGACTTCTATTAATCAAATAAATAGTTGTTGCTACAGCCTCTCCCCAATATTCAGTTGGGAGTCCCTTTGCTTTCATCATGCTTTTTGCCATCTCCACGATGGTCCTATTCTTCCTTTCAACCACTCCATTTTGTTGTGGAGTATAACTGGTTGTAAGCTCCTTCTTGATGCCATTTTTCCTACAAAAATTCACAAATTGATTGTAGGTATACTCTCCTCCACAATCTCACCTTAGGACCTTAATGAAGTGTCCACTCTCTTTTTCAGCCTAGGCTTTAAAAAATAAAAACTTATCAAATGCATCAGATTTATGCTGCAAAAAATAGACCCATGTCTTACGGCTAAAATCATCAATAAAGGTTATTAAAAATCTATTATTACCAATAGATGTGATTTGCATAGGGCCTACCAAATCTGTGTGCACCAACTCCAATGGTGCTCTTGCCCTTGTAGAGTTTCTCGATTGAAAGGGTTGCCTATGTTGCTTGCCCAAAATGCAAGCCTCACATCTAACATTAGGCTCTACTATACTTGGAAAACCATCAATTATTTTTCTCTTGGACAAAAGACTTAAACCAGCATAGCCTAAAGGTCCATACCTGAGATTCCATAGCTTGGAGGGGTCTTCAATGGTGCTCTTGAGGGCTGCATGTTGTACTACTGTACATTTTCCATCCATGAGAGGTCTAGCAATGGACTAAGATGAGAAGCACGTCTCAATCTTCAATGGAAACATATTATTCTTTTTCATTGCAACTACTGCAAACACCTTCGTCCTCTCATTCTTGTCATAGATGACACATTGGCCCTTCTCCATCAGCACTTTGTATCCATTTTGGATCAGTTGTCCAACACTCATGAGGTTATGCTTTAACCCCAATGCAAAGAACACATTTTAAACCTACTTCTTCTCACCTTTCTTGGTGTAGATCATGATAGATCCTTTGCCCTTCACAGGAACTACTCGATTGTTCCCCATTCTAATTTTAGAATTAACATTTTTATCAATGAAAGAAAATAAATTTTCATTACCACTCATGTGGTTGCTACAACCGCTGTCCAAATACCAGACTTTAGGGCTGCCTTCTTCACCAACATTGCACATGATGAAGGCTGTGGACTGATTTCCTTCAGCTACATTTGAATCAGCCACATTAGCATTCTATTTTTGCTGATTACCATGCTTTTTCCAACACTCACTCACATAATGTCCAAACTTGTGACAGTAATAGCACTCCACATTGCTCTTGTCACTTCTCCCATTCAAACTACTATTCTTCATGCCTCTTCGGGAGTTATTTTGAGAGATACTCGTTCCTTCTTGGCTGCTCGCTCATCACGAGCTTTCTCCTCCAGCATTTCCTTGACCGGATCTGCCTCTACCTCTTCGGGAGCCATTTCTATTTATCCCCCTAGCTCTTGCATTTAACTGAGCTTTGAAAGCTTGCTCTTGGGAATAAGTAGCAGACCTTTTTAGGTGTTGCTCATGGGTATGGAGAGAACCCATTAATTCATCCACTTTCAAAGTAGAAAGGTCCTTCACCGCTTCAATAGCAATGATGAGTGGATCATACCTTATGGGTAGACATCTAAGGATTTTTTCAACAATATTTTGCTCCTCTATCACATCTCCATTTTCTCTCAGCTGGTTTAACAAACCCGAGAACCTTGTTTGAAATTTTGCAACAAACTCACTTTCCTTCATTTCAATAACTTCAAACTCTCTTTGAAGTAACTGGAGTTTCACACCTCTAACTTTATCAATCCCTTTGTAATCGGTTTGAAGGATTTCCCAAGCTTCTTTTGCATACTCAGCTGCTGCTATTCTGGGAAAAATGGCCTCTGTCAAGGCTGCTTTGATCAAACTCAAAGCTTTTGCATCCTTCTTTCTCTGCTCCTTCAACTGGGTCTTCTAGTTATTTGTGAGAGTTGCAAATACAGCTGGGTCAATGATATCCACGAACCTATTTATGAGAAAATCCCACAAATCATTAGCCACCATGATGGTCTTCATCTTCTTGGCCCAAACATCTAGTTGTGTCCATTAAAGGATGGTGGCTACTGCCAACTCTTTGCTTCATCTCTAGCCATGTCTCCTACAACAAAAAACTCAACACCCAGAAAAAACAAATGCTCAAACTCTCAAGGAAATGGGGCCTATGGCTTTGATACCATGTCAAGATTTTAAATCCAAAAATAAACAAGACACAGAGCTGTTGCTCTGATTTCCATCTAAACTGGAAATACCCAAAACTCTAAAATGCGGAATAACAAACAAGAGGAGACATGCAATATTTTCCTTCTTCTATTAACTGAGCTAGAAATGACAATACAAAAAACATGAAACTTCAAACAAACTAAACAACTACCTATTACAATTTTCTAGGAGCTATCAACTGCTCAACCAGTTCAGAAACAATCAAGAGTTGTTTAGAGCTCACTGTCAAAACTCGACTGGAACTATCTGTTGTTCCTGGCAAACACTGAGCAATCAGGAGTGGTTTCTGCTCACTGCAAACACTCTGCAAAATGTTCTAAGAACATTCTTTGTTGTTGTTGCAACTTTTCTTCTTTCCGCAAATCACTTGCTTTTGCAAAAAACTGACTTCTCCAACTGACAGAATAAAACTGCCTTCATTCCTTTTGTCTTTCTCGAAATATTCCCTTTAAAATTTGAATTTACCTACTGTTGATGGTGTAAATGACACAAACAATGTTAAAACATAATATTTCTACTCTATTTCTCCTGAAAAAGAAAGACAACATGCATTAGCCTAACTCCTAAGGTCCCAGTAGTTGGTTCTCAACTATCCGGTGTCACTCAATCAGTTCATGCAACTGTAATATTCAAGGGGCATGTGCTAGTAACAAAAGATTCAAGTGATGACTCATTTTATCAACTGTTTTTAGTAAAATCAATGGGGGTTTCAAACAAAAGAAAAAGATAGATCAAAGGGGTAAATCAGTAAGTATGAATCAAATTTATGTAGCATCTAGACATATATCTCCAAATAATGAATGTTCTTCCAATCAGATCAAGAAAACCATAAGATGACACAATCTATAGCATAATCTATACCACTGCATACATTTCAGGTGCTTAATTAACTTCACAATTACACATCACAAATATTTCAAGGATTTCAAAACAACACACATTCATTCATCATCAAGATTATAGATCAACAGACTTTAATAACTTCAATTCAATGATAATCTAACAAGATAATCCTTAAATCTGGTTTCTTCTAATGACTTTCATCACATAAGAAACTAGCATGCTTCAGCACAATATTTGGCATTCAGATAGATTATAACTTATCAGCCTTATCAAATAAAACAACTCAATTGTAATTCCATATTGCGTAAACCTATAATTCTATTAACTGTAAAAAAAGATCAAGTACAAAGTATCTCTGTAATCACTACAAAATTATATCTCCTAAATTAGGTAAACCAATCCTATTCTCAATTAGCCAACCTTTACAATATGATACCCATAGGGTATTTATAGATATACAAAAGTTCAAACTCCGCTTCTATTTTAGGTTATCCACCTTTTTAGGAACTAAAATTCTCTTGGAAACTCAGATCAATTTGATCTTGAGTTCTTACATTAGACATCCAGTTAAACTAAAGAAAAAAAAATAGAAGAGAAAAAGAAGTCATGCACTCCAAAAACTGTCAGTGTTGCATGCAACATGCAAAGAAGAAGAAAGTCATGCATGCAGAAGATTTATGCATGTGAAGCTGGATCTGTGACGAACTCATCATAACTGGCGAAGACTTGCTGCAATGTATCTAATTTTGGCCCATCAACCCAACTATCTTCAAATTTGATTCGATCCAATTTTGCTGTAGCAAACTCCTTCATACCTTTTATCTTTACCAATTCTCTTCTTGCAGCTTTCATTTCTTCCTTGACATCCATCAACCGATCTATCATCAAATCTTCTCCATCATCTCCTTTCTGCATGAGTTCTCTAAACCTATCATCCCATTTCTCTTTGATCTGACTTAAAGACATGCCTTCTTTTGTTAATATATTTACATCTACGATGATAGAAATGACTGCTTCTAGCTCCTCAAATTGTTCAGTTAAATTATTAATAGCATCTTGGACCTCACTCCTGTGTTTACACAAGAAATCTGTCCTGAATCGGAGTATGCGAGAGGTCTTCTCCACAAAATCCTTATTGTCCTCCTCATGTATTGATTGTTCAAGAAGAGTAGTTAAAGGCAATGCACTAACCTTTTCTAATTTCAGACTATACTCTTTATACTCCTCTTCTTGTTTCTCCGATGCTTCAATATATTGTTGCATTTGTCCTATTAACTCTTTTGTCCCTTTTAAGACCTCAAAACCTTCAATCAAAAATTCACTTACTTCTTGATTCAACTTGTCTATCCATCTGTCTACCATCTCCGCTTTGCCTCATACCTGCACCAAATCATCTACCTCCTTTTTGCTTAACAAAATAGGAGTCTCAATGGTCGTTACTTTTTGTGATCTCGGAGAGGAGACACTTTTCAAGAATGAATGCAATTGATCCAACTAAGCCTTAAGCTCATCCTTCTTTTGTTTATCCTTGATCATTCTTGACTTGGTTGTTGAAGCCACCACATCAATCAAGTTCATCTGTTGATTCCTAGTGGGCCTTCCCAAGTTGACAGTACTCAACTGATAATCTATTAGCTGCATGTCCCCTGCCTCTTTTTTTGTCATTGGCATGGCACATTCAGCAAAAATCTCTCCTTTATCTGTGAGTCGAGTAGAATGTAGAATCTTGGCCCTCTTTTTAGGCCTCTCCTACTCAATTTATTTCATCATATCCTCCCAATTGAGAGGTTGTGAAGGGGTTACTAACCTCTTCTATGGGTCCAATTTTAGCCAAGTAGGAGCACTTGGAGCAGTAGTCATCATAGAGGAAGAGGAAGTAAAAGTAGAAGGTGGTTGCATATTTACCTAAGGTTGAGAGTCAACCCTTGATTTTTCTTGTTGTTCTTGCAGTATATGCATCTACACAAGCTGTTCAGCCTCTTCCCTATCCTTCTATTCTTGCCTTTTCTTATCTTCCTCTTCTTTCCTCAGACTCTCTTCCTCCAACCGATCTCTCTCCACTTTTTCCTTTTCCAACCTTTCTTTTTCTAGTTTTTTCTTCTCTATTCTTTCTCTTTCTAGAGCTTCCCTTTCCAATTTCTTTTTCTCTAAGGCCTCTAGTCTTTCCCTTTCTAATCTTTCTGCCTCCAAAGCCTTAATTTTTTTTGCCTTTGCTTCTTCTTCTTTTTGTTTCTTAACCAACTCTTCGGATTTTCTTTCCTTTTGTACTTGTTATGCTCCTTCTTCCTTTTGGCGAGCTTCCTCTGCAAGCTTTAACCTAGCAACCAAGATTTCTTTTTCCCTCTGGTTCTTTGCCTTCTCCTCCTCAAGGTCATGAATCTTCTGTATTAGTTCCAACTTATCATTATCTTCTTTGACCTTGAGCTCATGTTCTTGTTGCTTTCTTTGTCTCTACTTCATCAGCTGCTGCCTTGGATTTACTTTGTCTAGTTTTTAATTGTTGCTGATGAAGTATAGCATCAGCTTGTACCTTAGCATCAATTTCCTTTTGTTTCTCCACTGTCGCCTTTGCATCAGAATTTTTTTTTGCATCCTCAAATAGCTTCCACTGATCTTCCTGTGTCAAAATATGCTCAATATCCTCCTCTAGAGGCATGTTTTCTTGCATATCTTTCTCTGACTCAGTTTCATCTGAATCCATTCCAACCTCATGAATCTCCCTCTCCACTTCTTTTCCCTTGGCCATTTCAGCCATGCTATGAAGAGCTCCCTCTTGAACTTCTCCTTTCTGTTGTTTTATAAGTGAGATTTGTGTGGAAGACTCACCTAATGTAGGTGTTGAAATAGCATATCCTACTGGAACATCCCCTTCTTGTGTTTCCTCTTTGTCCCTTGCTGCTTCAAGTTTTATCTCATCAATATCTGAGGGAGAGAACCCCAAAGGCTCTTTAAGAGGTGTCTTCCTTTTGATCCTTTTGTATCCCTTACCCTTTTTAGGGGCTAGTCCTTGAGGATTCTAGGTTCTTAGCACTAACCATTGCACACTCCTATCCAACACTGTCCTTCCAATCCGCTTAATCTCAATGGTTTCTTCACTGTCCCAGTCAATTGGATTCAGACTCTTGGTGCCAATGTTCAAAGCCTCATAGGATGGATCCAATACAATTCCATCATCCACCAATATGTCAGGAATGTTTTCTTTAACACCAAGCTCTGACATGAGTGAGATAGATAATCTTTCATAATTCTTCTTTCTTAGATCATACTCATCTTGCCGATCACTCCAGAAGTCTTCTAGCAAATTGAAACGTCTGGTAAACACCGAAGGCAACAAGGCATACATCTTACCCTTTGGATCAAAATACTTATGAGCTGTGTATAAACCCAACTTCAATTGTATTAGCTCATTACAAACCACCTTTGCTCCTACCAAGTGTTGACAGCTATATTCACCCAACTTCATGGGAAACTTATGACATCCGGTTTTATGTTTGATCCCAAACCGAGCATTAACTCCAAGAGCTTGATACACAAACTCCATTAGCACTATCCTATTATTACAGCATCTTGGAAGCAAATGTGGATGGCCTTCAAAACCAGATAACCTGAAATATGTGAATTTGGGGTATTGAATGTACCAACATCCCCATTCAGCAATGAGCACCATGGCTTCTTGACTCAACCGGTACCCAACATCTCCATTCAATTGGTTGATGACCACATATATAAATGCATCATTGACTCTTCCGAAGTGAGTCTCAAAAAATTGTAGAGACAATTAGTCATAGTGTTCCCACACTTTCTTCTATCCATCCAAGGCTCTCATTATGCCCATTCTATTCAAACCTGGGAAAACACCCAACCTTGCCACTGCATACACAATATAAGAAGTCATAAAGAAACACTTAGTTTCTCTGATGTTTCCCAGTTGATTATGGATAGCATTTGATACGATCATAGGCCAATCAAACTGTTGTTTTCCATTTAAAATTATCTGGATGAAAGGAAACATCCACTCCTTGAACCGAAATGTATCTCTCTTCCCAAAAATTCTAGACAACATCATAATTATATCTAATACCTCTTTGTAGAAATCTGCCCTCTTTGGCTGGTCTGCAAGCTTGCTTAAAGATTTCTTTTCTATCTTCAACCACTTCTTGTTCAAATGAGATTTATTGGAGTCCTTATACTGGCCATGTTTCTCCAAGGCCTCTGCCTCATCCAACTGCACCAAGTTTTTAGGATCCAAGACATTGAATATATTTTGCAACGCTTGAGGAGTAAGATCAATGATCACATTGTTCTGAGAATCCATGTATTGTCTGGTAACAGGATTGTAGGCACTTGCAGCTGTTAAGATCAATTCTGGGCATTGGATTGACAAAGGAAACAAAGTAATATGGGCTAAACCAGAATCAAGAATTCTTTGTGTCCTCCCTGTTAGATCTTCCTGTTTCACAAAGGTGTCTGCATATAACTCCTCAAAGTTGTACTGGCCCAAGTTTGTATCAGTAATGTCTGACCAGTCAGATTCCACCTTGCTCACCTTCACCACAGGTGTCCTATGATTATACCTCAAGGTATAAGGTAGTTGTTCAGGCTTCAACTTCTTTGGTTTTGGTGTTGCCTTTGATGTTCCTGTAGGTTGGTTCCTTCGAGCAGCTTCCCCTAATGTTCCTGACATCCTTCAACTTTCCTGCAAGCAAAACCTCTAATTAGATCATCATAAAACATGTTTTAAAAACCATGCCTTTCATATATGCACCAGAGGCGGAACCAGGCAGGAACACAATCTAAAACAGTCTCTTTTACAACACTGTTGGACTCAGAGCCAAAATCGATATAGATATTTCACTAACAATGAACGGGCTCGGAGTCGGGATCAGGAAGGTGATCGAAACCGGGATCGGAATGAAAAATGAATTTGTTTTTTTTCAGATTCTTATATTTTCATATTCTATTTCTATTCCACCTCTGCTTCCGTCTAGGTTATCGTTATTTTGAAAGAAGACTTCTCATTATACGCGAAGCCGGACATGGGATGGAAATGGAATCGATACCTTTTGCAAAACAGAATTCTCAAGTTCAAGATCAATTTTGATCCCATCTCCACCTAGGTTGACCATGACGCCATCAAAGATTTCTTCGATTTAATACACAACTCCATGATTAAAACCAAGGTCGTTTTAAATAAAAAGGGGCTTCAAGAAAACACAATACTCATATGACCCTAGGGAACGACTGCATGATAGGGCATCATATCTTAATCATTTAAATTTGATTACAGAAACACACAAAACCCTAATCTAACAAAAGATGATAAAACTAGGGCACGGACTTTAAACCTTGTCGTTTTACCAAATTGAATACGCAACAAAACCCTAAGTAAAAACGATGAATCTAACCCTAACTCACTGTAAAAACATGAAATTAATCTACCTTACTGTAGATTCCTAATTCAACTAACACCATTTAAAACCTAAATTTAATCTAACTTACTGCAAATCAAAATAGCACAATGCGATCACAACTAAATGTGAAAGCGACGGTGCTCTAGAACAAAAAGAACCAAAAACAAAAGCAAAAGAAATGAAGAATAGCCAGACAAACAAATAAAGCAAGAACCTACGCAAACAAACTTACTAAGAACCACAATTTTTTTTAAAACGAAATGATTCAAAGCACGAGCAAACACAAAAAACACAACAATAAATAAACAACGAACAACAACGATAAGAAACCCTACCTCGAACACAAAAGAACCCAGCTAACCTTCTGAATTGATCCGCAGGCAATAATCTTCTCCCCCTTCAATCAATTAGCTCAAATGAACTCCGCCGTTGCTCTTCCTTGCTCTTCAAGTTTTTGACAATGATAGCAATGATATGTTTAATCCTCAATGAAGGTAAAAATCAGAGTTCTTACCTACACGAGCAGTTGTCATTAATGCATTAAATGAAATCAGGCAGAGTCGGAACTAAAAGAGAACCAACACTTCATTGTAGTGTGACTTCAGTCAAAAAGTCAACGATCAAAAAAAAAATGGTGGGGGCGGAATCAAAATGGAGACTAATTCAGAAACTTAAGAAATTTCCTAGCTTAGTTCCCATTCCGGTTCCAGTTCCGCTAATAAAGAAGAAAATAAAACTCAACACAAAAAGTAAAACAAAAGAACCGACATAATAAAACTTAACACAAGGACAAGACCAAAACCAAAAGTTGAAAAGCGGAGGCGGAGGCGAAAATGAATTTAGATTTTGCAATTTCAATAAACACCAACTTAACGCCCACTCCGGCTCCGAGTCCGATAAAGACAAAACAACATACTGAAAGAAAAGACTATCGGAATGGGGCCCAGAACGAGTTTTGATTGTGGTTTCAGAACCCGATTTGGTTCCGGCTCCGATTCCAACAAATTTAAACAAAAATAAACAAAGTGTTGAAAGGAGAAAGACGCCAGACTTTGTTTGAAAGACAACAAGAGATAAAAATACAAAAAGGGGGACCCATTTTGACCAAGGAAAAAGATGGGGTGGTTATGCAAGGCATAACACCTACCAGCATTAAATGTCAAACTAAAAATCATCTACCTCATTCAATTCTAAGCAGTCAGGAGCTGCAAGGATGAAGATCCCAAAACTGGCAAAGAGAAAATAGCTCCTGACAGGTAGGTGGAACAATGACAGGAGGCTCAGGGGCAAACAATAAATTCCAACATTCTGTTGAGTGCAGATACAATTTTCTTTGCAAAGACAAGCAAGCTACTTTGTAGATCAAGAGATAGTAGTATCATCAGAATCTTTGATGTTTCAGTATGCCTAATAAAGATCTTTGTAAGTTCTCTTTATTTCCTTGACTGCAATTGGAGCATATGTTATTCTATTTGATGGAACTGGAGATTCTGAAATGTTTAGTGTAACCAAGGAAGAAGTTTACAATATTCCTACTGCCAAGTTTCTACAGTGGCATATCTTTATTGACACGAAATTAACTTTGTCATACTGCTCTACACACTTTTGGAGCACTCATTGGAGAGGGAAGTAGAATATTCAAGTGATTTCCTTGCACAATTACATAAATCAATATATGCGGGACAACCACAAAATGGTGTTATTCAGGAGGAACCTATGGTGGAATATTTAAGAGAAAAACATGATAACAAGTTTAAGGGAACATTTGAGAAGCACCAGCCATGTGAATGTTATACAAAGTCCCACAATAGTCCTGAAGTTGGTGAAAAAGACTAGGTAACAACTAGAATTTCAATTGATAGAAATATTGTGAATCAACCATCTGCTCATGAAATCTCGGAGAGATATCCACTAGATACCTGAGGAAGTTGTTTGACAAATGAAGAATGTGTTGTGCATAAACCATAAATATAAGCTATAGAAGGAAAAGCATGCCGATAGAGAGATGTGTGGATTTATGGAAGCACTCGAGAAATCATAGATATAAAATAATGTGAGATATGGGACGCTTATAATGTGAAATAACAGACATTTAAAATAGCCATTGAGGCAAGTTCATCCAACACTTCATTATATCATAGCATGAAGCTTCCCCGTGTCCATCCTTCAAATATTAATACCCAAGTCTACATTGATGATACCCTTTATCAATCACAGCATCAAGATTTGAGTTTAGCCCAACAGTCTATTCTCATCGAAGTTGGTATTCTCCCATTCTTGAAGACAGTGACTTACAAAAGCAACACCCCACTTTGTACTGCTCTTATTAATTTCATGGTAGATGACCAATTGACTGTTGGACAGAGCAAACTTCCAATTACAGAAGAAGAAATCCATGAAGCAACACGACTACCCAACCCTGGTAGAGATGTCTCTCCCTCTACCGATTGCAATGGATATGAAATTATCACCAATCTCACTAAATCACAGATAGATGCATCATGTTCTCGATTAGATATGATTGATATCATTGACTCCTTTGTGCATATTTCTTCTAAGTTTTTAGTGTACAAGGTGTTGGGATATACTAAGAAATTAGATTATATTCCTTTCAAGTTTGCTGAGACTTCCTTTAAGTTGCTCATGGGGTGTTTTTCAATTGGTGTAAGTTTATCAAGCACTACTATGCCCGTGTAAGAGAGAAATCATCTCCAATTTAAATGAAGTTGTAGGACAGGCCACCATGATTGTTGTTATGAAGCAGTGTGAAGAAGAGAATCTCATGATACACTTGGGTATCGTGCCTTATGAATACTTGGAGGAAGAACATGTATGAAGTTTTGGGATACATTTTGAGGCATGTGGATAATCAAGGAGAGGAAAAACCAGCTCAAGTAGTTTTTGAGGAAATAACTGAGGTTGGTGTTATACCAAAACAGTAAAAAACAATAAATAAATAAAAGTAATGTCTCCCTTGGATGCATATGCCCAGTGTTTTAAATATGTATTCAAAATAATGATAGGAGATGAATGTCATGCCTCCCTAGTATAAAAAAAATGGGAATACACGAAGGGAAAAGGTCGAGTCTGAAGAGGTAGCCAGATGACTCTTCAAATTTTTGTCATTATAATTGGGAAATTAAAAAATCCTTGATATTTCCGTCAGAAGTTTTTTTTTTTGGAGTGTAATGGTTGATTAAAAGGGTGGGCTTTTGTTGTTAAAGGGGGAGAGGGGGTTTCTTTTCGAGCATGTTATTTGCATGTTATTTGTATAGAGATTGTAGAGTTTGTGAACTCTCATTTTTGTTAAAGGAATAAGGAGATATTTTGAATCTATGTGTCTAATTATTTCTTTTTGGATTGTAAATATTTTTGTGCGTAAATTCACAATCTTTCTTTAATGATTCGGTTATATCTAGTTGTGGTTATATTTATTACGAGATCAGTGAACTCTGAATATATATATTTGGAAGGGATTGTTGCTTGTCTTCGTAATTATCATTCGTGGGTGTAGAATTAATGATTTGTGTGTCATTTGTTTTCATTCCCCTCATTCTAAGTCTACCTTTGAAGGTCTCGGGTGGTTTTCTATTGTTTCCATCGGGGTTTCCTTTCTTTTATTTTTGTTATTGCCTTCCCTACTTTCTAGTTAAAATCATTTCCCAAAAACCAAATTATATCATGCAAGGGAGTTGCCCCTCTCAAACATAGAGGAAGATCACCATTTCATTGGCAATCTCTCCAACTATTGTGTACATTTTTGTCACCATTTCCCATTGTATAAGTTATAGTTTTCTTATCTTTTCAGGGTGACAAATCTATTTACCAACACACGTCTATAAATTTGAGCAACTTTAGTGAAGGCGATGGCAATTTTCCCCTTTGTCTTATTCTTTACCTCTTTGCCTTTTATCCATCACCATTGTAAAAAAATGGATTTTTTCACACTTTTCAAATTTCTATTTGTCATGATTGTTGTTTCTTCATTCTATACAAGGTCATTCGAGCAAATAGTTCTACATCATCATCCCGCATCTTTTTTTGGAATATTAATTTTGTTGTACATATGTATATGCTCTTTGTTTTAGTTGTGTCAATTATTAGCTTATTTTAATATTATTTTTACATCTATATGCTCTCTATTTAAGCTATGTCTAACATTGGCTTGAAATAGGTGTGAGGAAACATGAGCTAATTTTTAATGAAGAAAAAAGAAAAAGGGCTCTTCACTTTGCAAACAACTTTGTTAGCTTTTCCTTGAAGTAGAGAACATCATAAGGTAATTTGAAAAAAAAATTCAAAGGCCTTCTTAAATATTTGCATCTCCCTCTTATGGAATGATCATGTAGGAAGTGAGCAACAATCATCAAAGAATATGGGCTAGTACGCATGTCAAGAGCTCACTATTGCACTTTGTTCATGTATTTAAGGATGCAAAAATATTTCATTTTGATTAATATATGTCTATATTTTCAAAACAAAATCATTCAAAATTTTCTATACAACCTCACCAACTTGAAAATTACAGGTTGTTTCTCACACAAACATCAATCATAATTTCGCATACTCTAGCAAATTTGGGAGATTGGATTGATTTTTCATACGAAAACCATTAATATTTAAACATTTCATATTGTCCCTATCATTCTTTTAAATTGGATTTTCATATGTTTCAAACTTCGGGTCTTCTTTTAATATATAAATGTATGTTTCAAAATTAGAGTTTTCCTTAATCAATGAATGGGTGACTAACAAGATCTAGACTATGATAGTTCTTGTGACTTGGTTTTAATATTTTTGAAAAAATGGATCTAAATTTCTAACCATTCTATTGAACTAGCTCTAATCTATTTAATTATTTCACCAACTCCAGTTATTCTACTAAATTAGCTTTCCAACTTTTAGTCTTTTATTTATGTAAGGATATCAAAATCGAAATTGCCTTCCCATTTGTCAATATGAAGACTTGAATCTTTTTCAAACTCGGCATAGTCAGTAGAAAGATATTTAAATAAATTTTCAATTCCGTGTGCACTGTTAACAAGAAACATTTCTAACACATACACTAGAGAATCATCATAGCCTAAAACCTTTTTACTCGTAGGTGAACATGTGTCTTTATTGAAACTCATAACAACACACTATTTATATGACAAAAAGTTTTTCAAAATATCTTCATAAGAGCAATCATAATCATCAAAGAAATGATCTTATTCACAATCACCATGATTGACAGAACAAGGAGACTCGCCATCAATTCTACCATCAAATTTTTCAACATAAAGGTTTAAATCCTTGACAACATCAACACATTTTGAATTAACATGGTTAGTTGAAGAGCTTGTAGGAAAAAAATAAATTCATTCATGTTATCAACTATTATTAATGCTAGCCCATATTCCATGTGTTTATCACGACATATAGTTTGTTCACATTTAAGTGAATATGTTTCTTCATCATCATTTACATCAATATACTCTTCATATAAAGAAAAGAATTCCATCTCCACTTCATAAAAGCAATTATGACCAACTAAGAAGCAACCAAATCCATAAATATCATAATCAACACCACAAATTTTTTTATCATCGCTAAAAATATGCTTAGGTTCCCAATACTGAGTACATAAATATTTTTCTTCCATACTATTATCACTGATAGGCAAGCTGGTGTTTGTTACATTATTCCCATCAACATAGTCATTGATCTCATAAGTTGATTCACCACATTGGATATTTGTGCATACTTTTATTTCTTCATTGGCAGAGCTTCCACAAGGTACACTTTCATGTATATTTATCTCATTGATATACCTTGTACTTTGATCATCATGATTGCAATATTCATTTAAACATATTTCATCCATAGGCTAATCAAAAATATTATTTTCACCATCACACTATACATCCTTAAAAAAAATCTTCATCCACATGTGACATGTCAATCTTTGTTTCACACAAGGCAAATGGACCACTATCATCAACCATTCATGATATAATAATCTATATAATCTTATCTAATTTATTTTCTAGAAGAACAATCCATTTATGTATCTGATCAAACTTACAAGGTTTCAACTCTTTAAGCACATTACTCAAACTTGACCCATTAGCTTCACAAAATAAATTAATGCACACAAAGTCTTCAAGTTTACAACATTGAGGGATTAATAACAAAGCATCCATAAACCTCACATATAAAACACATGGTGATTCTCCATATCTCTTTATGTTAAATAATGCTTGGGAAAGAAACATGTTATCAAAATCACACACATTCTTCACATATTTTGCTTGAAGCACTCTATGATATGAATGCTGCAATTATGATTTAACCATAATAGTAGAATTGTTGCTATCATGGCAATCATTTTTATTGCTTTCTCTAAAAAATTCATGTAGAAGTTTCTGGTGAACTCCTTAACACTCCAAGATCACCTACAAGACAAAATAACTTCCACGAGAGAGAAATGGTAGAAATATCATGCTCTGATTATGGATGCAAGAATGCCAAAAATGACAATGTACATATGAATCCTTGCTTATATAGGCAAGGTGAGATGATGTACTAGCTCATTAAATGAGTGTTTCATAATTAAATGACATGACTCAATATTAAATGACCTGGGACACAAGCATTAAATAAAAGCCAACTAGATATGATAAATGACAACTAATGCTTAACTAGAAATATTCCTTCCTAGGACCTAAGTTGACTTAACATGTAAATAGGACCTAGATAGGTACAACACTCCCACTTAAGTACAACTTAGGGAGTAATTATGAAAATTACACAAATATGGGTCCTGGCTATGAGTCCATGTTAGGTACCCATGTACAAATGCAAATACAATCTCAAGCACAAATGGAGAAAAGGAGAAAACCAACTAGGAAAAAAATCCTCCCCAAAAGAGAGGTAAATACAATAATGCTCTCCATGAAAAATGAGAGGATAAAACCCCATTCGAGGAATAAGACCCCCCATAAGAGAGACAAAGAAGAGACCATTCAGGGCCCCCTCAATGAGATAACTTGCTGCAAAGAATCACTAGAAGCACATTGGTGGAGTAACATTGGAATCCTTAATTAGGAAAGCAAAGGAAAGATAATTATGATTCTAGAAACCATATTAGATTCACTCAAGGACTCAGGTCAAAATCATGATAAAGCAACAGCAGACCCGATGCTAAGGAACACCGGAACACTCTTGATATGGTGCAACTCTAGAATCTAAATGAAGCAATAGGAGCTAGAACATCATTCTAATACCACCGCCCAGCAGCAACAACACCGCTAGGGGTTGGTGGAGCGAGGGTGGTGGGAAGAGGTCGTGTCGCTTGGGGATTAGCCCCTCCCACTAAAGCGGGACCGTGGGATTAAAGCCCCTCAAACCACACGATTGAAAATGTCAGCAACAATTTAAATATGGTCAATGCAAAAACTTAAATTTTATAATAAACAAAACCTACAGTAATTAATATTGTACCTCATGGACAAAGTATGGTTGACTGAAAAGATAGATGAGTATGCAAGCGACGTGACTTACAACCAACCCACATGTTCAAAAAGGAATATGCCAATTTCAAAGAATATTCCCTACTCAATGGTTAGACATTGATAGCTCTTGACTCCACAGACTTGACATGATCTGAACGGTACAACCAAGTACGGATCCATACGATTGTATGACCTAAAAAATTGTTTGGTACCCTAGTGAAAATGTCAAAAATTAACGAATTGGCAATCGATCCTTGTTTGGATATGTGACATTAAAATTGCTAACCTAAGTTGATTTATGTGTACCCACATTCTTTGGAAAGTGTTTTAAGGGACATGAGGGATAAAATATTTATTATTTATTTTCCTATGACAAATTGTAAGTGCATTCAAAGAGGTGGAACCATCACAGTGGCGGTTATACAACATCTTGGAGGCATATTCCTCTTGGGCATCCAACTTTTTGGTTTTGGACCACTTGAGTGTGCATGTCCTTGCATGTTATTTGCATGTTTTTCATGCTCTTGCATGATGGTGCATGATCTTGCATGTAGCCATCGGAGAATTATGGAGCACTTGGGTTTGACCAATTCCTATTGGTTGTGGATTAGGCTACCATGTGAAGGCCATGTGGTGATTTAATATTTTATTCCATGTTTATGGGCTATCCAATAAGGGGCATGGGTTTTTCCAGGTGGTTTTGCTTGTTTTTTTGAGATACCATTTGTGGTATTCTCTCCCACAAACTTCTATATATTGGAGCCTTTGAATGGTGGTTTAGTATGAGTTATTTGCAGGTTGTCAGGATGAGGAAGTGTTGTCAAATTGTAGAGATGATTGTCGTATTGATGTACTTCCTTGAAGATTAATACAAACATTGGATCTCTTTGGGTGTGGATTTTTTTTTCCGAAAGGGTTTCTCCACTTATATCTTGTGTCACTTATGTTGATGGTTTGTGGTATTGCTGATTTTTCTTTCATTGTTGTGATTGCCAATCACTTAATCATTTTATGGTAATCTTGTAAATATAATTTCAGATTTGCAACCACATATTTAAGTTCATATTGCTGCAAGTTATACCTTGTTTCCAACAATCCTTAGGTTCTCGGGCCTTTCATATGCAATTCCGAGGTCGATTTTTTCTCAAAATGCTCTGAAAAATCGGCTACACCACTCTCCAAATCTAGCAACAAAAACCCTTCTTCATG
The DNA here is from genome assembly GCA_007115665.2 of Sequoiadendron giganteum. NCBI lineage: Eukaryota > Viridiplantae > Streptophyta > Pinopsida > Cupressales > Cupressaceae > Sequoiadendron > Sequoiadendron giganteum. Next base: position 41,690,025 of record CM021102.1, on the reverse strand, counting down.
TTAGAATTGTGAAACAAGCACAAAACCATGAGCCACAAGATCAAACAACAAAAAAATACACCTTCCATGCAAGAGATCTGCAAACAATATGTGCAATATTCCTCAACAAGAAAAAGCTACAGAAGCAAGAGACTTTCAAGAAGATATGGAAGCTCGAGATTATAATTACAATGAGGGTTGAGTGCTTATAAGAGAAAAACCCTAAATGAGAAAGGGATCGGATCATGAAAAGTTTCAACATCACATGAGATGAGACATAATGATCTAATAATAGCTCAACTAATAAAACATAAAATACTCCTAATTTTAGCTTAAGTGCATGAGAATAAATTAGACTAATAATCAATTAAAGAATAATTAATTATTAGCTAATACATTATAACTCTTACACCCCCCCTTAAGATGAACTTCGGGAGTAGTTAAAAACCCTAAAAATAATGCATAATGGGTCCCAACAAACAAGGCCATGTAAGGTACCCATGTACAAACAAAAGATCTCTATAATAAGGAGAAATAGAGAAAACCTCATGGGAAAAACTCTACTCCAAAAAGAGATGAAATACAAGTTAAGGATTGAAGAAGCCTCCAAACAAGACAATGTTGTCCCAAAAGATAGGAACAAAGGATGAACAAAAAGAACACCACTAAAGCATGAAGAAGCTACAAACACTATCGAAGAATGACTGTTGTAATTCCAAAAATAGGAATGCAAGAGTGTCCATATGGTAAGTGATCCATCGAGCACCGAAATGCAAGTAACCAGCCACTAATGTACATTGCATTTGAAAGTACATAGGAAAAAATATTGTCTACATAGCTCACTTCAACTTGAAACCAAAGTGTTGGAAAATGTGCCTCAACTTACTGGGTTGAACCTCTGTAAAGGACTTGACAAATTTACTCTCCCTACCATGAAGTAATTTCTTCATCTTTGGCGGCAACACGTTGGTCCTTGGCTTCATCAGCAAAATGATCATATATTGGTGAGTGACAATGTGTTGTCTCACCGATATGCCGATATGAGATAAGCGTTGTGCCGGTGAGACTTGGGGTCATCGATGGAACCCGATCGGTAGTCTCAGCGATAGAACGATATGCTCTGTCGGTGTGACTTGGGGCCATCAGTGGAAATTTTCACTAGGCTACGCCAATGGACCGATAGCAGATGGAAGTAACTTGGTGGGGACCACAGAATAAGTACCAGCGAACGGGGATCTTGATCTACGGTTGAGATTTGACTAATCCAACGGTGCTCATTTTATTCTGCACTCAATTTAGGAGAGTACCGATTAACTCTTGTGAACCGAGCAAAATTATCTAAGTGTTTGAGACTTGGCGGCATGCGAGGTAAGAAGGCTTCAAACACATTTTGTTGTTTCGAAGAAGCTTGTTGGGAATATTGTAGATGCCCTTTTGATTCCCCAAAAGTGCACAAGATGTATACATGTGTCTTGGTGGACTCTGGCGGTCGGACGATCGGACGATTATCGCGATACCGCGGTAGCTCAGTAGGTGTTGCTTGGGGCATAGTTGACCACTTCGATAGTCAAAGCGATGGCTAAATGGTGTGATGACACGTGGCATGATCTCATTCATTGATTTTGCATCGCTGTTGCAAATCAATTGTCATTGGTTGAATGTTTAAATATATGAAAGCAATATGTGCATTAACTACAAAGTTCGATTCAACGGTTGACAGAATCTGATTATGGCAAACAGAAGTAAATTTTGGGTAGCTCGATGCGTGATTGTAGGGCGGTTGCTTAGGGATCGGTTTTTGTTGTCAAACAGAGGTGTAATTAAATACACCCAATTGGTTGGTTGATTTAATAATGCACGTAAGACTTGTAACAGTTGAGTGTATTTAAGAAGTCACTAAGGGGTGACAGAAAAAATCTGAATTCTATGTATGCTGCAATAGCATTGTAATACAAGGAAGGAAGTCTGAGAGAGGTCTGCTAACTTTTTATGTAAATGTTTTACTATAATACAAAGTGATTGCTCTTGGTGTGGTGGGTTTTTTCCCAAAAGGGTTTTCCCACGTAAATTTGTTTTCTTTGTTTGTATGCTTTATTTATGTTACTCTTGTTATCCTGTATGTGTGCATCTTAAGTTTTAATACTGGTATTTGCAGTTCTCCTCTATGGTTTTAGCATTAGGAAAGCGTTTCCCCACACTTTCTTTTCCTTTCAATTGGTATCAAAGTCTGGCTAGTTGTGTTATCCTTGTTAGTAAGGTTGTTTTTTTTTGTGCTAATACTGTTCTAGTGGGAGTCTTGCAAATTTAGAACCTAGTTTTGTTTGAGATGGCGAGTACATCAGGTAGAGTAGAAATTGAAAAATTCAATGGCGGCAACTTTGAGTTGTGGAAACACAAAATGGAAGACTTGCTTGTGGATAGAGACCTCTGGGTTGTTGTGTCTAGAACTACGCCACAAGGTATGAAGCAAGAAGATTGGGACCTCGCAGATAGAAAAGCGAGAGGTCTGATAAGACTTAGTCTGGCTGATTCTGTACTCCTGAATGTCCATGAGGAGAAGTCTACGGCTTTGTTATGGAAGAAGCTTGGTGATATTTATCAGGGAAAATCTCTGGTAAATAAGTTATTCCTGAGGAAGAAGTTGTACTCCTTGAAGATGGAAGAAGGTGCATTTGTTGCAGACCATCTGAACTTACTTAATATGGGTATTGCTCAGTTGGCATCTGTGGGTGTGAAGATAGAGGAGGAGGCTCATTGCATGCTCCTATCATGTTTGTTACCTGACACTTGGGATCATCTTGTAATGGCTATTGGAAGTACGAACACTACTTTCAAGATGAAAGACATTGTTGCCTCACTATTGTCAGAAGAGATGCGGAGGAAGTCTTCAAAGATGGCCAAAGAGGCCCTTGTTGTTCGAGGTAGATCAAAAGAGAAAGGAAAGAAGTCTAAATCCAAATTTGAAGGGAGATCAAAGTCTCCTGGTAAAAATTCCAAGGTGAAATGTTGGAACTGTGGTTAGCCTGGTCATATCTGAAAGGATTGTAAGGAGAAGAAGAATAATAATAATAATAATAACTCTTCAGATAATGACTCTTCTCAGAGTGATGCAGATGCCCTCATTGCAGCCTTGGAAACTCAAGCATCAGATGATGTCTGGCTGGTTGACTCAAGTGCATCTTTCCACATGATGTCTCATAGAGAATGGTTCACTAAGTATGAAAAGTATGATGGTGGAAAGGTGTACTTGGAAATTGATTCAGCACTGGAGATTGTTGGTCGTGGAAGAGTCAAAATATAATTCCCTGATGGAAGAATCAAAGGGATTGGTGATGTATTGCACATACCAGGTTTGGCTTGTAACTTACTTTTTTTCAGTAAGCTTAATGATGCTGGTGTGGAAGTTTCTTTCTCGAGTAAAGGATGTAAGATGGCTAGAGGCACTATGGTGTTGGCTAAGGGTGTACTTATTGGCATTCTGTACAAGCTAGATTCATGTCATGTTCAATGTAACAAGATCTTTGTAAAGTCAAACAAAGTTTATCCTGTAGAGAAGGATGATGAAGCTCTTATGGGTGAAAATTCCTTAGAGGTGAAACTCCCAGCAGAGAATACCATGTTGTGGCATCATAGACTCGGTCACCTAGGTGAGAAAGGTTTAAAAACCTTGAAAAATAAAAATCTTGTTGAAGGGTTTGATGATTGTAACCTTGAGTTCGATTTTTTTGAACACTGTATTTATGGGAAGCAACACCCTATTTCATTTTATTTGAGTCCTCATAAATCTTCTGGTGTACTAGATTATGTTCATTCTGATATGTTTGGTCTACTTAATGCTCCTTCGTTATCGAAGTCTAGATATTATGTTTCTTTTATTGATGACTATTTGAGAAGGGAATTTGTATACTTCCTTAAAAGTAAATCAGAAGTGTTTAGTCAGTTTAAAGAATTTAAAACTTTAGTAGAGAATCAGACTAGAAAGAAAATTAAATGCTTGAGGATGGATAATGGCGGTGAGTTTTGTTCTGCATATTTTGAAAGGTACTGCAAAGACCATGGGATTGAAAGGCATAAAACTACACCTTAGACTCCACAATAGAATGGAGTTGTTGAAAGGTTGAACAGAACGTTAATGGAGAGAGCGAGAAGTATGTTGAGTAGTGCTGGTCTGGAGCAAAATTTTTGGGCTAAGGCTGTGGCTACAGCATGTTACCTAGTAAATCGTTCACCTTATTCTACTCTTGTTGAAAAAACACCTTTGGAAGCGTGGTCTGGTAAGAAGCCCTCTCTGAGACATATTTGTGTCTTTAGCTGTGAGGCGTATGTATATGTGCCAAATGAGAAAAGATCTAAGTTGGAGAACAAGGTTGTTAAATGTATCTTCATTGGCTATGTCGTTGGTGTGAAGGGATACAAGCATTGGAATCTTGATACTGAGAAGGTTTTGTACAGCAAAAGTGTAATATTTCATGAGTTGAAACGTTCAGTAGATGACCCACGGTTGGAGATAGATAAAAAAGAAAAGAAGAATGATGTAGTTGAAATTCCTCAAACTCTAGAAAAAGAGGAACTACATGGTGTACCTGAAACTGAGGAGAGTTCAAGCAGCTCTGAAAGTTCTAAAGATGAAGAACCACAACCTTAGCCAGTAAGAAGGTCTACACGTGAAAAATGAAAACCTGATAGGTATGGTTTCTCTATGTTAGATTCGAACTGTGCTTATGCTTTGATAACTAGCACTAACGAGCCTAGGACTGTAAAAGAGGAAATTAACATCTCTGATTCAAATTCCTGGTTGGAAGCCATGAATGAAGAAATGGAATCATTGCAAAAAAATGAAACTTGTGATTTGGTACCTTTGCCTGAAGGGTGAAAGCCTATTAGTTGTAAATGGGTATTTAAGAAGAAGACTGGTCTAGATGGTAGTGTTGAAAATTATAAAGCGAGGTTGGTTGCAAAGGGGTATTCCTAGGTTGAGGGAGTTGATTATGGAGAAATATTTTCCCTTGTAGCAAAGCTAACATCTAGCAGATTTATTTTGTCATTGGCAGCCACGTATGACTTAGAGATCGAGCAGATGGATGTGAAGACAACCTTTCTCCATGGAGAGCTGGAAGAAGAAATTCGTATGTCCTAGCCTGAGCACTTCGTTGAAAAAGGTAAAGAAAACCTGGTCTACAAATTAAAGAAATCTTTGTATGGTTTGAAGCAGTCTCCTAGAATGTGGTACCAAAAATTTGACACTTTTGTGTTGTCTATGGGATTTGTGAGATCAAAATATGATCATTGTGTGTATTATAAATCTGAAAATGATCGTGTGCTTATTATTACCCTGTATGTGGATGATATGTTGTTCATAGGAAATAGTAAGACTATGATTTCTGATCTTAGATCTCAATTGTCTGCAAAGTTCGAAATGAAAGATCTGGGTGCAACAAGGTATATTCTAGGGATGGAAATAACCAAGGACAAAATGAGTAGAAAGCTTTGGGTTAGCCAGAGTAAGTATGTTAACATTGTTCTAGAGAGATTTGGTATGAATGATTGCAAGCAGCTAGTTGTTCCAGTCTTGTAGGGAATGAAGCTATCTGTTGAAGATTGTCCAAAATATGCTACTGAGATGGAGGACATGACCAGGGTGCCTTTTTCAAGTGTTGTAGGTAGTTTAATGTATGCAATGATCTGTACAAGGACAAACATTGCCCAAGTAGTGGGATTTCTTAGCCATTTTACGGAAAATCTGGGAAGGACACATTGGGATTTTGTGAAGAGAGTGTTTAGATATTTAAAGGGAACTTCAGAATATGCTCTGTGTTACCATGGAAATTTGGTTGGTTCATAGAGAACACTCAGCATTCGTGGATATGTGGATTATGATTGAGTAGGGGACATTGACAGCAAAAGATCCACCAGTGGATACACTTTCATGTTAAATGGTGGTGCAATCATTTGGATGAGCAAGCAATGGGCTATAGTTGTTTTGTCCACTACGGAGGCAAAATACATGGCAGCAACTCACGCCCACAAAGAATTTTTTTGGATGAGTCATTTGTGTTCTGATATTGGTTTTGATGTAGGGCATATTACTATTTGTTGTGATAGTCAGAGTGCCATTTTTTTGGCGAAAAATCCAACTTTCTATGCTAGGATGAAACATATCGATGTGCAGTATCACTTTGTTTGAGATATGGTGGAGGATGGAAAGGTTTGTTTAGAAAAGGTGGATACTCTGAAGAATTTTGTTGATGCATTGACAAAGCCAGTGAGCACAAACAAGTTTAGATGGTGTACAAGTTTGATGGGCCTTGGGGCCTATGGTTGTGTTGTGCAGTCTTTGCTCACACGCCCCACTAAAGTAGGGACCCTCTTTTTCCTATCCCTCTTTTGTGCTTATCTTTGAAAATCTTGGGGGTTTTGGTCTTTGATGCTTGCTTTGGTTTTGGGTTCCCTTTTGGTTGAGTTCTTGGTGGCTTTGGTGTCTTGCGGATGTCCTTTTGGGTGGCCTTGTTTTGCCTTTTGTTTTCCTCCTCTGTTGTCTTTGTTTGGGTCCTAAGGGTTGTGGTTTTCTCCCTTAGCTTTCCCTTGTTTCTTTTCCATTGTTTTCTTTTGTTCTACCGGAGGCGGAACTGGGATGGAATTTGATTAGGAACTTTTTGCAAGTTTCGAGTCCGGTTCCAGTTTCGGCTCCAACTCCGGCTCCGCTTCCCACTTTCCCGTTTTTGTCTTCGTGTTGCCCACTTTCGGTCTAAGGGTTGGTTCCCTTAGTCTTTTCTTTTGCTTCGCTTCTTTCGTTGTTTCTTTTTGTTTTGCTAGGACCGAAGGTGCGATGGGATCAGATTTTGAACTCTTCCAAAGTTTGAAGTCCAATTTCCTTTCCCTCTCCGGCTCCAGCTCTGGCCCCCGTCCTTTTGTCTTTATCGTTGCTTTTCCCTTGTGTTCCTACTGTTGGATTTTCTTTCCTTTCATTGGTTCTTCACGGAGTCGGGTGCGAAATGGATCATGGCGAGGAACTTTTCCAAAGTTCCCAGTCCTGATCTGGTTCCAGTCCCGGTTCCGCCCCGTTGGTTTGATTCTTTCTTCGTCGGTGTCATTTTTGGGCCATTTGGCTCTGGTTTCCCTGCGTGTGCTTCGTCTTCTCCATTTGCATTTGGCGAAGTCGGGCAGGGAATGGATCATGACTGGAAACTTTTCCAAAGTTCCCAGTCCTGATCCCATTCCGATTCCCACTCTGGTTCCGCCTGGCTTCTCGTGGGTTCCCTATTTGGTTCCCACTCCGCTTTCATCGGGGTGTTTTTTGTTCCCGCCTATCTTGGCCCTTCGCCCATGTTTTGTTTTGCCTCTGATTATGCCTGGCTTCTCATGGGTTCCCTTTTTGGTTCCCAATCCACTTTTGTCGGGGTGTGTTTTGTTCCCGCCTGTCTTGGCCCTTCACCCGTGTTCTGTTTCGCCTCCAGTTCCACCTGGCTTCTCATGGGTTCCCTTTTTGGTTCCCACTCCGCTTTCATCGGGCTGTGTTTTATTCTGGCCTTTCTTGGCCCTTCGCCCATCTTCTGTTTCACCTTTGGTTCCGTCTAGCTTCTCGTGGGTTCCCTTTTTAGTTCCCACTCTACTTTCGTCGGGGTGTGTTTTGTTCCCACCTGTCTTGGCCCTTCGCCCGTGTTCTGTTTCACCTCTGATTCCACCTGTCTCCTTTTGGGTTTCTGTTCCCGTTTTCACTCTACCCCCGTTGGGTGGGTTTTGGCTTTGTTTCGCCTGTTCCCCTCTCCTTTTCGCCTCTACCTCCGCCTGTTTCTGGCTCCGCTCCCGCCTGGACTACTACTTGGTTCTTTGACCTTGGATTCTTTGCCTTGCCTGATTTCAATGGTGTATTGTGTGTTGATGATGTTTCGTTTGTGTGTAGGTTGGATCGATGATGCACATTGCTAGGATTTGCAAGCATGTACGTTGTGGATTTGGGCACGATTTGCAGCTGTGGTAGCATGGTCCATTCCTACATGAAGGGTCATTGCAGTTGGTGGCCATTAATGGATGGTTGGTGGGACGTGATGGGCTCTTCGTGGTTGGCATCGATCTGGGTCATTCATTCACATCTTTAACCCGATCGATGGTTGGCATTCCTTTTGGATTTCATGCACATTTCCATTCCTTTGTTCGTGTGGGTGGTCATTCATGGCGGGTGTGGCTTGAGGATCTATCCCTTGGTTGCGTGTGACCCTATATTGATCTGATGGCATCCTTTACTGCATTTATTGCTAGGTGGTGGGTTACTGTTGTTTGTCGGGTCGATCTGGTTGGTGGTCGTGAGTTTTGTAACCCTAGCTATGTTCTGAAGCGGGCGATTTTCTATATATTTGGGCACTCTGCCTCTTTTAAAAGGTTGGAATGAGTAGGGATTAGAGGACTGAGTCGGTAAAGACTTGTAATCATCCATAGGTTAGCAGTAGGATAGCATGTTAGCAGATTAGAAGAAGCTTTCACGTTTCAGGCATATGTCGTAATAGACCAGAAATGTTGTAAAGTGATGATTTAATAAAAGGTTTGAACATTGTGTTATGATCGGTGTCTCCTTTGCATTGAATAATCTCACATGTTTCTTGTTTTATCTTTCGAAATGTTTGGAAATGTTTGAATATAGTTTAGATTCAATTTTGCAATGCTTACAATCTGATGTCTGAAGTGTTGTAGCGATCCCTAGTTCACATCTTGGGCAACTTCTTGATTATGGGAATGTTGTGCAGGGTCAACCTATACCATTGTTCATGTGCTTAGTTCAGCTGCATTTATTCATTCAGTCTCATTGAGTGAATGCTTTCAGCCTGAAAATCTCTAAAACCTTAGAAGATTGTACTATTTTCTGCAAGATTGCAGGTATAGCCTAGGTCGACCAAAAATTAGTTTCAAGGGATTGGTCCATTTCAGGTTTTTTTATCATTTGCATGATTAATGTTAGAGTAGTGTTAGTGATTCAAACTTCTGAAACCCTTATCTTTTTTTGTTTCTTTATTAAATGATTATGAAACAAAGTTAAAGCATCATTATGTTCAAAATCTAATGAGTCTAGAAGCTCCCAGCATTCATGCGTAAGGCCCCTTGTGATTACCAGCATCTTCACATTTTATCACTGAGTTTGTTCTACTGCATTGTCATGACCTAACACCTAAGAGACCTTGGGGTTATCTCTTTGTTCATAGAGATCAACCTTTCAAGAGAGATAGGATAGCTTTTATTCTGTCTGAGTTGTTGTCGTGCAGAAACACCAAACAACAGGATTGGTGCTAGAAGGAGGGCCATCAAGCAAGCTAGAGTGCTTTCTGAACGCCATCTCTCCTGAGAGGCTCAAAAGGAGAACCAGATCCATGACAAGGGAAGAAGAAGAGTTCCAGGAATTACCACCTCCAACCAGGTCAAAAAGGACTAGCAGAAGGGAGGAATCATCATCCAATCCGTCACTTACACTGTCTTCACCACCACCCACTCCATCTTCATCCGATTCTGAGGTTGGTTCCATTCCACAACACCAACCAGTCATCCATCTACCATTACCACCCCCACCAATGGCTTTCTTGGCAAACAACCCATCACCCTTGACATTCAACAACTACAATGTCATGCCCAAGAACCCTGAGCACTTCTGCTCCAAGTTTCATACGAATGACCCAAATAGGACAGCAGAGGAACACATTAGAATCTTTCAGACTTGTCTGAGAGACAGAGGGATTAACCATGAGGATGTCGCATGCAGACTCTTACACTATTCCTTAGTAGAGGAAGCCTTCTATTGGTACAACCACTTACCTATTGCTTCCATTCATGGTTGGGCTGAGCTTGAGGCTGCATTCTTACTGAAATTCAAGATTCCCATTAGTGCCAATGAGCTATTTATGTAGTTTACTGGGGTAAAGAGAGAGACCAATGAGCCTATAGGATCATTCAACAATAGGTTTCATCGAGCATACACCAGACTGCAAGCACCTTATGTTGGAAATGAGGCCACTGCCCTAGAGGTTTATTTTGAAGCCCTTGATAGTCTCGCCTCTACCTTCCTCAAGTGGAGGACTAATCCACCAACTACCTTGCTCGCAGCATACACAGAGGTTGTTAAGGTCAACACCAACTTGAGACAACACTTTTCAGGACCCTTTCCATCACTAGGACCAGCTGCTCACCCAAACCAAGTCCAATCTCTCAACCAGGCTCTGACCAATCACACGCCCATCATGAATCATGTTCCACAATTGCCTCTGGTTCCTCACCCGGGTCATCCAATAAGCCAAGTTCAGCCAGTGCCTGGTTATCCCCAGCAGACTTCTAACCATCCCCTCCATTCATAGCTACAAGCTAATTTCCCCACATATTTGCAGAACTCAAAATTTTTGAATCAATCTACTGGTTCTGGAGGAGTGTCGAGGTATTCCCCAAACACTGTGAATCCGATCCCTTACAACAATCCTGATAAAGAAAGGTTGTATGAACTAGCAGAGCAAGTGAAGAAGCTGAACATGGAGGTAACTCGTCTAAGGAACCAGAACAATGTGCTCCAAGCCAATCAAAGGAGCATGCATTCAAATTATAATAGAGGGAAGCAGTATGATAGAAATTGGAATTTTGAAAGAGGACAAGGTTTTGGCCAGAACTTTGATAGAAACCAACAGTGGGGACAAGGATTTGAAAGAAGACAGCCACCTAGGCAAAACAAGCCATGGAATACTAGGCCTAACAATGGGGGAGTTCCCACTCTGCTGGATCAGCCTTCCAATAAAGAAAAATCTCCAGGTGGTGTTTATCTGGTGGAGGCTGCTTTGCTTGGATGGTGCAGACTTCATGAGACAAATCAACATTCTGAACTTGACTGCCCTCAATTTCAAACTGCCGCTTCCATCTTTCAATGTGAAGTTGGAAATAACTCCACCGTCCAAGAATTGGTGCCCTTGAACCCCTACGATTCCTCAGTTTTAGTGTTGAATCATGCTTTATTCCCTAAGGATGAAGAGAATGAACCAAAAGAAGAATCAAGCAACCAGAATGGAGAGGCTGAACAAGTACTCAATGAAGATGAAATCTCTCAGCTATTTGATGAAGAAACTAAGAATGAAAATGGCCCATTGGATGAAGAAGAGGTTGATGTTGAAGAGGTGCAAATATTTCAACAACTTGTCAGAAAGTATGATCTGAGGAGCAAGCCCCACAGGAATCCACAAGCTGGGGAACCGTTCACTACATCTGCCCCTCCACATAGTTTCACTACTCCACCGGATGCACATGCCAATAATGATCTGTCCTACCCTCAGATGCCTACACAATACCTGAGGAAGGAGGGACAATCGGATGTCTCCAAGGGAGGCATTGCTGATGTAACGAGGGAGAAGAAGGTTGGCCATTCCAAGGAGCTTCACACCAACCTGAATGTGGAACAGATGGGAGAATATGTTATCAAGGAACTCAAAAGGGTAAAGGTGAGTCTTTCTGCTTTTGAATTATTAAGAGTTCCTAAAATCAGAAATGCAGTCCTTGGGTCCTTTAATTCAAGTGTAGCAATCCTAGGAGTAGCTACTAATGAAGCAGTTGCAAGATCCCCTATTTTACAAATACCCAAAGGTCCTAGTCCTTCACAACCCAAGGATATGGGTAGAGAAAAGGATAAGAGTCAGGTTGCCCAAGCTGACTCACAGTTGAGTTTATTCTAGGGCAAGGTGGAAACCCCTCCTTTCCTAATTTCCATTTGTATATTTGGTAAAAACCTACACAATTGCCTGTTGGATTCGGGGGCATCCACAAATGTTATGCCATTTTCTATTTGTAGGGCTCTTGGTATTACCCCTGCTATTTCTCAAAAGAAAGTCACCCAATTAGACAAAACAGAGGTGAACATTATAGGAGAACTAAATATGATTCCCATGCAAGTTGCCTCGGACCCTAGAGTGCAACAAGTGTTCAATATTCAGGTAGCTGACATCCCTGACACCTATGGTCTGATTTTGGGTAGAGAATTTACCAAGGAACTCAATGGGTACACATCCACAGATCACTCCCATATGTGGATCCCCTGGAAAGGAGTCCCAAATCATATCAGAATTGAGAGGGAACCAAGAATGAAGTATGTCATTACTGAATATCAGAATACTTCAAATGAGGTATTGGTGGCAGAAGTCGGTATGGGAAATTATATCCTAGCCTCCCTACTTTGGATGAAGAAGAAGTCTTGATGCTGAAAATCTCTTTTGGTGAATCCACACCCAAAGCCCTGGGCCCCGAAGTAATGCTTGACCAAACAACAGGATTGGTGATAGGAGAGGAACTTGAGGATCAGGAAGAGAAGCAACTTGGCCTACTAAATAACTTCCAAGAATTTATCCAAAACTGGGTAGAAAATCATGTTCAGCTGGGTAGACACATGCATTTTGAAGAATTGCTTCTCCCTAATTGGTGTCGAGTGCACAATGATCCTCATTCTGAATTAGAGTGTTGCTTGTGTCAAGCTGCAATAGAATGAATACAAAGACACATCAACACAACCCCAATTATTGGGTCAGGTGTAAAGGTCATTCAAATTAATCAAAATGGAAAGGATCCAAAACCTCTAGACAAACCTTCGGGTGTCAGTAAGAACCAAGGTATCTCAAGAAAAGCAAGATCTGATGATTGTTGGGTATTGAGGTTTGATGGATCCAAATCCAAGCAAGGTGCTAGAGCAGGACTTGAGCTGATCAGTCCTAAGGGTAAGAACTACTTTGTTGCTCACAGACTCCAATTCCAATGCACCAACAATGTAGTGGAGTATGAAGCTCTAGTTCATGGGCTGCTAATGGCACATAAAAAGAAAGTCAAAATTCTCCAAGTATTCGGAGACTCTGAGCTTGTGGTCAGGCAATTAAGAAAGCAATACTCATGTCATAATCGTAGAATGACCAACTATAGGCATAGAATTTAGGACCTTATTGAAGGATTTGATGCCTTCAACATTCAATTCATTCCTCAGAGTAAGAATTAGAATATCAATTCTTTGGCACAAGCAGCAAGTACATTGCATCCATTATCACTTTCGGGCCTAAAGAAGTTCACTGTGGAACTTGTCCCAACACCCTCGGTGCCTAACAATGTCACCAACTTTTAGGTATTTGAAGATGATAAGCACATTCTTGATTTTATTACTAGCTGTGATGTATTTGCTTCCCAAGTAATTGATGAGGTCGAGCCCCAGGAGGCTGAAATTGACTTGGAAGAAGTCCTCAATTTGAAGACTAATACTATCCCAAGAGGCATGGTGCAATTAGAAAGGATCTTTGATTTTGATAGGATTAAAGATCAAGGGCAAAAAATGAAAAAGGAATCCCTCAACTATCAATGTGAAACATACAACATGGGGACCCAAGGTGATGTCAAAAATGTCCTTATTGGTAAGGTGTGCACTCCAGAGGAAAAGAAAGGAATTATCGATGCCTTGCACACATATCACAATGTGATAGCCTGGAGCTACGATGACTTGAGAACATATGACACTTCGGTCATCACACACACCATTCCCCTCAAGTCTAGTGTCAAGCCATTCAGGCAAAGACAAAGACCAATAAATGCTTTGTTGGAGCCCATTATTCAAAAGGAAGTGCAGAAGCTACTGTTAGCATGAAACATATTCCCAATAAGACATTCGACATGGGTCGCTAACTTAGTTCCGATCAGGAAGAAGAATGGGGAAATCAGACTATGTGTCAATTTCAGGAACCTGAACAGAGCATCAAAGAAGAATAATTATCTAGTCCCTTCACTAGATGAGGTGCTTCAGGTTGTCAATGGATCCCATATGATGTCCTTCTTGGATGGATACTCTAGATACAATTAGGTCATGGTTCACTATGAGGGCGGGCACAAAATTGCCTTTACTACAAAATGGGCAACCTTTGCTTACTAAAGAATTCCCTTTGGATTAATCAATGTTGGAGCTATGTTCCAGAGAGAAATGGATATTGCCTTCAAGGACATCATTGGCAAGTGCATAATCATCTACATGGATGATTTGACAGTCTTTTCCAAGAAGAGAAGTAATCATGTTGCAGATTTATGCAAAGTATTCCACAAATGCAGAGAATTTGGTATTTCACTCAAAAAGAAGTGCATTTTTGGAATCACTGAAGGAAAGCTATTAGGACACATTATTTCAAAATAGGGTATTTCCATTGATCCTGAGTGAGTGGAGGCAATTTTGAAAATTCCACCCCCTGCAAGCAAAAAGGAAATGAAGTCCTTCTTTGGCAAGATTAATTTTGTTAGAAAATTTATCACTGGATTTGCAGAAATAGTCAAGTCGTTGAATGCCATCATGAAGCAAGAAGCGAAGATTGAATGGAATTCAAAAGCTAAGGAGGAATTTGCAAAGGTCAAGAGGGCTATCATTAAGGCCCCTATTTTGGTAAGTCTCAATTACACTAAGCCGTTCTACATCTACTCGTTTGCCTCTGATTACTCTTGTGCTGGCTTGCTGACACAAAATTCTGATCAAGGGAATGAACATCTCATAGCATTCATGAGTGCACCTTTGAAGGATTTCGAATTGAGGTATCCTAGTGTTGAAAAGTAGGCCTATGCCTTGGTCCAAGCTGTGAAGAAGTTTAGGCACTACATACTGAGAAACAAGGTCTTTGTTATAGTCCCTAACCCTGCGGTCAAGTTGTTGCTGATGCAAAATGAGTTGGGTGAACGTAGAGCCAAATGGGTGACTATGTTACAAGAATATGACATTGAAATTCAACCCATGAAGTTGGTAAGGGGCCAAGGACTGACCAAGACAATGGCAGAAATGGGTCCTGACCTTCTGACTCGGCATTATAATCTTGAGGATTTTTCTCCAGGGAGCTGGTATGATGACATTGTTTACTACTTGTTGTATCAGCAATGTCCCAAATACTTGAATTCAATACAAAGGAGAGCCCTACATTTGAAGAGTGGCAGTTACATGATGAAGGGAGTTGTTTTATATAAGAGAAATCATGAGGGTGTCTACCTGAGATGTCAAGGGAAAGAAGAGGCAGGCAAGGTGATGGCTGAGTTTCATGATAAATATGGCACAGGCCATGGTTTAGCATCTTCCACTACGAATCAGATTTTGAGGGTAGGTTACTATTGGCCTACCTTGTTTAAGGACGTACATAACTATGTGAGAATCTACCATATGTGTCAAACCGCAGCAAGCTGAGAGAGATGTGCAGCTCTTCCACTTTGACCTGTCGTAGAGGTAAAACCATTTGCACAATGGGGAATGGACTTCATAGGTCCAATCAACCCACCTTCATCTATAGGCCACAAGTATATTCTTACCATAACTAATTATTTTACTAGATGGATTGAGGCTCTTGCGTGCAAACAATGTACTTCCGAAGTAGTAATCAATTTCATGGAATCTGGTATTATTAATCGCTTTGGTTGTCCATTAGTTGTAGTTTGTGACAATGGTTCTGCATTCACATCTCTAAAGTTTTCTAATTGGGCTTATGACCATGTGATTACCATCAAATTTGCATCTAACTACTATCCACAAGGGAACGGTTTAGCTGAGTCTTCCAATAAGAACCTTTTGACAGTCATCCGAAAAATATTAGACAAAAACGCCAAGGATTGGCATACCCAACTTAGATTTTCTCTTTGGGCAGACCAAACTAGACAGAAAACATCCATAGGAACCTCTCCTTATCACTTAGTGTATGGTTTGGAACCCATTTTTCCCATCCAGCTGAAAATCCCTACCCTGCAATTTATCAATGAATATTATGAGGGAGAAGATAAACGTGAAGCCCGCTTGGCTGAACTATTACACCTTAAAGAGAAAAGAGATGAAGCCTTAGAAAACTTTGCCAAACATCAAGGTGTATTGAAATGATGGTTCGATAGGAGAACCAAGGTGAAAGCCTTTAGAATCTTCGACTTGGTTCTTTACTGGGATAAATCCCATGACAAAAAGGGGGAGCATGGGAAATTTGACAGACTTTGGCTTGGCCCTTATCAAGTTGCAGAGATTCTGGGAGATAATGCCTTCCGTTTAAAAACTCTCATTGGATAAAATATCCCACTGCCTATCAATGGGTAGTATTTGAAGCATTATTTCCGGTCTTGAGTTGTTTTTAACTCAGTCCTTGTATACTAGTAGATTAGATTTCCTTTTGTTGTCTTGTTTCTGTTTTGCTTTGGTTTTGGGGTTTCTTTTGGTTTTGGCTCTGCTTGTCTGTTGTCTCTCTTGGGTTGTCCTCCTTGCTTTTGGGCTTGTTGCATCTATACAACTGGTTGCTCATCTGGGGCTGCTTTGGGATTTCTTTTACAAACTCTTATCATCCTTTTGGATTCATTCAAACTGGTAGATTTCCTTCATCTGATGTTGCATAAGTAGGGAATTGGAGTCGATGTCTAAGTTAAATTCTAGAATATATTTGGGTCTTATATCTTCGCACATATCTTAAGAATTATGAGGTTGTGTGTGGTCTTTAGGAGGTCTGACTGAGTGAAAAATCTTAAATTCTTCTCCATTTCCGCTGTGGTTCTCATCCTTGAGTGTGGGATTCATTGTCCACAAGGTGAAAAGTAAAGCTTTAAAAGAAAATCTCAAAAGAGAATATCAAAAGAAAAGAAAAAGAAAACGTTGAAAATCAAAAAGGTTCACCTTTTCAAGGACATCCTAGTATCTCTACCGGGGCTATGGATGCCTGGCTAGTAGTAGAGCTATGCTAGGGAGAATCACAATGATAACCTCACCAGGGCTATGGATGCCTGACTGGCAATGAGGCCCTATCCAAGTTGCTTTTGGAGTTAGAATCCTTACGTAGCCCTATTAGACTAAATTTGGTCCTTGTTGCAACTTAGGAAGGTAAAATCAATGCATATGCACACACTTTGACCTTGGTACAGGAAAGGTTTGCTTGCTTGTGGTGTCTGAAACCTTGTCTAGGTGTAACCTGATGCTTGGAAAGAAACCAGAGATTTTGAGTTCATGATGATAGTTTGTCATCGAAATGCTCTGGAGCATTTCCCCAGCGGAGTCATCGTTTATTGTGCAGTCTTTGCACACACACCCCACTAAAGTAGGGCCCCTTTTTTGCATGCCCCTCTTTTGTGTTTATCTTTGAAAATCTTGGGGGTTTTGGTCTTTGGTGCTTGCTTTGGTTTTGGGTTCCCTTTTGGTTGAGTTCTTGGTGGCTTTGGTGTCTTGCAGATGTCCTTTTGGGTGGTCTTCTTTTTCCTTTTTTTTTCCCCCTGTGTTGTCTTTTTTTGGGTCCTAAGGGTTGTGGTTTTCTCCCTTAGCTTTCCCTTGTTTTCTATTGTTCTACTGGAGGTGGAACCGGGATGGAATTTGATTCTGAACTTTTTGCAAGTTCTAAGTCTGGTTCCAGTTCTGGCTCCGACTCCGGCTCCACTTCCCGCTTTCCCGTTTTTGTCTTCATGTTGCCCGCTTTCGGTCTAAGGGTTGGTTCCCTTAGTCATTTATTTTGCTTCGCTTCTTTCTTTGTTTCTTTTTGTTCTGCCAGGACCGGAGGTGGGATGGGATCAGATTTTGAACTCTTCCAAAGTTTGAAGTCTGGTTTCCTTTCCCTCTCTGGCTCCGGCTCCGGCTCCCCTCCTTTTGTCTTTGTTGTTGCTTTGCCCTTGTGTTCTTGTTGCTGGATTTTCTTTCCTTTCGTTGGTTCTTGGTGAAGTCGGGTGTGAAATAGATCATGGCTAGGAACTTTTCCAAAGTTCCCAATCTTGATCCAATTCCGGTCTCGGTTCTGCCCTATTGGTTTGATTCTTTCTTCGCCATGTCATTTTTGGGCCGTTTGGCTCTGGTTTCCCCGTGTGTGCTTTGTCTTCTCCATTTGCATTTGCCTGAGTCGGGCGCGAAATGGATCATGACTGGGAGCTTTTCTAAAGTTCCTAGTCCTGATCCCATTCTGGTTCCTTCTCTAGTTCCACCTAGCTTCTCGTGGGTTCCCTTTTTGGTTCCCACTCCGCTTTTTCCAGGGTGTGTTTTATTCCCACCTATCTTGGCCCTTTGCCCGTGTTCTTTTTTGCCTCTGGTTCCGCCTGGCTTCTCGTGGGTTCCCTTTTTTATTCCCACTCCACTTTCGCCAGGGTGTGTTTTTTTCTCACCTATCTTGGCCCTTCACCCGTGTTCTGTTTTGCCTTCGGTTTCACCTGGCTTCTTGTGGGTTCCCTTTTTGGTTCCCACTCCACTTTCGTTGGGGTGTGTTTTGTTCCCACCTATCTTGGCCCTTCGTCGTGTTCTGTTTCGCCTCTGGTTCCACTTGGCTTCTCGTGGGTTCCCTTTTTGGTTCCCACTCCGCTTTCATCGGGGTGTGTTTTATTCCCACCTGTCTTGGCCCTTCGCTTGTGTTTTTTTTCACCTCCGGTTCCGCCTATCTCCTTTTGGGTTTCTATTCCCATTTCCGCTTCGCCCCCATCGGGTGGGTTTTGGCTTTATTTTGCTTGTTCCCCTCTCCTTTCCACCTTCACCTCCACCTATTTTTGCTTGGTTCTCCGACCTTGGATTCTTTTCCTTGCTTGATTTCGACGGTGTATTGTGTATTGATGATGTTTCATTTATGTGCAGGTTGGATCAATGATGGACGTTGTTGGGATTTGCAAGCGTGTACGTTGCGGATTTGGGCATGATTTGTGGCTGCGGTAGCATGGCCTATTCCTGCACAAAGGGTCATTGCAATTGGTGGCCATTAATGGTTGGTTGGTGGGACGTGATGGGCTCTTCGTGGTTGGCATCAATCTGGGTCGTTAATTCGCATCTTTAACCCGATCGATGGTTGGCATTCCTTCTGGCTTTTGTGCGCGTTTCCATTCCTCTGTTCATGCAGGTGGTCATTCATGGTGGGTGTGGCTCAAGGATCCATCCCTTGGTTGTGTGTGACCCTATATTGATCTGATGGCGTCCTTTGCTGCATTTATTGTTGGGCAGTGGGTTACTGCTGTTTATCGGGTTGATCTGGTTGGTGGCTGTGAGTTTTGTAACCCTAGCTCTGTTCTCATGCGGGAAATTTTCTATATATTTGGGCACTCTGCCTCTTTTAAAAGGTTGGAATGAGTAGGGATTAGAGGACTGAGTCGGTAAAGACTTGTAATCATCCATAGGTTAGTAGTAGGATAGCATGTTAGTAGATTAGAAGAAGCTTTCATGTTTCAGGCATATGCCGTAACAAACCAGAAATGTTGTAAATGTGATGATTTAATAAAAGGTTTGGACATTGTGTTATGACCGATGTCTCCTTTGCATTGAATAATCTTGCATGTTTCTTGTTTTATCTTTCGAAATGTTTGGATATGTTTGAATATAGTTTAGATTCAATTTTGCAATGCTTACGATCTGATGTCTGAAGTGTTGTAGCGATCCCTGGTTCACGTCTTGGGAAACTTCTTGATTATGGGAATGTTGTGCAAGGTCAACCTATACCCCCGTTCATGTGCTTAGTTCAGCTACATTTATTCATTCAGTCTCATTGAATGAATGCTTTCAGCCTGAAAATCTCTAAAACCTTAGAAGATTGCACTATTTTCTACAAGATTGCAGGTATAGCCTAGGTCGACCAAAAATAAGTTTCAAGGGATTGGTCCATTTCAGGTTTTTTTATCATTTGCATGATTAATGTTAGAGTAGTGTTAGTGATTCAAACTTTTGAAACCCTTATCTTTTGATGTTTCTTTATTAAATGATTATGAATCAAAGTTAAAGCATCATTATGTTCAAAATCTGATGAGTTTAGAAGCTCCTAGCATTCATGCATAAGGCCCCTTGTGATTACCGACATCTTCACATTTTATCACTGAGTTTGTTCTACTGCATTGTCATGACTTGACACCCAAGATACCTTGGGGTTATCTCTTTGTTCATAGAGATCAACCTTTCAAGAGAGATAGGATAGCTTTTATTCTATCTGAGTTATTGTCATGTAGAAACACCAAACAACAGGTTGTTAGTAAATTTGAAGTTTGGAGGAAGCCAATAAGTCTTTGTCAAGTGGGAGCTTGTTGGAAAATGTGCCTCAACTTGTAGGCCTTAACCTCTATTAATAAATTGATGAATTTACTCTCCCTATCATGAAGTCATTCCTTTATCTTTGGCGGAAACACATTGGTCATTGGCTTCATCAGCAGAATGATCATATATCGGTGAGTGACAATGTGTTGTCTCATCGATATGTTGATATGCGATAAGTGTTGTGTCGGTGAGACTTGGGGTCATCGGTGGAACTCGATCAGTAGTCTCAACGATAGAACGATATGCTATGTCGGTGTGACTTGGGGTCTTCGATGGAACTTTTCATTGGGCTACGCCAATGGACCGATGGCAGATGCAAGCAACTTGGTGGGGACCATAGCATGAGTGTACCGGAGAATGGGGATCTTGATCTACGGTTGAGATTTGACTAATCCAACAATGCTCGTTTTATTCTGCGCTCAGTTGAGGAGAGTACCGATGAACTCTTGTGAGCCAAGCGGAATTATTTAAGTGTTTGACACTTGGTGGCATGCAAGGTAAGCAGGATTCAAACACGTGTCGTTGTTTCAGAGAAGCTTGTTGGGAATATTGTAGATGCCCTTTTGATTCCCCAAAAGTGCACAAGATGTATACGTATGTCTTGGTGGACTCTGGCAGTTGGATGATCGAACAGTTATTGCCATACCACAGTAGTCGTTAGGCCATACCGCGGTAGCTCGGTGGGTGTTGCTTGGGGCACAGTTGACCGCTTCGATAGTCAAAGTAATGGATGAATGGTGTGATGACACGTGGCGCGATCTCATTCATTTATTTTACATCGTTGTTATAAATCAACTATCATTGGTTGAATGTTTAAATCTGTGAAAGCGATGTGTGCATTAACTGCAAAGTTCAATTCAGTGGTTGACAGAATCTGATTATGGAAAATAGAAGTAAATGTTGGGTGGCCCGATGCATGATTGCAGGGTGGTTGGTCAAGGATCGGTTTTTCTTGTCAGACAGAGGTGTAATTAAATACACCCGATTGGTTGGTTGATTTAATAATGCACGTAAGACTTGTAACAGTTGAGTGTATTGTAAGAAGTCACTAAGGGGTGACGAAAAAGTCTGAATTCTATGTGTGCTGCAATAGCATTGTAATACAAGGAAGGAAGTCTAAGAGAGGTCTGCTAACTTTGTATGTAAACATTTTACTGTAATACAAAGTGATTGCTTTTGGTGTGGTGGGTTTTTTCCTGAAAGGGTTTTCACTCGTAAATTTGTTGTCTTCTTTGTTTGTATGCTTTATTTTTGTTACTCTTGTTATCCTATATGTGTGCATCTTAAGTTTTAATATTGGTCTTTTCACTTCTCCTCTGTGGTTTTAGCGTTAGGAAAGCGTTTCCGCACACTTGCTTTTCCTTTCACAAAGAAGCATTAACACCAACA
Source organism: Sequoiadendron giganteum (assembly GCA_007115665.2). Taxonomy (NCBI): domain Eukaryota; kingdom Viridiplantae; phylum Streptophyta; class Pinopsida; order Cupressales; family Cupressaceae; genus Sequoiadendron; species Sequoiadendron giganteum. The sequence continues at coordinate 41,668,655 of CM021102.1, read as the reverse complement.
GTAGAAACCCCCCCCATAATGCTAAAAAGGGAGAGGCGTGACAGGTACACTAAAATTGAATGCTAGAAAGAAGTGCATGAAGAAGAATTAGGAACATTTGAACGTCAAAACATGAAAGTACCCACATATAAAGGGTGTGAAAATAAAATTCTCACTTGCATGAGGTTTTTATCATGGAAGGGACACTCACTTGACAAAGGTATGATGACAAACAAAGGAAAAACATCAAACCCCTCATGGCACTTCATAACATAGTGTGAGTATAATAGGGCACAAAGTGATGTGCAAGATCCCATTAATACATACACCTGATATGGCACTTTATTTCAGTGTGTTTACATAATGGAAAATCCATACAATGGGATCCCATAATGTCCAAAAAGGACTACATGCTGAAAATACAATTCTCTGGTAGAAAAAGAGGAAACTAATAGAAACATGATGAAGTACATGAAAAAACATGCACTTTAAAAAAAACGGCACCCAAAAATGTGTTCAGATGCAAAAGATGTGGCTCGTAAAAGTTTCCAAAACAAGAACTAAACAACAACAACAACACTAAGAAAACACAATTCTAGAAAAAAAACAAAATTCCAAACTAGAAAAAACAAAAAAACCTACACCACTGAGAAGAGCGTGAAATTTCACCCCATTTCAAAAAAAATTGCACTCAAAAAGACCACCGTATGGCCGAGATATGGCCTCTGGAAGTTGAGGTGCAAAAGTGAAAAGCCCAATGGAGAGGGGTTGAGCTTGGCAAAAAAAACCTCCACCAAATGTAGCAACAATTCTGCCAAATGTAGAAGCCTGTCAATTTTAGTGCTCTCAGAAAAAAAAAAAAACTCCTCCAACCAGGTGCATTTATTTTGCAAAAAAAAAAAACAAAAATTTGGCTATTTTATTTTAAAGTTAAAAATGCCAAAAAAACTATTATATTTTTATATATATATAAAAGATTTTTTATTTTTTTATTTTTAAAAGTAAAAAATCATAAAAAAACTTTATATATTTTTATTTTAAAAAAATATATATATAAAAAATGAATTTGCTTTTAAAAAAAAAAAAATTTAAAAAACATGGCCCATGGGCCGCCACCCTGCCACTAGCAGGAGGCGGTACCCCCTAGTACCACCCATGGGTGGGACCCAAGGGACCGCCACCCTGCCATGGCAGGGGGGTGGTACCCCACATTAAAAAGGGGGTCGGATTTTATTTTTTTTAAATAACTTCTTAGAAACCCAAAAAACCTCCAAAAACCTACAGAACTTTTTTTAAAATATCTTTTTCTAATTTTATTATTTTTATTTTTAAAAAAATCGCAAGAAAAATTTAATAATATTTTTTTTTTGAAAATTTACCTCGATACGTGTGTTGGGGAGGTCTTATGACCTTCCTGGCAAAAATAAATTGCCTCAAAAACTCCCAACACCAATTTTCACAATTTGATAGGCAATCTTAAATTTTTTGGGCCATTTGAGCGCAATGGTGACGTCTGTTTTACGCCAAAATGCATTGAAATTACAGCTACCCCCCGGATCTAGAAATAAAGCAACTGCTTCAAACTTTTGTAGATCTGGTGTCAAGAATCCAAATCAAGCGAAACAAAAGGTAAATTCGACTTTCTCAATAGCTCTAAATCCAACTGCGAGGTCCTTTTTGCACCAAAATGCACCAGAAAATGCCCAGCTCCAAAATTTGCAAAAAAATAAAAGGTGATTCAGATCTGAAGCCTGTAACCCTTGTTGAAGAAAAAAAAAACCTCACAAATCAAGAAGGGGTTCATTGAATCCACGCTCTACTACCATGTTAGAATTGTGAAACAAGCACAAAACCATGAGCCACGGGATCAAACAACAAACAAATACACCTTCCACGCAAGAGATCTACAAATAATATGTGCAATATTCCTCAACAAGAAAAAACTATAGAAGCAAGAGACTTTCAAGAAGATATCAAAGCTCAAGATAATTACAATGAGGGTTGAGTGCTTATAAGAGAAAAACCCTGAATGAGAAAGGGATCAGATCATGACAAGTGTCAACATCGCATGAGATGAGACATAATGATCTAATAATAGCTCAACTAATAAAGTATAAAACACTCCTAAGTTTAGCTTAAGTGCATGAGAATAAATGCGACTAATAATCAATTAAAGATAAATTAATTATTAGCTAATGCATAATAACTCTAACACTTCAAACCCTTGTAGATCAATCAAAACATAACAAAATTTGACTAAACAATAGGAAAACCTGACTTTATTTAACACCCTGAATTCAATGGTTGGATCAAAAAAACCCCAACTCACACCCAACAAAAATTTCATGCCAAGATTGGCCCCTCAGATCTGGGAAGAAGTCGGTAACACTGAAGCTCTGATATAATGTAGGAGTTTATGGTGAACTCCTCAACACCCCAGGATCACTTTCAAGACAAAATAACTTCCACAAGAGATAAATGGTAGAAATATCATGCTATGATTATGGATGTAAGAATGCCAAAAATGAATATGACAATGTATAGATGAAGTCTTGCTTATATAGGTAAGGTGAAGTTATGTACCAGCATTAAATGAGTGTCATAATTAAATGGCATGACACAATATCAAATGACCTAGGACACAAGTATTAAATAAAATCCAACTAGATAATATAAGTGACAACTAATACTTAACTAGAAAGATTCCTTCCTAGGACCTAAGTGGAATTAACATGTAAATAGGGCCTAGATAGGTAAAACACCTATTTACACCGACAGTTCATCCATATCAGATGTTTTACAATTCTCAACAACTACAAATATATATCCTTTCATGATTGAAAACTTTAGGTTATCTTCAATGTTTTGAGCTATTGCAAATGCTTGAAGAAGTGGTGTACGATATTTATCCCTTAGTAAGAAACTCATATCCTTATTAAATGCACCTAATTATATAATTAGGCACATTGAATCGTTGGTTCTAATGTTCTCTGGAATGTCTTTGACAATTTTTGCAAATCTTAAATTAAAACATGGAACCAACTCCTCTTCATCCTTCTGAATGTTAATGAGTTTATTGATAAATGAAATTACATCAATTCTCTCACCAAATTGATCAATAAACACTACCTTGAATTCTTTCCATGAAGAAATAAAACACACAATAAAATAAAAGAACCAATCTCTTACATTATCTTTTAGGAGTCATTGAACAAATAACTTTATGACAACATCCTCTTATTCAATCTCATAATATCCCATCAAATCACTAAATGTTTACAAAATTCTTACATGCTAATTCAAAACTCTTTCCATTAAAATTTGGCAAGTGCTCTCTAACTTCATTATAAATAGGATTTGGATAGCTGTGGATACCATTGAAATCTAGTGCTTTGTATCTTCCAACAGAGAAAGCCTTTCAAGGAGGACATGATTGGGGCTATTGTAAATTATGGATTATGCCATTTGAATTTAAAAAGGAAAATCTATAATAACAATACATCTTCAAATATGCTTTTAGTGAAATCCTATTTCCCTTACAATCGTTTGTTCTAGCTATCTTTTAACTTGACAAGCTCTCATAATCACACAATATAACCCCTTGTTTCTCCAATATTTGGATCATTTCTCAGTATCAAACTATGACATTAAATGTAATACCTCTTGTTAATTACACAAATCCTATGCATCTAAAAAGGTTTGATATATGAGCTTGTTAGCAACTTTGGCAGCCTGCAATAATTTTGGAAGGGGTAGGAGCCGTTGGAATGGTTGAGTGTCGAAATAGGAAAAAAATTTGAAGACACCAGGGTTTGCAGTATGATGGATGACCTCAACATCATTGGCCTTTCGATAGGAGAAGGGGAAGAAACATCCAGAACAGAAAAACAATTGATTCTTCCCAGGCATGGCAGGCTCTGGGTAACCAGGTGTTTAGAATTGGGGGAATTGGAAATGAAGGTTGAAAGGTTGGTCATTTGCAGCAAAATGAAGGGAGGTTCAGATTGTTGTATTCAACTGGAAAAGTAGATTTCAGACAACTGGAAGGAAAATTTTGGTGCCCAAAACACCAGAGTGAGAAAGCAGAGACAAGCAAGGTAATGTCCATTTTTCCCCCCGCCACTATGGTCTCTTTGTTATTGGAAAATAGAGAATGGAGTGATTCAGTCATCTTTCTAAAGGCTCGTGCTTTCTTTATGAGATGGGGTGGGAAATGGCCGACTTTTACTAAGATCAGGGCTTGGTGTGATAAAAATTGGGGCAAAGATTGTGGTCTTAAAACCTTGGAAAATGATTTCTATTTGGTAGTTTGTCAAATAGTCCAGGATGAGGAATGGATCATAAATAGCGGTCCATTCATGATGGAGGGGAGGGGTTTTTTCATTCTAGATAGGACTCCAAAATTTGATCCTAACACAAAAAATGTTGAGAAAGTGCCAATGTGGATTAGATTGAAGAATCTTCCTCAGGAATATTGGGATCTGGAAACACTCAAAAACATTGGAAACAAACTAGGTGTCTTTGTGAATGTGGAGGAAGCTGTGGAAAAAATAGACTATAGCATGTTTCCCAGGATCTGCATTTTAAGGCAAGCAATACACTCTCTACCTGAAATGCTATAGTTGAAAATAGGGGAAGGTGTTTGGCGTCAAAAGGTGGAGGTTGAGGAAGCAATGATTTCTTGTGTGAAATATTTAGGGAAAGAAAATTTAGATGGCCACTGCCCATCGGTAGCAAAAGGAAAAGGTTTAGCCCAGAACACTCTTGCTGAGGAGTTGATGACTTTGACCAAACCTACTAGTTGGGAAGATCTATGGAACTCACAAGAATGGGATTCTCAGTGGAGGCATTTGAATGACTTGTCCGAAGTGAAAATTGAGATAAATCACATCTGGGAAGGAAGTCAGAAAGAGGAGATAGATTTTCTCTTCAAAAATGGGGTTGAGTAAATGTCTCAGGTATGGACACATCATGACTCGAACCACATGGTGAATTCCTTTTTTATCAAAATTTCAAAACAAGCGAAGGTGGTGATGGCCTTAGAAGAACTTCTGGTAGATTTGAATCTCCAAAGAGATGAAAATGATGTTTTGGATGGGCAGAATGAATCTGCCTGAATGGATGAAGTTTTAAATGTGGGACAAAATATATATAAAAGGACTGATGGACCTAAACATGAACCAACTTCACAAGGCAATCCCCACTCTCCAAGAAAAAATGAGAGTGTTAATAGACACCTACAAGGTTGAGATGAAAAACTTGGGGAAGTTTTGGATCATAGCTCTCCATGTAATAATAGGCAAGATTGTGAGGTTGAAGCCAAGCAGTGTGAAGATGACTTTTTAGGGGAAAATGAAGAAATTATCTTTAAGGATATCCCCACCTCCCCTATTAGGAATCTTGAGAGTGCCTTTGAAGGAGTCAGAGATAGTGGAGGGACCCTGGAAGATTCAGATTTTGAGATGGCATCGGATGAGGAGCATGATGGTGAAGATTTGCTTGGTCTATAGGATAGCTTAGGAATTGTGGAAAAGAGAACCATAGAGCAATCTTCTTCTTTAATTAATAAGGCTAATATTGGAGAAGAAAAAGTGTGGTCCTAAAACTAATAGGATGCGTCTCGAAATGGATGGTAATGTGGCTGACCAGAGAAAATTGAGATTGGGAAAAGGCCGAAAGCCATGAAAATCTTATTGTGGAGTGTCAGGGGCTACAATGCCCCTGAAAAAATCCATTTGATCAAAAGATGTTTGGATCAAACGAGGTCGTCTTTTGCTTTTCTTCAAGAAACTAAAATTAAGGAGCTTGATTTTGAATCCTTTTATAAGTGCTTTAGCAGGTGGAAGTGTTCTTTTACTGGGGTAGTTGGTGCTTCAAGGGGCCTTGGTTTCCTTTGGAATGATTCTCTAGTTGATGTTCAGATTGTTCATCAAGATAGGTTTAGGAAATGGTTGAGTGTTGTTTCAAAACAGCTTAGGGTAATCTTTTTTATATTCAATATTTATGGTCCTACTAGCTCGGCCCAGAAAAAGGTGCTTTGGCAAGAACTTTCAACTTTGTTAGGTCTTGAGGATGGGAAGATGTTTCTCTTGGGTGGTGATTTTAATTCTATTCTAAATCCTGCTGACAAACTGGGGGGAGTGTGTTGGGCTAGTCAAAGCCAACAGGACTTCAATGATTTTATTGTGAATAATGGCCTTATTGAATTGCCTTATAAAAATGGTGATTCCACTTAGACGAATCGAAGAGGGGGATTTCTTAATATAGCTGAGAAGCTGGATCATTTTTTTCTAGCTAGTGATTGGGCTTCTCATCAATTGACTTATGAGGTGAAGATCATTCCTAATACTGGTTCAGACCATTATCTCGTTGGATTGAGAATTCAAGAAGAAGATACACCGGATCGGTTCCCTTTCAAGTTTTAAGCAATGTGGTTCTAGGATGAAGGGTTTAAGAAACTGGTTGTTGAGTGGTGGAGAAGTGCCCTAGAAAGATCCAAAAATAAAGCTTTCATTTTCTTCAAGAATCTCCAATTCCTTAAAGAGCAGCTCAAGAAATGGAATAGGGAGTCCTTCAAGAATGTTTTTTGCTAAGAAATTAAGGTTGGAGGAAGAGTTGAAGGCTTTACATACTAAAGTGATTGAGAAGGGAATGATGGAAGAATATTTTGCTTTGGAGAAGATATTGAACAAAGAATATTCAGAAATTTTAGCTCGAGAGGAAGTTTATTGGAGGCAGAAATCTCATGAAAGTTGGCTTAAGGAGGGGAACTGCAACACCAATTTTTTTCATAATTTTGTGAAGGTGCGTAGATCGAATAATAATATTTTTTCGATCAAGGATTTGAATGGAAATGTCTTGACTGATCCTGCATAGATTAATATGGAAGCAATAAGGTTTTACTTTGATATGTTTAGGGATAACTCGGATGCAATTTTGTCTGACTTTAGCATTCTAGATGTTATCCCTAGCTCTTTTTTCGAGGCTCAGAATGCCATGCTTATGGAGGAAGTATCTTTAAAAGAAGTTAAAAATGCCTTATTCAACCTAGGTGGCGACAAAGCTCCTAGTCTAGATGGGTTTTTGGTGTGTTTCTTTCAAAAATTATGGGATATTTTTTCTCAATATTTATGGGAGGTGTTTGAAGGATCCAGGAAAGGTGGTTTTATTCTTAAATATTTAAGCAACACATTCATTGATGTAATCCCGAAAAGGTCAGTGGTAAACTCTTTTGAGTATTATAGACCAATCTCTCTATGTAATATAATATATAAAATAATCTCGAAAATAATTGCAAATAGGTTGAAAAAAAATTTGGATTCAGTGATTTCTGTAGAACAAAGTGGTTTCTCCCTGAGTATATCTATTTTTTAAGGTATTATTGTATCTCATGAGGCTATGCATTCGGTTCGAATGGAAAAAATAGAGAAGATGATGGTAAATTTATATATTAAAAGGGCTTATGATGAGGTCAACAAGGGATTTCTATTGAAAGTCTTAGAGAAATTTGGCTTTTGTAATGAATGGGTGGCGTGGATTCAGAGCTGCATATGCACACCTCAGTTTTCTGTCTTGGTGAATGGCAGCCCTTAAGGCTTTTTCAAATCCAACAAAGGGATTAGGCAAGGTGATCCTATATCACCTTTTCTTTTCATTATTCTGGCTGAGGCTTTGGGAAGATTGGTTTCCAAGAAGCAAAGGAATGGCCTTTGGAAAGGCATAAAAATTGCTGAAGGTATAGACCTGATAACTCACCTTCAATTTGTTGATGATACATTTTTGAGGGGGAAGCTTCCTTTTGTGAAGCCCATATAATGAAAGAGACTTTATATGATTATGTAAGAGCTTCCAAGCAATGTATCAATTGGAGGAAGTCTGAAATCTTCTTTTTTAATACTCATATCTATAAACAACTGGAAATTTGTAGAATTTTGGGGATGAGATCAAGATCCCTCCCAAGTAGATTCATGGGTATCCCTCTCTTTGGGGGTACCAATAAAGCGAGTGTTTGGAAATATTTGGTTGACAGATTCCTTAACCAAATGGATGGATGGAAGAGAAAATAGCTTACTGTTGCAGGTAGAATCCTTATGTTAAAATTTATTATATCGGCTATACCGGTTTTTTCTATGATGTGTTTAAAGATCCCCAAGAAGATGATCAGAATTATTGGGTAGTGAATGCAAAAAAAATTATGGAATGGTGCAAGTGAACAAGAAAAAATCCCCTTGTTAGCATGGGATAAAATCTATTGTTCCAAAGAAAAAGGCGGGACTGGTTTGAGAGACTGGCAGTTCATGAATGAAGCTCTGAGAGCAAAGCTGGTTTGGAGTATATATACAAACCCTGATTTACTATGGGTGAAATTTTTGAAGACTAAATACTTTGATTCAGTAGAGGGTCATAGGATTTTAACAATCTGTAACCCGCCAATAGGTTCAGCTATTTGGAACTTTATTGTTTCATGTAGACCGATTATTCTCAATCATATATCATGGCACATTGGAAATGGTCTTAAAGAAAAATTTTGGGATGATTCATGGGAAGGCCTACCAAGTTTACATAATGAGGAAGGTTTTCAAGAGCTTAGGCTTATATTTCAACAATGATGGGGTGACAAGGTTCAATATTATCTTGAACCAAAGCAAGGCCCTTTTGGTCAGGTTTGGGGTTGGAAGGAGTTAAAAAATGAGGTGCTATAAGATCAGCAGATGGCAAGGATGAAGGAAAATTTCAAGAACAGGCAAGTACTGCTCATAGAAAATTAGGATAGAGTGGTTTGGTGTGGCTCTATAAATGGGACTTATTCAGTTAAAATTTGTTATCAATTATTGGATTCTCTAGAAGGTGAGATTTTTTGGGCCAAGAAACTTTGTTGGAATAAATATTGTTTTCCTAAAGCAGGTGCCTTTGCTTGGTTAGTTGTGAAGGGAAGAATTTTGTCAGGAGAGCGGAGGAAGAGTCTTGGTTTTGCAAAACCAACAAAGTGTGTTTTGTGTAATGCTGCAGAAGAGTCAATAGACCATTTGCTTCTACAATGTGAAGTTGCAGCAGGATGTTGGGAGAATTTAAGGTTTAAGTTAGGGTGGCGAGGTCCGTTACAATTAACATTGAAAGAGGTATTTGAGGGTTGGCCCAAACCTCAAAGAAATTCCCATCTTTCAAGCATTTGGATTGTGAGTCCCTCGATTGTAATCTGGGAAATCTGGAAAGAGAGGAGTAGAAGGATTTTTTTGGATAAGAATGAACCTTTGAAGAGGCTTTTGAGCAGAATAGATCATTCAATTGAAGAAGTAGTGGGATCAGTTGCTTCTCAACTTCAATTCCTATGGATTCCTTTCTCATTGGAGGACAGTGGATTTCAAAAAGCTTGGTCGAGGATTACGATCAGACCCACTAAGGATTTGGAGGATCTTTTTGTGAAGAAGATGGGACCTGTTGAAATGTTTTGGGAAAAACCTTCAAAAGGTTAGCATAAAGAAAATTTTGATGGGCAAGAAAAGGAAATCTGAGCCCTTCTGGAGCAGGTGCAATTGCGAGAGATAATCTCGGGAATACAATTGCCTTAGGAGCGAAGAAGCTTGAAGATGGCACAAACAATTTTGTTGAAGCAAAGGAAACTTTAATGGTAGTGGGATTAGCTAGAACAATGGGCGTCAGGAAAATTCATTTAGAAGGAGACTCGATGATTATCATTCAACCCATAATCAATGGAGAGGAAAAGGTGTGGCATCTACAGGTTTTCATTAGATCAATTCTTAAGGAGCTCGAATATTTTGATTATTTCAAGGTGAGTCACATTCGTCAGTCTGGAAATACTGAAACTGGTAGATTATCCAAATGGGCAGTCTCCTTCAATAATATACGTGAATCCAGGGTGGAAGACTTTTGACATGTGCATTTTGAGGAGAATGGGTAGAATGGTGGTAGTTTCGTTGATGCATAATGAGGGATTGTTTTGTAGTTTTTTCCTTGTCAAAAGTTGTTGGTATTTATGATGTAGGTGGATAATTGAAGAAAGGTGAGCTAACGGTTAAATTTTCATTGGATTTTTAACCAAATCTTATAGGAGTCTTTTCGGGGATGCAAGACAGGATGTTGTTAGAGCAGTGGTCCTTTTTAAAGGACATGGGGGATTATGATCGTCCTTCAGAGATCATGAAAATCCAGAAAGAACTCGAATTTAATGAGCTTGGTATGTATCGGCGGCGAAGGCAGTAAATGCTTTGATGTTTTTGGGATGGATGGTGACAGGATGACACCGATGGCACAGATGGGAGGTTTTTTAAAGGACGTAATGGGATGTACTATGATAAAATAAATCAAAGTTTTGTGTTAGAGATGGAGGAATTTTTTTCAACTCGAGGATGGAGGCCATGTATGGATTCTCAATGTAGAGGCAGCAAAAAGGTCTTTTTGGCCTGGTGACTGCTTTTAGACTGAAATTCTTGTTGAAGTGTCTACACAATGAGGTCATGGAGGTGGTGTTGGAGACTTTGGGAGTGCATTTTATGGAAGCTAAACACAGGGGAAGATTGAATGTAGATATTGCATCAATGATATTTGCTTGGGGTCTTGAGTTGAATGAAGAATTTGAAGTGGTTAAATGGGTTATGCACTTGTTTTTTGATGAGAATTTTCTAGCGGGAATGGAATCATTTCTGGAATGGGTTGTGTCAGGTGTTGGTTTTGATGTCTCAAAAGGGATTGAAGATATGGATGAAGCAATTGAAGAGGGTTTAATCCCTTTTATGAGGTGGCGAAGGAGAAAAAACAAGGAGGCATATAAGTTGGAGATATTGATGGCATGGGAAAATATGAAGTTGGTGCTTCGAAGATAGGAAGCTGCAACTTTTCAAGAGGAACCAAATATCCCACAACAAATCCCCAAGAAGAAGCGCTCGGCAAGGAGAAGTGGATTTTGGTGAGCGAGGGTAAGCATATGTGGAGCCTAGGGGACGTGATGGCTAGTTGATTTTTTTTGGGATGGCTCTAAACTATGTTTGCATCTTCATCAAAATCGTGTCTTTTTGGGGAAGATGACAATGGTGGTCTGGGGCTAAAGACTGGATCGATGATGTGGGTCGAGGATAGAGCAGGAAAGTAATGGCGTTCAATTTTTTGTGACAGTGGTGATCGAAACTATGAATTTTTTATTTTTTTGAATATGTGTCATTTTTTATGAGCTTGATTGGTAAAAATTTAATTGAATGTAGTCTGTTGTATGCTTTATGTAAAGGGTTTAGTGTATATGAAATGAAGAATCTAGAAGTTGAGGCGGTAGCATTTATGTAAAATATAGAAAATAAGGTGGTGGGGTATGTTTTTGGCAAACCTGGTGAATAGGGGAAGGGGTTTGATGGGGTCTTTTTTTGAAGATGTAATGACTTTTTTAAATATATTAATAAAATAAAATTATTATTGATATAAAAAAAAGGTTTGATATATCCTCATGAAAAATGTATTTAAATACATGAATAATCTCTTATATTTTTCACTATCATGTATATTTGATTTAATGTATAGATATCATGCCAATATCATTAAAATATGCAGGTTTACATTATTCATCTTAGCTTCCTCTCTTCAAAGTAAGCTCACACTTAACATAAGAATAAATTGTCACAAAATACCTTCATATAATGCTTTCCTTCTTTAAAAAATGAGATAGAAAAAGATCAAATACATGAAAATTATTGTAGCTTTCAACTATTTCATTTCTCTAATTGCACATTTTGTGGATCTACATAAATCACTTACACAAAAAAAAGTAATTCTTATCAATTCATCAAGTTTACTTACAGAGTCACCACATCTTCCAAAAGGATACAATATTTGAATAATTGAGAGCTCTTCAAAGATCAAATACCTCCTGAAGTTCAGTCCATCAACAGAGCACCATTATTATATGAAATCTTCAAATATGTTACAATACTTTTTTCATCAAAGTATGAAGGTCTTCAATATGCAAATCTTCCATTTCTTGACTCTTCCCGCACAAATAACTCTAGATTTTGTCCCCAACAGATTTGTCAATATGTTGGTTCCCAAATGTGCATCTCATTGAAATCTAAAGGTTAGCCAAACCTCGTGATTAAAAACATAGAGAGACTTGGCCAACAAATTGGCAACAAGTTTCACACTCTTCTCCCCTACACTTCAAACTTTGAAAGACCTAGGGTCACCCTTAAGGACACGAAGTATGAATATCACATGAATTTGTATCACATTGTTTGGCAAAGGATAAACTTCATACAAATGGAAAAGGATTCATATGTTTGCATGCATGACTAGATCATTCTTTGTCATTTTCATGTATGAAGTATGGAAATAATCAAAAATAAGTTATGGCTTGGATTTGGATTTGAAAATTTGAAAATTATTTTTGAGACTAAGGGAAAGTCATTCGAGATGGACTAGTGTCTATCCAAGGTTACAGGGTCATAGAGTCTTACAACCTCATATCATACATTTAAAACTTATTTTGATGGTCATATTGAGATCACTATTACCATATAATAATGAGACCTACTAATGTATTACAATATAACTCTACTTAATAATCTATTTGTAATGAAGACACTCTCAATATTTTCACAAAAGCATTTATACTATTCCTTGAATAAATAACAATTAATGAAAACAATTCATAAATAGAAAATGTGTATGAAGAACCCTAGAATCCTTAATTTCATTATTCAAAAAACATTACATTATTGAATAGAGACAATTATCATTGAAGAATCTTATGCAACCTACCCCCTTACCACTTCTCTCAAAATCCCAAAACCCTAACAAATGACTCAAAAATTATAATTTATGAAAAAATAGAAGACCTAGATTAAACCCACTACTAAAAATTAGCATATTTTGAGCCCTTTGATGCTACAACTGAATGGTACAAGAGAATATTCCATTTCATCTTCACATTTCCCTCTTTACCTCCACTTTTCAAATTGAATTTCATCTTTAAAATCAATTTACAATTCCCTTTCATATTTTTTCCTGCATGGTAAAAATCAATTTACTCGCTACATTTTTATATTGCAGGTAAAAAAAAAACCCTCAAAAACCTTTTATATTTTATTAGCAAATAATGATAACCAAAAAATTGATCTCCCAATCCTTTATGTTTTCATCTACAATTAGTTTAGCATTTTGTCAAACAATTTTTTGGCAACCATTTTTTTGAGCACTCTTCCTACAACCAACTCATTCTTGTATCTACCCAATTTATATACTAGTACAAACATGCAATAATCATATATTTTACCTTCATATCTACTTATTTCATTTTGGAAAATCATTCTTTATGTTCCTAGGTGAGATATATTTTCAAGTTATATTTCATATTGATGGACAATATAAATAGCAACAATGAGGTTGTTAATAAGTGGAAGGTCATTTTTAATGCATCTAGGCTATTTAAAACCTATTGGCACTTGAAAAATGTTCAAAACTTCACCCAAAATGTTGCTTGGGTGTGAAAGCTAATACAAGAAAGTTTTGGGAGGTAAAAAGAGAATTTATCTACTTTTAAATACTTTGAACTATGCCCAAAGCTCTCCCACATGATAAATCTTCATTTTGACATTGGCTTGAGGTGTATTGTAGGCTTAAAACAAGGGAAAACTACCCAAAATGGTGTTTTATGCTTGGATAAGGTAAGAATTTACTATATTTGTGATTCATGTGAAAATAGACCCTTTTTTTGATGCCTAAATATCTTCTTAGTTAGAAAATGCACTAGACAATAAGATGGCCATCATTGAATCCCCTTGGATCACATGTTTATTTCAAAACTTACCTTCAAAATTGTGCTAAAGCACCTTTATCCATGTGGACTTTAGAACTTTCAATCTCCATCTGAAATAAAATCATCCCTCAAGGCATCTATCATCCAAGTCAGCACCAACATTAAGCTTTATTAAATGTACATGAAGAAGTATAACCTAAGAAACCAAACTTAGTTGAGTCAACAAATAAAACAAACCAATAGGATGTTTATCACCCAACTCAAGTGCATCGTAGGTTCAGAGGAGAGGAGAAACTTAGAACTTGTGATGGAGTACTTTTTTGATACATGAAATTACTTAACACATAAATTACCACTCATTTCTCCATGTGGATAAAAAATTGCTTACCTGCCCCACCCCTTAGTCTTTATAACATCAAAAAAAAAATCATAATTTATGCCCAATACTATCTAAAATTTTGGGTTAATTTTTACATGAAACCAAATGTAAATTTTGAATAAAATTGACCATCATGTATGCTCTATCAATTTAGGGACATTTGAACATTTTAATCTATTACTATATTCCCTCCATGACTAAATAAAATAATTTAAATTGATTTAAATAGTCCCAACATTTGAAACTTGAAATTCACCATTTAAATGCATTCTAACCAAAATAATTGAATTGACACCACAAGTCCATATGATGTCTAGAGGCCATGAAAAAATGTGAGTAACATCTATTTTTACTTAAATCCTTATTTTATCACCAAAATCTACATAGAAAATAAATTTTCAAGAGCTCCTTACATAACCATCGATAGGCTACTTAATTTATTTTTCTCTAACCCCAAAACTTGTCCAATGATCACAAAATTAAAATTGGAAACTCATGATGGAAAACAAACATTCTCATAGTCTCTAGAATGGATAAAATTGAATATTTTTTATGTCATTATGAACCCACTTGAAAATATCAAAATATTAAAATCAATATCGAAACTCATCCAACAACCATGAAAATGGGTTTGCATGCCCCTAGTGAATTATCAAAAATATCCAAATAGATTTTGAAGACAAGCCATGGATTGAGAAATATTAATGTCAATAGTTCTAGGCTATCCTCCTGTCATGAGGTCTAAAAATAGGGTTTAGTTTCCAACTGAAGATGATTGTGTATTGAAAATGAGGCAAATTTCTAGGTTCTAACACTTCAAAAAAATTGGGAAGACTCTAGATCAATCTTCTCGGTAGTTTATTCTCTTAAATATCTCAAGCTCTTCAACCCTTCTCCACTCCCAATCACTTTAAAAAATGCAAGATGAAAGATAAGATTCAACCCCAACCAAAGCTTCAAAAAAGGATTAAATAAAGGTCAATTATCTATGAACGTAGGTCCAACAGGTATTGACTTTATCACCCAAATTAGATTTTAATAGAACTCAATTATACTGAGAGGGGGGTAAATCAATATAACAACAATCTTTTACTTTTCAAACTTTAAGTAACCATAGCAATAATACTTCACAATTCAATCATCCAAAATAATAACACACATGCAAGATCTAGTAGTAAGGAGCACAAGATGAACATGTGATTTATGTGGAAACCCTTGCAAGAGAAAACCATGGAAAAATATTGGTTATATGGAAATTCTCTTACAATATTCGTAGGAACCAAATCAACAAGAGACACCAATCTCTTATTTTGAGAGGCACCAACCCCAACCACGAAAAAGTCTTTGTCTTCTTGATAATTTTCCTTCAAAACTTGTTTTAACAAATTTTCTCAAAACTGCTCATAAAGACTTCACAAATCTTCTCATAAGGTTCTCACAACTTTTCCCATAAATTTTGCTATAACATCTTCAACAAACTGCTCATAAAGTCTACTCAAATTTTTTCTTAGATTTTTTCCAATATCCTCTATAGGTTTGCTCCAATGCTTCACCAATCTACTCATACAAACTTCATAGATCTGCACATATAAACCTCATACATCAGCACTTTAATTTTCTCATAGTGTCTTGTAATAGTACCTTTAGATCTGCTCACAACTCTGTGTTATACCTATTCTCATATCTATATTATATCTTGTATAAATTGTTGCATTTTTCATATTTACTTCTGGTTAATTCTTCTTAAAAATCGAATGATATTGCATTGTAGACTTGCTTATTTAGCCTCCTTGCATTTCCATTTTATATCATTCAATATGCCTCTTCACCAAAAGAGGTGACACTCCAAAGAGGTTAGCCAAACACAAATTTATTTTATTTAATTTTTTATTCATTTCCCAAGAGGGGCGAACATAACAAGGGGGTTGGCCTGATTTAATCAATTTAATTTTGTAGACACTCAAATTTGTCCTCATAATCGTCACAATATGCGTCTATTGATTAAATAGATATTATTATTTACTTAATCAATTCATTCAATACTTTCTTTTATTCATGCATTTCACCAAATCATTAAGCCATCTCATGCTCGTCCATATCTATTTGCATAAACAATCATTCTTGTTCATGTTCGTTTTCATTATCATTCACATTTATTTCCATAATAAAGCATAATTGTTCATTATCATTAATATCATAATAAATCTTCATTTAAAAATCCATTTAATCATTTAAAATCATATTAAATAATATCATCTTTATCATAAATCTATCTTCATAATAAATTCATTTTCATAATATCATCTTTATCATAAATCTATTTTCATAATAATTTATCCATCATAAAATATTCATACATTAATGCATTTACACATTTCATGCATTTGCATATTCATTTAACTATCACACATATTTATTAAATTATTCATCTACCACCTACATGCATTTATCCATTTTAATCTTTTTCCTCAAGGCCAATCTTTTATCCCACACTCCTTCCACAACTTGCATTCACCCTAAATATTCCTATTTAAACAAGACTCTCTTCTTATTTTGACCCTACACGAATTTTGAATGCTTTTTCCCGCTCACCATAGCCTCTTACTGCATTTTGTGCTCACAAAAATCTGAGAGAAAATGCATAAAATAAGATCTTGGTGATAGGGAGACAACGGAGTTATGTTCTTTTAAGTTCATATTTTGATTTTGTTTAAGTTTATGCAAGTTTTTTTTATTTTAGTGTAGTTGCATGTTTGTGCTAGTTTGCATTTAGATTAGAATGACTCTATTGTGAGGATGTTGAAATGTTGATTCTGATATGATAGAATCAATCAACACATGGCATACCAATTAAATGTGGTTTTCCTTATGGTAAAGGATCAATTACTCTACCAATCAGAGTCGGCTCTATTGCTCTGTTAAAAATGAAGAAACAATTAATTTTATGCAAGTACCCTCTGAAGGGTCATTTCTTCAGAGGGTACTTGCATAAAAGGATGTGGTCGGCCCTATGGTAAAGGATGTGGTTTCTTCATTATGATAATATTGATTCCTCGAGATAGCAATAGAGTTGTTGATGCAATGGCAACAATTGGTTCACTTGTGGAAATTCCAAGCAATGTCGCCTACTATGAGTTCTTGGTAGAGCCTCTTTTGGAACCTGCTTACAATATACCACACTTTGAAATGATATGTCTTATTATTGGTCCTAATTCTCAATGGTATGGTGATATTTATACCTTTCTTCGAGATAACACCTTTCCATTAGATCTATCCAATAAATATCGTAAAACCTTTATCCGTCAAGCCTCTCGCTACGTAATCTTAGCTGATACCCTTTACCACCAAGGTCTCGATGGTACTTTACTTAGATGTCTTGAGCATGATGAGAGAAAAACTGCTTTACGAGAAGTACATGAAGGTATATGTGGGGCACATTCTAGCGGTCCTACCTTAGCCAAGAAACTCTTGTGTATGGGTTATCATTGGGCTACAATGGAAATCGATGCTTATCAGTTTGTTAAAAAATGAAAGCAATTCCAAAAACATGCATACTTAATACATGCTCTTGCACATGAATTACAATCTCTTGCTACACCATGGCCCTTTTATCAATGGGGACTCGATCTTGTGGGAAAGATCCATCCACCTTCATCCAATGGTCATAAGTTCATTCTCGATGCCACAGACTATTTCACGAAATGGATTGAAGTTGTTCCTCTCACTCATATCACTGGAAAACAAATAGTCACTTTCATACTAAACTACATCATCTGTCGTTATGGCGTTCCTCTATCCATCATCACAGATAATGGTCATTTGTTCAAAAATCAAGATGTTTGTGAACTCTGTGAGAAATTCCATATACATCATTTCTCCACACCTTACTATCCTCAAGGTAATAGCCAAGCTGAGGCCTTTAACAAAACTATTCTCAAAATTCTTAAAAAGATAGTCAATGAAACTGGTCGAGATTGGCATATTCAACTAAATCCTGCCTTGTGGGCTTATCGCACGAGTATCTGAACTCCCACAGGTGCTACCCCCTATGCCCTTGTTTATGGATCCGAAGCCATCTTCCCCATCGAGGTCAAATTACCCTCTTTATGTGTCTCCTTGCACAATCACATCAGTGATGAAGAATACCGAGTTTCTCATTTGCAGGAATTAGAGCTATTAGATAAACGAAGACAAACTACTTTTAATCATCTTAGAGAATATCAGCAACGAATGAGCTAAAGTTATAATCAGAAAGTGAAACCATGCACATTTGAGGTTGGAGATCTTGTCCTTTGTGAAAATCCTCGCAATCAACAAGACAAATAAAAGAAGGGTAAATTTGAGCCTAACTAGTTGGGTCCATATGTTATCACTGTTGTGTATGGATCTGGGTCATACCAATTATCTACTCTACAAGGTGAATTTCTTAGTGATCCCATCAACAGTATGCGCATTCATAAGTTTTATACTTGAGTACTTTAGAGGGTACAATCTTTTAAATCCCTAAAAAAATACAAAAATTTGGAAAAAAGTCTTGAAAAAATACATAAAAAAAGGAAAAAAATGAAAAAGTAAAGAGAAATCAATTCGTTCAATGGTGAAAACCACTTCGATGGTGCCTTGAGTAGGTACAATGGTGAAAACCAAGAAATCAGAGCCATGTGTAGAGGCTTTGCTCCTCTTTCCTTTGGAGCTCTACTTGATCTTTTCATCCCATTTTCATTCACTCTCCACTTCAAAATGCCCTTTTCATACTCACCATGGCTTATGAATTGTTCGACAGTTCCCTCGCTTGCTCGCTTTGCCATGCATACTAGGTTGGTCCTATTCCTCACTAGGGCATTTCCTCAACCTTAGCCATGGGTTAGCATATTGAGCATCTTGTGGTCAGAGAAACTACCCTCTTTGTCTATCTGCTCACTTGAGATCCATCTCTTTTCGTTGTAAAATGTCCTGAAAAAATCCATAAAAATCATAAAATGTCTTGAAAAAATCCATAAAAATCATAAAATGTCTTAAAAAAATCCATAAAAATCATAAAATGTCTTGAAAAAATCCATAAAAATCATAAAATGTCCTGAAAAATCCATAAAAATCATAAAATGTCTTGAAAAATATCCATAAAAATCATAAAATGTCTTGAAAAGATCCATAAAAATCATAAAATGTCTTGAAAAATTCCATAAAAATCATAAAATGTCGTGAAAAAATCCATAAAAATCATAAAATGCCCTGAAAAAATCCATAAAATCATAAAATGTCCTGAAAAAAAAATCCAAAAAACGTCAATATTCCAAAAACCCAAAAAAATCAAATATTCCAAAAATCCAAAAAAATCAAATAACTTCAAAAATCCCTCAACAATGACACTTTCAGATCACCACATAGCTTTGAAATTCAATGAAATCAAACTGCATCACGAGTAACAATCAATCACATATTGCAGCATACCTACTAATCCATCTTTCAAATCTAACCCAAACGCATAAACTATGACAATAATCAGTTTTACATTGAGGCATGATGCATGTTTGTTTGTTGATCTTTGATTATTTTATGATTTTATCTTTGGTGGCATGTCTTTTACTTCTCCAAGATGTTTGGGACTAGAGAGTGATGATGGGCACGTTCACTTGTTTGTTGTCTGTGGATTGTTTCCTATTCATAGGACGACTCATCTTAAGACAGGGTTGTCTAAAACCATTGAGGACCTATGAGTCTAGTGTGGATGAGCGCATTCCTTATCTGATAATTTCTTCCATGCAATAAGTATTCAGGTCATCTAGGGTCCTTATACCTAGATGCTTATACTTCATTACTAAATAAAAAATGCAAACAGTATTCAAGTCATCTAGATGTTCATGTTATCTAGACGCTTATACTAGTTTGTGACATAATAAGTTCGATGATGATAAAAGCACTTAAAAAGAACAAGAGGCTTCATCACCTTCATTTTCTTCCATCTTGCATTTCTTACATCTACCATTTCTTGCATTTTATTTTCTTCATCTAACTGATCTATGTCTCTTGAATCAAATCTCAAATCAATCAACTTGCTTATCGAAATATCATGTCCCCTTAATCAATCAATCAATCATTTTATCAACTTGTCTTGCGCTTGCATCAATCTCAATCAGCTTCATCGGCTCATCAACCCAGCTATATTGATCATTTCCATTAATTTTTCAGTTATGCCTATCAACTGTGCATTTTCATCAAATGTACATCATTTCTTTGTCACTTGTGCAATATCAAGTATCTAATCATTTTCTAGACATCTATCGAGAGATTAATCTTCTTACAATTTGTTCGATCAATCTCTTGAGGGGGCATATCATTCTTATCATAATCCTTACTAGGATATCTCTGGGGCATGTATCATTTGATCAATCTTTTTCTTTGAAACAACGCGACAAGCTGCATTGTCTCAAAGAGGGGGAAAATGTAGACACTAAAATTTGTCCTCATAATTGTCACGATATTCGTCTATTGATTAAATAGATATTATTATTTACTTAATCAATTCATTCAATACTTTCTTCTATTCATGCATTTCATCAAATCATTAAGCCATCTCATGCTCATTCATATCCATTTGCATAAACAATCATTCTTGTTCATGTTCATTTGCATTATCATTCACATTTATTTCCATAATAAAGCATAATTGTTCATTATCATTAATATCATAATAAATCTTCATTTAAAAATTCATTTAATCATTTAAAATCATATTAAATAATATCATCTTTATCATAAATATATCTTCATAATAAATTCATTTTCATAATATCATCTTTATCATAAATCCATTTTCATAATAATTTATCCATCATAAAATATTCATACATTAATGCATTTACACATTTCATGCATTTGCATATTCATTTAACTATCACACATATTTATTAAATTATTCATTTACCACCTACATGCATTTATCCATTTTAATCTTTTTCCTCAAGGCCAATCTTTTATCCCACACTTCTTCCACAACTTTCATTCTCCCTAAAGATGCCTATTTAAACAGGACTCTCTTCTCATTTTGACCCTACATGAATTTTGAATGCTTTTTTCTGCTCACCATAGCCTCTTATTGCATTTTGTGCTCACAAAAATCTGAGAGGAAATGCATAAAATAAGATCTTGGTGATAGGGAGACAATGGAGCTATGTTCTTTTAAGTGCAGATTTTGATTTTGTTTAAGTTTATGCAAGTTTTTTTTTATTTTAGTGTAGTTACATGTTTGTGTTGGTTTGCATTTCGATTAGAATGACTCTATTGTGAGGATGTTGAAATGCTGATTCTAATCTGATAGAATCAATCGTTTCTTCATTTTAACGTCGACAAATTTAATTTTAAATTTGAGGGATAAAGTAAGGTCAACCAAATCTAAATATTAAACTAATTTTTTATTTCCATATTGCAAGGTGAGTCGATCATCATAACTATTAATTCTATTATTTTTTATTTATACTTCCTTTATCTTGGGTGCTACTCCAAGGGTTGGCTGGCATGAGTTTGATTAAATTATTTTATCATTGCACATTGTTGCCATGGTAAGATAAAAAAATTCCTTGTGCTTTGGCCTTCTTCAACAACATGTTTCTCTTGTGACATCAATGACAACAAACTTTTCCATGTCACTTTTACATCAATGACAATATTTCCAACAAGATTTCCTTTCCCCAATCTCATCACTTATCTCTTATGATACTATACAAGGATCTATACACTTTTAAAACACATAATAAACACTCCAACATGAACCCAAATTATAGGTTATTACTGTAGGAGTTTGATTTTATTGAAATAACAAAAAATGACATTAAAAGACCTCTAAAATTCTCTCTTAATTTTAAATCTAAAATTTGATATTTAAGGAGACCTAACCAAAGCTCACTTAATAATAGTAGCAATCAAGGATAAAAAAAATCCAACACAAATTTACATGCACATTTATACAAGAAGACCTTAACCCCCTCTAAAGATAAGGTCTAGGTATAATGGGAAATCACAACAATGGTATCTTTAGATCCTCCACAATTTTTTATTGGTCATGGAATGTTAATCAAAAACACTTACACACAACTATCAATATATTTAAGATAATAGTCAAAACAATTTTTACCATTAAATTTATATGCATAAAATCAACATATCATAATTAGCCGCATGATAAAGATAATCAAAATCAATTATGAGGTTTTAATTAATCATCTAAAATATTAATACACAATTATATAATACATAGAATTAAACTAAATCTATATATATTCATCAATATAAAATTAATCTCAATCTAAAATCAATCCAAAGCAACAAGGTAATTATGGATTATATACTTGAATAAAGATAATGTAAAAATTTCCATATCTATTACTTGACCAATTCATAATCATATCAAGTAATTAACTACTATTATAAACATAGTATTAGTGTACACATAGTCAATGATCATTATTGATACCCATCATTGACCAATAAATTTGGTGCAGTAAAAGCATGCACTCAACTCAATAAATCAAAACATCTCTTATCAAGAAACTCACTAGCTATGATGTGCTACGATTACAATGTCAAACCAAGGACATATTTTCTTGGATGGTGCATATATACTATATTTGTCTTAATAATTTCTATGAATTGTCCTAAGTAGTTGTGTATAGGAAAATAAAATTGATATTCAAAAGGAATTTATGTTACAAAATTATCCAAACAAGAATTCTATAGTAGTTACTATGAGCTACCTCTAATGTTGTGAGTTTCACAAGTAACAAAAAATTACAATGTTACGAGTACATTTACTCTACTATTGATAATCAATTATCTATGTGACATAAATCTAAGATTACTAAAATTATCAAATGCTAACAATGGAGTTACAATTCTACCTCAAGTGGGCCCTTTCTTGGGGATAATTGTACTCTTCTACTCACAATATCTTAATCAAATATCCTTATCATTTACTTGAACAGTATCAACTTAAACTAAATAAATATCTTAAATTTCTTGTTCAAAAAATAATAAAATATGCTAGTAAAATCTTTATTATATGTTACACAAATTCTTCAAAATATATAAACCAATTATAAATATCCTTAACTAATTGGACTCTTAACAACCTAAGCTACATTTGTCAACTCATTCCTAACACATTGGAAGAGGACTGCTTTATTCTAGCAAAAACACGAATAGAAAACTCAATGTAATTAAACCTTCAAGGAATGTAATTTGAATACAACTTTCCAGCTATAAATAGAAGGAATATAATTAATAGATTAGTACAAACAAAAGTCATAACTTATGCAATTCTTGCTAAAGAATCACTATAATTTTTGCTACTTTTTATCAATGCTTGAGTTCTCTCTTTTTTTGTAAAAATAATGTGTTTTTGATGAGTTTTTAGATATTGAAATCATTAGTTTCATGTAGTAGATCCTTCAATTGTGGGCATATACTTCTTTGGCTATAGATACTTGCTCCTTCAGTTATAAGTACTCATTCTTGTAGTTGTGGGTACCTGCTCATTCAATTGTAAATAGTTATTTATGTGGCTATAGGCTTACAACAACCTTAGATACAGGCTGTCTACTATCTTTGATACATAAAGAGTTAGATTTTCTAAATTACTTCTATACAAAATCACTATAATCAACATAATATACTGTTATATTTTGAAAATAATTATCTAAACACATAATCATTTATCAAACATTATATATTAGTTTTAGTGCTTTATACTTTGAATTTTGATAAAAGTCTTAGGTCTTAGGTGGAAATTTTAGAGGGAATGTTTTGTGACATAGGAAATAAACATAATAAATAGAAGGAATTACGAGGCCCATAAATCACAAAAAATTATAATAGCACATCCAAGAGTGTTTTACATAAACAAGTCTATTAGAATAAGATATGCTTGCATGATGAGGAGGATGGGCCTCACATAATAGAAAAGTAAGATAAAAATTGTTAAAAAGAGCCCACAAGAAACAAGAACTTGAGCACCTTTAGAAGAATAAATTATAATGCAGGGCTAAAATGAGCCTAGAGAGATGCTAAGGGAATGGACACCAAAGTGAGCATAAAATTTAGAATAAAACTATAAGGGTGTTTGATTTTTGATGTTACACCACCACACTTTATTGTTATCCACCTCTCTAAATCTAATGTTCTTCTTATCGCCTTACACCAAGGTATGAACTACACATCTAAGAACACATGCACATATCTTTAGTTTGTGCCCCCCTCTTTGCCAATATTTTGGTTTCATTGTCAGGACCCCAATAAGAGGTAAGAAAAGGTTATAATCTAGAAGAAAAATTTTTAGAAAGAAAAGATCTATCAATAAGAGATTCAACATATAAAAGAATTATATTTGAGTAATTTATGGAAAAATACACTAGGTCTTAGCCTATGAGATATTAAAATGGTGAGCACACATAAATCATTGCTACACATTAAAAAGTAAAACAATATATATTGAATTCATCAAGATTATTTTCAATGCAATTCATCATAGATTTATAAATCCTTTTATTTCCCTTAATAACTATCCAAAATACTTATAGAAAACTAACTCCCAAAAGGGTGTTCTTACAATAGTGTGTCCCACTTTTGGAACATCCTGATTTTTGCCTGAAATCACTAATTTTTAGAAAAACCAATGATTTAAGCCTTGATAGGTTCCATCAAAAGGGTTTTAATTGAAGAGGGTTAGATAATACCCCCTTAGATCAAATCCCTCTAATATTAAATCATACCCATAATGGAGTCTCCTTCGCACTATCAAATTTTTTTGGAAAAAAGAAATAAATTTTCTTTACCTTTTGAGGGATTAAATAAAGTTATTTAGAAATTATATTTTGCAAGATTGTAGACCTCGAATCAATCTTTCTAACAAGTATAGTTTTGATATTTTTTCATTTTTTCATGTATTTAATTTTCAATTTTTACTGAACATAGGTTTTTCACTGACCATCAAGCTATTCGTTCTACAAAGGTGGAAAAATAGTAAACCATTGTAAAAAAAATCAAAACATACCTTTGCCCTAGGCATTGATGTCCTTGTTTCACCAAAAAGATAGATTTTGATATACACACAACAAGTTATGTTTGACAACATACACCTATGTCCAAGTTATAGCTATAGTGACTTCATAAATTAATTAAAAATAGATATGTAACAAAAAATTATGAAAAATATCCTTGACCTAGATATTGATGTTAAGAATCTATATTTTGAAAATTAGAATTTTATCCTTTCTAGAAAAAAAGTTATGTTTGACAACATAAACATTACTTTTTGAAAATGTTGTTTAATGTTTAAAACTAGTTATTAAAGGAGATGTTGAAAGATTCATGATTTATTTCAAATATATATATATTGAATCTACACACAAATTTCCACAAATCACTGGTTTGCATCATCTTCAAATTATTAACGATTTAGCTGCTATAGGTCTCAGAAGGTGAAGATTCGGATAAAAATATTGATATAAATGTCCATCTTGGCCAAAAATTGGGACATAATATTGTCATTTCACCCAAAACTAATAACTAACATTTATTTATTATTAATAACTATTATCTAACTATCATAACATTTATTTATAAATTAACATCTATATGTTAATTTATTTATTATCATATAATATAATATAACGATGTAATTGTAGAGGAGGAAATTTGAAACCTAGAAATGATGTGATCTCAAAGGGCGAATGTTCCTCAGCTACCTTAGGGATTAAAGCTCAAGTGATGAGATGAGAAGACAATGGAGTTTATTTATATTTTATGTGAAATAAAAATAAGAGAGTTTCGGAGATCAAAAGAGCAAGCTACGGAGGTTCTCTGGACAAACCAACGAGCTCTCAGCCAAGGCTGATAGTGTGGCACGTGAATGTCCCCGCTGCGTGTTGTAGTCTTGTACGGACAAAAATCAATTTTATCATAGAAAACCACAAAGAACCTACTAACAAATTTGATAACTAAAATATCAAGAAAATACTAAAATAACAAAATAATAGAAACAATAATAAACATTAACTAAATAAAATAGAAAGGAAAAGAATAAAGGAGACACTCATAAGAGGTCCACAAATGAAGCCTCTTTCAAAGCTACAACTTCAACACCTACGCACATAGAAATGAGAAAATGGTTGGGTTTGTTTTAGGAGTTTACCTTAGTCGAACCCCTACATAGGTGTTTCCACCTCCATTAATATCCAAATAGATAGAGATAGAGAAAAATAATAGGTGAGATAAAGAAGTAAATAAACATGTTAGAATACTATGCTATCAAAGTAAATAGACAATGCAACAAGAGACTACAATTACCCACCTTTGGTGAATGAGAAGGCCGAAAGGAAAAGAGTTACAACCTCCAACTTTGTACAAGATATGCTAATAATGCCAAATCTTTGATGTAGAGAGAAAAAGTGTTGTGAAATTAGTAGAAGATGGTGTAAAAATGCTAGAAAGATTGAAAAGATCTTGAGAAAGTGAAGAGAATGGAAGAATAGATTAAATGAATAAAGTGAATAGCCAAAATGAGAGGGAAAATGAAGTATATGCATGTAGGGGGTCAATTTTTGGCGTGGATACAAGCTATAAGGGTGTTACACATGTAGGTGGGAAAGAAGTGTAACATCCAAATGGCTATTGCAGTCAGGAATCTTTTCAGGACGTTCGCACGACACGCAGATGTCTACATGATGCACAGTCATCTACGAAAAAATTTTACCTTAATGACCAAGAATAGATATGTTAATGAAAAAATTAAGGTCAAGTGAAAGGGATATTGCATTATTGATTTTAATTAATCTAAAGGGGAGGTTTATGGAATTCGAAATTGCATAGGAGGTAATTTTTGACATTACATTTTTCCCCCACTTTAGCGAGTATATGTATTCTAACAAATGTGAGCTAAAGTAGAGAGAGAAGTTGAAGAGAATATAACCAGGATGAAGAGGATGCAAGTCTTTGATCTGATATATACAACTAAAAATTTGAGCCAAGACACAAAGAGGACACAGGTCTTCTATCCCACAAAGTTGATTGCAATCTCACCATAAACATGTTAGTTGCAAACAAACACGTTAGGTGAAAAAGTGAAAAATAGACGTGATATTAAAATATGATTAGATATAAAAAAATCACTGATAAGTATGGCTAGCAAGCTATGTTATGCTAGAGACTATATGACAAACAAATAGGCCTGTGGCTACTACAAAATGAATTGCAGGATAGTCACAGAAAAAACAAGTCTAGTCAAGTTGCCCCCAAGCTAGACGATGAGATCATAAGACATCAATATTTTTAAGATGTATTTTTGAAAAATAAAATATGAGAATAATCAGATATGATAGCCCCCCTTAGAATGATGTGTGCTACATAGAGGAGAATAAGTCATTCTGAGAATAAATACAAAGAGATGTTGTGTCATGAAACACATAGTGAGATGTATTCATGAAATGTCATCACGTGAGGGATTACACATAGAATCCACAACATCAAGAAAAAGAAAAGATCAAAAGCACGGGGGATCCAATTATTTGGGGTCAGAACTTATCATAAATGTGTATATATATAGTGTAAATTCTATGAATTTTCATCACCCCCAAATAGATTAGAATGAGAAGAATAGCATGCGAAGACAAATGAAAATTCAAGTCCAAATGGAAGAGGCCTAAATGCATCAATTCTTTGCATCATTACCAACATGAAAAGAAAATTTTACGACAAATAGAAGAATGATGAAACATATAGAAGAATTTTTGTAACATATTTTCTCTCTTGTATCCAAGTACCTACAAGGGTATCAAGGGTCCTTCAGGGGAGAGCACAAACATAAACATACAAGTATGGAGGAACATGAACAAACATGCAGATCTAATCTAAACATAAGAAGAGGTATTGATCTATTCCAGCACCTCTAACAAGTTATCTTACTCCCAATCTAGATCATTATAAGGGGAGGGAAGATGAACCTATAGAGGGAGGATAGTGATAGCATTACCTTCCAACTCACCTACAGCAAGAGCCAAGGAGAAAGTTGCCTCAACATCCCCATCGATAAGCTCTTGTGAGGTTAACATCATTGATCTAGCAAAGATGGATGACAAAGTCAAAATTTTCCCCATCGAGTCAAACATACACTTCTCTAGAGTGAAGTTCTATGATTGGGCAAAAGGAGGCAGATGAGCCGATGAGTAATTTTTGATTTCTGGAAGAGGGACAGTGACAAACTTTGGTGACGCAGGAGACTCTTCTATCATAAGGATGGAACAAACCAAACTAGAACGATATGAACAAGAAGAAGAAGATTTCTTATGACTGTCCTTTGGAGTGAGCACATGTTTTGACTTGCGTTTAAGAGGAGGATGTGGGATCCTCTCATCAAAAGTGGAGGAAGTAGAAGGAACCACAATAGATATGGCCTTTGTGTGAGGCATATCGACGAGCTCAAGAAAAGAAGGAAAATTGAGTAGAAAGGTGATCAAGGGAGGCTCCAAAGAAGGAGCGATGAACACCTATACCCACTTAGGGTGAGGTTCATCAAGATCCATTGAGGAATCTGTTGATCTTAAAGGCTTATGCTTCTCCCGAATAGCCTTATGGTAAATTCAATGAGTGGGGTGTTGGAAAAATAAGGATAGACAACTGAGAGGGGGGTGAATCAGTTGTCATAGAAATTAAAACTTGTTTAACCTTATTAACATTTAATCTCAGATCTGATAAATAATAGTGAAAGCATGAATCAACAACACATTAGAAACACATGACACCAATATTTTTGCGTGGAAACCCTGTTAAGGGAAAAACCACAATGGAGGTTAATCCACAAGTTATACCATGTTAAAAGCATAAGGAAAATGAATAATGTATGCACATGCATTCAGGCACACTGCCTAGAGCTCACTACTCAAAGAAGACACACTGTACTACATAAAAATTTTAGATTAAATCCATTTGAAGAGGTTGAACTAAGAAATTAGCTTCTTCAAAAGCCTAATGATAGTTCTGGTTAGGCACAGAAACACTTCTTCACACTTCGCTCAAACTTCTTCACACTCTACTCTGCAATCGAATTATCTGATCTTTATTCACACATTTTGCATACACACTTCTCACACATACATCACGCACACTTAAAAATGAAGAAACGATTTCTCTTATATATCTGATTCATGGAATTACATCAACAACTTTGTTGGCCAAAAATAAAAGAATAAATGATATACAAACTGTCAGCCCAATTCATGAACAAATCTCAATGCGCACCAACCAAATTTAGTCACAACATAATGAAGACCTAAAACAACATCCTCGAACATGCCAAACATTAAAATATTAATCCATGAGAATCCGCAACACGCTACAACCATCATGTTGGCCAAGAACATGAAAACCCGAACACACAAAGGAAAAATCTCCTATCACAATCACACTGATCAATGCAAACGTGCAACAAGGATAGAGCACAATCTAGAAATTTCAACGAACATCGTAGGAGCATATGCAACAACTCAAATTACCATAATTGCATTCTCTTCTTCCAGAAACACCAACTATAGTAACAGAATAACTGCAAGAATACAGAAACTCACAAATTGCTCCAATCTTGATGCGCACCTCTGAAAATTTCAGAGTAAAAACTAGATAGGCTTAGAAAAAAACCCTTTAAAGTGAAACTTCTAAATACCAACATACTAAATTTTCCACCACACTGAACTTCACATCTTCGTAGGCAGGTTCCAACATATTTATTATAATTTTCTCAATATCCTTGACATATACAGCCTTCAAGACATCAATTCTAATAGTGTTGAAATCAATGACAATCACATATCAGCAACACAACAACAACATCCAATAATCTCCCCCTTTGGCATTGATGGCAACACATGATGTGAAAAATACCATCAACACAACTAACTCTTCTTTCAACATTACTCTTCTCCCCCTTTGTTCTACTCTTCTCCCCCTTAGTTTTTACAAGGTTTTTCACGTTACACTTCTCCCCCTTTGACATCAATGGAAAAGATACACAAGCTCTGAACCACATATCTGAATCATCTGACTACTCCCCTTGAGTAGTAGCCACCACAACATCAATTTGAAACAAGATATGACTGTAAATGCACGGACTGATGCAAAGACTTGCATCTTAGTTCTGATTAGGAGGGGTAATCACCCCTAACTTCTCTCTGAGATACTCAAAATTATCCTTAAGCAATGGCTTAGTGAAGATGTCCGCAATATGTTCCTTAGTAGGCACATACTCCAGTCTAACTTCTTTATCACTCACTTTGTCTCTCAAAAAGTGATATTTGATAGATATATGTTTTGTCTTTGAATGCAACACCGGATTCTTAGAAATGTTTATGGCACTTGAATTATCACAAAATATAGCAATGGTCTCATTATACTCAATTATGATATCTCTCAGCATCTGCTTCACCCATATTACTTGAGTGCAATTATTTGCAACAGCAATATATTATGCCTCAACAGTAGATAAGGAAATGGAATTCTGCTTTTTACTTAACCAAGACACCAACTTCTTCCCCAAGAAGAAGGCACCACCACTACTAATTTTTCTATCATCCGTATCTCCTACCCAATCTACATCAGTAAAGGCACTCAAGGTAAGATCATCATCTTTAGGATACCAAAGACCAAAATCAACTGTCCCTTTCAAGTATCTGAAAAATTCTCTTTATAGCAGTCACATGAGATTCCTTCATATTAGCTTGATATCTAGCAACCATACATACAATATTCATGATGTTTGGTCTATTTTGAGTCAAATAAAGCAATCCATCGATCATTGACCTATATCTTGTTTGATTTTCCTTAAGAAAATCATCATTTTGTGTTAACTTGCATCTGGTTACCATGGGTGTACCAACTGGCTTTGAGTCTTCCATGCCAAACTTTTTCAGTAACTCTCTTACATATTTGGACTAAGATATAAAGATTCCATTATCTAACTAGGTGATTTGCAATCTTAAAAATAATTTCAGCTCTCCAATCATTGACATCTCAAACTCACTTTTCATTTCATCAGAAAACTTCATACATAAGTCATCATCACCTTCAAAAATGATGTCATCAACAAAGACTTCAATAATCAACTCTTTATCTTGATCCATCTTAAAATACAGAATACTGTCAACAATACCTTTATTGAATCCAAACTTCAACAAGTATTTATTCAGTCTAGCATACCAGGCTCTAGGGACTTGCTTGAGTCCATACAGTTCTTTCTTCAATCGAAAAACCATATCTCCTTTATTAGTCAATTGAAATCCATCCAATTGCTCAACATATACTTCTGCTCCTAGCTCACCATTTAGAAATGTTGACTTTACATCCATTTAATAGACTTTGTAGTTCTTAAAAGTGACATAAGCAAGAAACAATCCTACAGCTTCAATTCTAGCAATAGGGGAAAAGGTTTCTTCAAAGTTAATACCTTCCATCTATGAGTACCCTTTACATACTAGTCTTGCTTTATTCCTGACCACTTCACCTTGTTCATTTAGCTTATTCTAAAAGACCCATTTGGTTCAAATCACATTTTTATCCTAAGGTCTAGGAACAAGAATCCATGTATCATTTTTCCCTATCTCCATTAGTTCTTCCTTCATTGCTTCCATCCAATATTCATCTTTACATGCTTCATTGACATTGTTGGGCTCAATCTTGGAAATCAAACAATACTCTTATGTAATTCTTCTTCTAGTCTGCACACCTTTGTTCTTATCACCTATAATCTGATTTTCAAAATGATTTAGCTTTTCATACCTCAAAACTTTGGGATTCTCTCGAACTTCTGGTTCTTTTGTTCTTTCTTTTGAAGTTCCACTAGCTTCTCCTTCTTGATTCTCTTGATTCACCGAAACAATTTGAACTTGATTTTGTGTCTGAGCATTCTTTCCATTATTAGTACTATCTTGTTGGTCATCTAAATCACATCCACGATATCTGGATGATCTAGTAGTGTCCTCATCAACTCTAACATTTGCACTTTCAACCATTTTCCTTAATCTTCTATTATAACACCGGTAGGCCTTGCTCTTAGTAGAGTAACCCAGAAAGATTCCTTCATCACTCCTAGCATCAAACTTGCCAATATCTTCATCTCTCTTGATATAACATCTACTTACAAAGATTTTGAAATACTTAACAGTAGGCTTATAACCAAACCACAACTCAAAAGGAGTCTTACCAGAATTACCATTGACATTTACCCGGTTCATAGTATATACAGCAGTGCTTGCAGCTTCTCTCTAATAGATATGACGAACATTACCTTCCAACATCATAGTTCTAGCATCATCTAGAATTGTTTTGTTCTTTCTCTCAACAACTTCATTTTGTTGAGGTATCCAAGGAGCAGATAATTGTCTTTTTATTCCATGCTCTTCACAAAAAGAATTGAACTACCGGGAAATAAATTCACCACCTATGTCTGACCTTAAGCATTTAATCTTTAAACTTGTCTCATTCTCGGCCATAGCTTTGAAGTTGTTGAAATTTTCTAATGCTTCATGTTTTTCTCTTAAGAAAGCAACCCATATCATCCTAGAGTAATCATCAATAAGCAACATAAAGTACCTTTCTCCTTGTAGACCTATTATTCTAGAGGGACCACATAAATCAATATGCACTAGCTTCAGTACTCCATTAGAATGATGTGGTTTGCTCTAAAAAGAAATTATAGTCTTCTTTCCCATCTAACATTCCTTGCATATGGTATTAGTAGGCTTCACTAGCTTAGGAAGATCTCTAACTGCTTGAGTGGAGCTTACTTTGACAATGTTATCAAAATTCACATGACACAGCCTCCTATTCCATAACCATCTTACACCAACTTGAGAAATTAAACAACTTTCACTAGCAGCACTCAGGTGAAAAATGTTACCTCTTGTCTTTGTACCTGAAGAAATTAAATTTCTAAAACTTCCCAGTATCCTGCGTTTTCCATCTTTGAACTAAAGATTGTATCCCTTATTGACCATATGTCCAACACTCAACATATTATGCTTCAATCCTTCAACATAAAGGACATCATCAGTATTATATTTACCACCAAGAGAAATAGTTCCTCTGCCACAAATCACACCAACATTTTTATCTCCAAATCTTACAACACCGTCGTCATATTTCTCCAAACTTATAAACTTTCCTTTGTCACCATTCATATGGTGTGAACATCCATTGTCAATCACCCACTCATCCTTTTCTTCAATTTTGACTACAAGAGCTTTCTCAATATTCTTATCACTAGCAGATTTAGTGGACACCAGACCATTTTCCTTGATAGCAATGAATACCCATCCATCTTCATTTCCATTTTCTTTATCAGATTCATCATCAGTGACACCTTCTTCAGCATAATAACATTTCTTTTGAAATATAGGCTTATCAGGTTTGAACCTAGGAACTCTTTCAAGACACCTTGATGCAAAATGACCTATCTTATTGCAAGAGAAACATTTAATAGGAAACTTTCCTTTATACTTACCTTGTCCTTTGGCTTCTCTTTTCACAATCAATGCTTCTAGCTCTTCTAACTCTCTTTCTTCATCTTCAATTTGTTTCATCTCATCTTCATACTTGAATGTCTTTCTGGAACTTTCTCTTGGATCATATCTCTATTGGTTTCTTCCAAATATAGTAGCTTTAAATGTAGATTTTTTCTTAGGAGTAGAATCACCAAATTCACTTAATTCAAAGGCATCAAGCTTACCAATCAGCATATCTCTTGTCACATTTATTACTATCCTGGTCTCTTCAATAGCATGAGATTTTGTTTTGTAAGAAGTGGGAAATGATCTGAGCACTTTAGCCACAATCTCTTCTTCATCCAAGATTCCACCGACATATCTAATACCCATTACTAGTTCATTTACTTTTTACATGAAAGAAATAATGTTTTCATCTTCACTCATTTTCAAGTTTTCCCACTTGCCTTTCAGACTTTATAGCTTAGCAACTTTCACTTGTGCATCTCCTTCATACAATGTTTCCAGCTTCTTCCATATCTCATATGATGTTTTCAAACCCGTTACATTTGTCATCTTTGAATTTGTCAAAGCACTCAACAAAGATTTTATAGCCCTGATAATTGTTTCATCTTCTTTGATCTCATCAGGAGTAGAGGGACCATTCTGAGGAATAACATATATGTTCTTTGTAATCTTCCAGAAGGGGTCCCCAATGCACTTCAAATGACACTCCTTTCTAGCCTTCCATAGAGAGTAGTTTATTCCATCGAATCTAGGACTATCCTTCTTGTATGATGCCATCTCAGATCACCTCAAGATTTTAAACTTCTTCAAAGGAACCTGCTCTAATACCAATTGTTGGAAAAACAAGGATAGACAATTGAGAGGGGGATGAATCAATTGTCACAGAAATTAAAACTTATTTGACCTTATTAACCTTTAATCTCAGATCTGATAAATAACAATGAAATCATGAATCAACAACACATCAAAAAAACATGACACCAAGATTTTTGCATGGAAACCATGAAAGGGGAAAAACCACGGTGGAGATTAATCCACAAGTTATACCCTATTAAAATTATAAGGAAAATGAATAAGGAATCCACATGCATTCAAGCACACTTCCTAGAGCTCACTGCTCAAAGAAGACACATTGTCTTACATAAAAAATTCAGATTAAATCCATCTGAAGAGGTCAAATTGAGAAATTAGCTTCTTCAAAAGCCTGATGACAATTTCGATTAGGCACAGAAACACTTCTTCACACTTTTCTCTACAATCGAATGATCTGATTTTTATTTTACACACTTCTCACACATACATCACACATACTTCAAAATGAAGAAACAATCGCTCTTATATATCCGCTTCATGGAATTACATCAACAACTTTGTCGGCCAAAAATAAAAGAATAAATGAATTACAAATTGTCGGCCCAATTCATGAACAAATCTCAATGCATACCAACCGAAGTCGGTCACAACATAATGAAGACCTAAAACAACATCCTTGAACATGCAAAACATTAAAAGATTAATCCACAAGGATCTACAACATGCTACAACCATCATGTCGGCCAAGAACATGAAAACCTAAACACACAAAGGAAAAATCTCCGATCACAATCACACTGATCAATGTGGACATGCAACAAGGATAGATCATGATCTAGAAACCTCAAAAAACATCATAGGAGCATACGCAACAACTCAAATTACTAGAATTACATTCTCTTCTTCCAAAAACACCAACTACAATAACAAAATAACTCTGGGAACACAGAAACTCACAACTTGCTCCAATCTTGATGCGCACCTCTGAAACTTCTAGAGTAAAAACTAGATAGGCTTAGAAACAAACCCTTTAAAGCACAAATTTTGAATACCAACATATTGAATTTTCCACCACACTAAACTTCACAGGTAGCTTCCAACACATTTATTATAATTTTCTCAATATCCTCGACATATACAGCCTTCAAGACATTAATGTTAGTAGTGTCGACATCAATGACAACCACATATCAACAAAACAACCACAACATCCAACATGGGGGACCTGCTTGTGCCTCACTGAATAACCTCTAGGATTGTTAAAGAAGATGACTTTTCATTGGGTATGGGAAAAGGGAGAAGGAAATGCAAAAAGGAATACTAAAGGTGGTGATGCGCCAAAGGCTTTAGAACATTTCAAATCCCCTTAATAGCTCCATTTCTCTGATAAAGTGAACACAAAATGCCATGGAACCTTCATTGTTGGAAGGAGAATGAACAACTAAGGCCAATATAGGCACATAATAGACATTCAAATCCTCATGTTGGAAGCACCCATTAAGGTTCAAGAAAAAAAAAGGAAAGCAAAATTCAAACGGGATACTTTAGATTCTTACAAATCTATTCACTTAACAACATAATAAGGAACCACCAGAAACTTTAATAAGAAATTGAAAGAGTATCAAAATATGATTCAATTCTTGAAATTTGAGGTTCAAAGATCATAGAAGCTTAAAAAATGAAAATTAATAATCAAGACTTATATATAGAAATAAAGAGAACACAAAGCATTTGATATATATAACTAAGAATAAAGCATAAAATAAAGGCCACATGAGCACAATCTAATACAACTTTGTTCTTGAGATTAGTGAAAAATGCTAAGTTCAAACAACTGAATAAGCGTCTTGACATCAACTACAAAAGAGCGATTAAAGATCTATAAGAAATATTGTATATCCTATCCTACTGATACTGATATCTATCTATCTATATCTTTGATCATTCCTTCTTCAAGCAAACTTCCCTTTTATAAGAAAAGGGGAGCACACAGGCACCAAGCACTCTCCACCACCCAAGCTAAAAACCCTAACAAGTGTTGCCACCAAACAACCTCAAAATCTGATCAAAAATCAGATCTTATGTGATAATAAAAATTGAGCTACTTCCATAATGGAAATGGGTGGTGACAGCTCGATGACCCAGATCTCCACTAAGCTTTGTGTAGGTCTTCTTTTCAGAAGGAATATACGACCTTAAATGCTTGCCCCTATTTGATCCAATCTAGTGTAGGAAATAATGGCAATGTCAAAAGAGGTTTACTCTAAGAGTGGTGGAGAAAACAAAAATCACTGCCACCTGACAATCATGTGTGAAAGCACTGCCCCGACAGTGAAGAGAACTCCCCAAAAAAGATGAGAAACGTGGCGAGCGGGTGAGAATTCTTCAAAATATGGGAGAGAAATTTGGAGGAAAACACCTGCGGGGGAGCCACATGTATAGCTTCGAGCTCAAAGAGAGAGTGAATCATGAAAAGGTAGTGCAGCCACTATGTGGCACCATTGTGCACCTTTTCACCAAAATCCTCATGTGGCTTCCAAAAACATGTGCCGACATGACAAGTGGTAGGACAAAAATGCAAGCCAAAAGAGATAAGGACCTCAGGGCTAAAAGATCAAAACAAAGAGAAGAAAACACTTAGAAAAAATTGCTCCACATTTTTGGCAACTCACAGGGGACCTTCGTCTACGAAGGCATGAACCCAGATATATAAAATAGCATAAAAATAGAGAAATCTACAATTCCTCAAAGCCTAGGGAATGCAGAATGTAGGAATTCCCAATCTTCATCAAAAGGAAACACCAGTGCATGTAGCATCTCTGAAACCTGATTGAGGTCAATTATCTCCTTAAAGGAGATCGCTCCCCATTTTTCTTGGGTCATTCCAATGAGAGAAAAGATTCCGGCCAAGGAGAGCAGCATATTCTCGATCTCTTCGATTGTAGGTGGTGAGCTCAGCATTTCAAGCTTCGACTGGTCCTGCTACTTGGCCTCTAGGGCTTATTTGAGTTCCTCTTCAGTGAGTACCACTCCATCGGGAAAAAATGGAGAGGGGAAACCTAAAATAACTAAGGCTTTGAAGTCCTCTTTTATCTCACTAATCTTCTTGGTTATTGCTAGCTAATAGCTCTTACCCCTCTGGGTAGCCTGGTTGCACGTGATGAATTCATTTGCCTTCCTAGTAGCTGCTCTTCGGCTTGGAATCCCAACACTTGTCAAAGTCTCATCAATTACTTTATATAGCTTGGTTATCAGATTAGCCAACTTGGTAGATCAGGGATTATTGTACTTAAGATTTGGTCGACAACTAGGTTGACCTTTACATTCAACTCCTATGCATCGGCTATGAAACTTAGCACTGGCCTCAAGGTCATCGTTGCACCTTTGATTTTTTACCAGTGGGCAAAGAATAAATTTTGTGCTACTAGGGGAGTTCAGACCTTCTTACCACAATCAATTCCTGTTGGAACAGATTCTCCTTGACTTTCATTTCCTCCTTTAATCGGTTGACTTTTGCTTGGGCCTGTTGAAGTTCATCTACTGCCTAAGACCGATCACTAGTCAACTCGCTTTGCATTTGGTTCTTCTCTTTTTTGAATTGCTTGCTCAGCTACTTAGTTTTTTCCATGGCTTCAGATCATTTCTTTTGCATTTCCTACAGCTCTCTTTATAATTATGCATTGATATTGTTTTCTCGGCCTAAAAGGTTGGTGAAATCTTTTTGTTTTTGTTGCAATTCCTCTACAGCCTATTGCATTTGGGCTTTCACTTCTTCAGTCATCTTGTGCTCGGTCTCAACCTCATGTGTCATCTTTTGAACCTCAGCTAGAATCTGATCCTTTTCATTCTGAGCAGCCTTAAGTGATGTGGTTGTGTCTCCTTGTATGTCTTATGTCTTCCTAAGGCAAGCAATCTCCATATCTTGTGCTCTTATCTCTAGTTGGTGTTTTTCAATTATAGATTTCAAGTTATCCAACTTTTCCTCCCATTTGTTCAATTTATTTCCTAGCCTTGTGTAGTCAATATACACCACCTTCTGTGTGGCTTTGGCAAGGCCAATTTTATCGCAGGAGAGCACCTCACTCATATTCAGACCTATGGTCTGAATCTCATAATCTTCATACCAAATTTCTCCCTTAGGCTTGGAGACCAGTGACTTCATAGCCAAAATCATCAAGGACCTCCGCTCTTCGCCAAAACATGTCTCCAGCCTTGTGGAAGCCGAAGTTGTGATCTTTGTCAATTGCTTCTACTTTTTCTCCTTTTGAGCCTTCCTAGTTAACTCTACTTGAGTTTGAAGATTCTCTGGGGACTCAATACTTTGTGTAGCAAGTGGGACACTAGGAGGAAGGCCATAAAGGGTGGCACGGGGTGTGCTTCTAGATGCTTGAGCTTGGGAAGAGGCAAAAGGAAAAGCTATTAGAGAAAAAGGTGGGATGGCTCACAAATGTTGTACAGAATGTGGAGTAGTCATTAGGGTGATAGGTGTGGTGGTTGAAAATAGTGGTAAATGCCCAAAAGTAGGCAATGGCAATGAAATTTGTAGCATGGGTGGTTTTGAAAATGAAACCTAGGCCTCAGATAAAGTGATTAAAGTGTCTACTACAGCTGTAGTAAAAGATGCATGCTCAGTGCGAGGGATTCTATATGAGGCTCATCAAAAAATATGGGAGGGGGTATATTAAGGAAAAACATATCAGAATCGTCAGATGAGGGATTCTATTTTATAGATGAGGGGCTAGTAGCTACTAATGATGCAGTGGAAGAAAGAACGGGTAAAAAACTTACCTAGATCACAAGGGCCGAAGACACTTATGGAGCAAAGTCCACTTCTTCACCTTCCTTTTTGATGGGAGCCAATTATACCCCATTTTATGTCATATTTTAGCCTATTTCATGCATCTTCATACCCATTCCCACATTCTATTTTTGTTCCATATCATACCATTTTACCATTTTATGTTGCATTTGATTAAATATATATAAGCAGTATTTAATATAATTTTTGGATAAAATATGGAAATTAATTATTGATTGTCTTTACTAATAAGCATTATGATTTCAAGCCTTGGGAAAATCAAGCTTGCAGCATATAGATTATAGGAACTTCCTGACCTTCATGTCGCTTTCCTCGCAAGAATACAACTTGTGCATACTGTTGTGGCTAGCTTGAGTTTAAACGGTGACCAAGTTCCTTCTTGATGTTGATTGTGCATATTTTATTTAATTACAGATTTTATTTGGTTCTTTCTTTATGGCACTTCCTACATGAATTCTTCAACCGTGTGGATTCATTTCATGTTTTAACTACTCCATGCTAAGATATCTACATCATCACCACTGTCATTTATGCAACAACATATTTTCACGTCACCACATCATTTCAGCCACTTCAGCACTACCATATTATAGCCTATGGTATTTGGTATATGGAATCCCATGATGGATGAGAAGCTTGCTAGCTGGACAAAATCATAGTTATTGTTGTCTTCTATTTTTACTCACCGGTATAACAAAACCGTTTTAATTTATTTCATGATAAATTTTGTATTATAGTTTGTTGGACGTAGACCACAACAAACTATCTATTCTTATATGTAATTGCTACAATCTGTGTATATAAGCAGCGTAAGAAACATTTGTAAAGGATGATTTTTTCCTTCTATATTACTTCTGAGAAATAAAATCTTCATTCTGCTAATCGGTCCAGCATAGAAAACATTTTATTTCATCTCACCTTGTGAACCAGAGGAAGAGCTGACTCTCATAACATTCGGTGAGATTGTTTTATATTTGAATTAGTTAAAATTTGTATGATGTGTGGTGTGATTCATGTTAAGCATATTAAATTGTAGAGTGTAACCAGTTCTTGATTCAATCTCCTTTTAAAATTTGAAAGCATTGATATTTAGTTAATGTGATCAGTTCATTATTAATACAATCATATTGTTGGTGTGATAAATTCACTGTTGAATGTAACTGTTATTTGAAATTCAAATATTTGTGCAGTTTATTTATCATAGATTATTTTCAAAGCTATTTGGTTTATGTTGTAGTTAATAGTTTATGTTGCCTGAATAGAAGAAAGTAGCTCATGTCGCCAGGAAGTGATAGTTCCTGTCGCTAGAATCAGTTTTATTTTCTCAAGGTTTATTTTCATAGGCTACATTCATAACCACTCATCTCATGACTCTTAGCCCTTGTACAGATTGCCATGATACCTTTCACAAGCTTACGATCCTTGGATTGACACGTATAGACCAAATTGAAATTCATTATCAAAACATTGAATCCATTTCACTCTTTGCCCTAGTTTTAGCCTATCACTTGTCCAAGGATCCTTGCCCACTCAAGTCTTGGATTCTCCTTCTCTTGATAGAGGGCATACTGGTCACTCCAGACCTTTCAAAATTTGACCCCAATGAACCTTGGGCTCCTTGAATTGTCGAAGACTTCCTTGTAAACCATCAATTCCATTTTTCCTCTATCAAAATGTTGACACAAGACGAGACCTATAGCTAATTTTGGCATGCTACTTCTTTTTTTTCCTTTCCCAACTTGGGCTACCAGAGGTGACGAGTTGATGCCTTGGACATTCTCTTATTTGGGATCCTGATCAATTTCTTCATCTAGATCAGATCCAACCTCTTTATCATAAATGTCCTCAAATTCATCGTCGATGGGGATGGCGCTACACAAGGGGGATATATGTTTGATCTCCTACTGATATCTCTTGAAATCAACTACTTTCCTTTCAGACCGCCCCTTTTTCCTCAACTATGTCTTGAAAGACTTTCCCATTTGAAGTCCTAGGTTGAACTCCACAATAACATTGTAAAAATCAAGCCATGGAGACCACACAAATGGTATAGCATCCAAATCCACATACGTACCTTAGTTTTCCAGGAATGTATTTCATCTATCCTCCCAATATGGTCGCAGCTCATGTTGAAAACTTAGGTGCTTATCCGAATTGTACCTCCATTTATCGCATATGAGCCCCAGGCCAAGATGGGACAACTTTCTCATCAATACCTGTTGCTCATCCCTCTTTACGAGCGTCACTTTGCTCTTGTCAATAGTAAGAGGAATTACATAAAGTATTTTCTTATTCTTTCTAGCGCCGTACTTAAGATCTATAATGGACAATTATCGATATATTTCCAGAGCAAGTGTCTTGGTTGTCACATACCTAGGCAGTTGGAAAGGCTTGCCTGTAAACCCATGAAATCTAATAAAGTTGAAATCGAACCCCATGAACCAGTAAAGTGGGTCATGTGCTTCTACATCCATTCTAGATACCCAAAAGGAAACCTTTGCAAAGGCTACTGGGATAAATCTTGAAGTACGAGATTCAGAAAATATTTGATGAATAAATAATAATTGTATGTGCTTGAAAGAACATGGGTCCATACTGAAACTAGTTTTAACAACCCTAAACCGCTAAACCTATTCAGTGGTAATCCCAAATGGCCTAAAAAATTAGGGTTCTAGTGTAGAATCAAATGAACCAAGAAAGATGAATATCTTAACTTAGAAAAATGGTGGTACTTGTTCAATTTTTCAAGCATCCATTTCTGCAATTGTTGTGGCGAAGTCATACAGGAATTTCCCTTTTCTTTCTTAAGCTTAAAATCCAAACCTATTTGGTACTCATGGATATTATCATCGCGGATCATGTCATACATAAAATCCAACATCAAAAACACATCTTTCAAGCCCAATTTGAACAGACTAAATGACAGGGAATTCGGGCCCTTCATCATCGGGTCCCTTACTTATTTCATCCTTATAGAAAGACATCATATCTCTCCTTCCTCTACAGTATTTCTTCATATTTCCCCATGAGAAAACTTTGTCCTCCATATGGGTAGGGATGCGTAACATATCCTTGATTTTCACATAACTAATGGTGACTTTGAGCTCCCCACCTCTGATGATTTCGCTCGCCTTGTCCATCTTTTCAGCATTTATATCAACCAACTCTGGGAACGGATGTGTGAAGGGAAACATGCACTATGGTAAACCACTATGCCAGAGCCTTGCTCCTAGGCATATGACTTTTCTCAATGGTGACTTGGTGACCATCCTCTATAAATCCCCTTCCCACAAACTCTTGGGGTTGGTATGTAGCTTTGCATTGAAGATATCATCTGTGAAATCTTTGACTGCCTTTGGTTCGATGTGGTCTCTAGATGTTATGCTTTTGGTATAGGGAAAGTCTCATTCTTCTAGCATTGGTTCATTAGTGAATGATATATCCCCAAATACACCAAAATATGTTGGTTGGGAGAAAACACCCCTACTGGAGGATGATGCTTCGGCAGCCATTATCATAATTTTTAAAAAAATTCTGCAACACTTGCTTTTGGACTTAGATAATTTTACTTCTATGAAGATCCCACACTTAGAAACTGTTTTCTTTGGTGATCAATCTACTCATACATTTAAAGAATAAATGCATGGTCGTTAATGCTAGCCTTTCGAGTACTGCCAGCAAAGGGTAATATGTGCGGTATAAATGCTTGCATTCTTTGGAAATGCGACCTTTTCTTTGGGAAGGGAATTTTAGTATATTCCTTGCTTAGTTTTCGATGAAGGACATCCTTGAGAAATGGGAGATGTAATTGAAAAATATGCTTATATTAATTAAGCAAGAAGTGCCCTTTAAAGATGGTCTTTCCAAGTCACAAAGTTGGTTGGTGATCGCAAAGGTGACGAACACATGGTGATGCATTGTATATTTTTTTATTAATAACATCGCCTATATTAAATTTCAAAGCCCTAAAAAATTATTGTTGTATGATTTTCATTTAGCCTTCACCGCCAACTTGCATTTATTATTGTCTTTCTGATAGGGAAAAAGGTTTTTTATTTACAGACTTTCCAGTTCACATTTTTCTATAAGAAGAGTGTCATCTCCACAAAAATATTCATTAAGTTTGCAAGTCTTTTCTATTCTTTCTTTTTCTCTTAGAGAAAAATGGGTACTTCGATCATACTTTTGAGTCAGAAGTTACAAGCCTCTTTTG
The DNA here is from genome assembly GCA_007115665.2 of Sequoiadendron giganteum. Lineage (NCBI taxonomy): Eukaryota > Viridiplantae > Streptophyta > Pinopsida > Cupressales > Cupressaceae > Sequoiadendron > Sequoiadendron giganteum. Next base: position 41,625,152 of record CM021102.1, on the reverse strand, counting down.
TTGGAGAAATATCTGATGATATAATTAAGCGCCTCTTGTGAACCAAATGTTGCCTTTCCATTATCGCATTCAAGTGGGTATTGGGGAAAGACTATGTCACAGACCTGAACCGACATCATTGTAATATGAACATCATCTCCTGGTTTGTTGTGTCTCTGTTAGACCTAGACATTGCAAATCCATGGATAGTGAAACTTTACCAAACTATGTTTTTCCCAATGTACCTAGAAGGACTTGAGGAGATTGTCAATGTGGCCATTCTTGGCCTCGGCATCCTTTTTGTCGTGGAATTGTGCTGGTATGTTGATAATGTAGAGGTGGTGTCATGGCTACCTCTTCCCTTAGAATTTTGGATGATGAATCTTTTCCAGCACCACCAATGATCAAATCTTGCCAGCCCCTACCTCCTTCATGTTAACAATATTGAGTTGATCCATGGTGTAGAGTGGATTACTGTATTAAGCAATTATTCTACCATCTGGGCAGAGTGGTGGTAAATGTTGAGGACTAACGTCTGGAAATTTTTTCATGGACCTATGTCATGAAAATTTAATTGTTGTAAAGTCTTGAAAATTTGTGTTTTGTTTGCTATGAACTAGAGGTTGGGAACTCATTCTTTCTTGTACCACTACCTCTAGAATTTTGGACATAACAATGAATGTTGATTTTTTGCCACCTCTAAAAAGATGAATTTTGTACTTGTCCCCCTGAGCTCATGAGCTCCAATAAATATAGGCCTTTGTGCCCCGAAATATATGCAATCTTTTGGCATTATAAATACAATATAGATTTTCTCTATTTTAGCACTTGTCTTATTCGCAAAAATATTTTTACAAAAAAAAATTACATGTGGTACATAAAGTGATTTTTTTTAAATAACTATGAGCTTTTAGTTGAATAATTTTAGGTGAATACCATTTATTGGTATTCCCAGAGTGTTTTCATCTAAATCCTCGAGCTCGTACGTGTTACTGGCCTTACATTTAGAAATTTGAAAAGTTCCCTTCAATAGGGAATCAAATTTGGTGTGTTGGGATGGTTTCGCAACTCGTTCGTCAAACTTTAGCACAAGACTCTCCTCCCTGAAACCTAGGTCGGAGGTCATCTTGTCAAACCATCGCTTGACTACCTACTAACGCTTTAACATCATGTCAAACGCCTTCTCTCATTTCTCTTCAAGGCTTAATAGTTCAACAAGCCTCACTTCTATCCCACTGCTTTCTTCAACCTCTAAATACTTTAGCAATTGTAGTGTTGGTATCTCCATTGAAATGGATAGGACTACTTCCTTCCCATATACCAACTCATATGGAGATGCTTTTAGGATTTGCTTCAGGGTAATGCGTTTTTCCCATAAGACTACCCGTAGATGCCTGTGCCATTCCTTTTGATGCTCTCACTTGATGTGTTTGATCAACTTGATCAGGTTCTTTTTCGTGGTTTATGCCAATTAGTTCCCCTACAGGTAATAGTTTGACAAAGTCTTTAGGTAAACCCAATGCTTGAGATAAAATTCATACATCCCAAATCCCATAAAGGCTTGCACATTGATTGAAATGATGTTCTTCGAGGACCCAAACCATGTGACCAACTCTTTTAAGAAGTTGACGATCTTGGCTTCAATGGTGTTTTATAGAGGGGCCACCTCCATCCACCTGGTGAAATAATCAATGGTTGTTAAGATCCACTTGTGACCTAAGGTAGATATGTGATTGATCATCCTAATAAAATCTAAACTCCACTATTTGAAGGGCTCCTCGATCATGATCAGGTTTAAGGGGATAACAGAGTTTTTCGGCTTGTCGACAAAAAATGGCATTGAGAGCACTTCCTTACTAGATTGTGAGCCTTGAAGAATAATATGGACTAGTAGTACCCCGCCTACATGATTTTTAAGGAAATGGTCTTGGCAAAGAAATGTCCACCTTTCGAGCTACTATGGAATTCACCCAAGATTCTATCCACCTGTACTTTATCCATGCAACGGATTAGAACTCTATCGTAATTCCTTTTAAATAGAATGATTTTAACAAGTATGTATTTGGTGCCTTGAAGCCTGTAATATCTTCTCTTGTGTGTTGGGACATTTGGTGGGTATTGTCCAGTCTGCATGAATCTTGTCTAATCAGCTACCTAGGACTCATCAGACTTGAATTGATTTGCAAAGACCTAGTCGGCCTCCTCTTTTTCCTTGGGGTCGAGTTCTTGAGTGAGATACTTGCATAGGCCTATTCCTCTGATCAGCTTTGTTGGTTGGATTTCAACATCATACTCTAGAATCTTGGTGATCTAGTTCGCCCTTTTTTCGGTGATTTTTCCTTCCATGTTGTACTCCCTCGCATTGGGATGGGTGACAAGGACTATAATTTTACTGGCTGAAACCAAGTGTCAAAATTTTTTGAGGCTTTTAAAAATGGAAAAGGCTTATTTTTCAACAAAATTGTACCTATTTTTATACCCCTTTATTGTCCTTGAATGAAAATCGATGGGGTGTTCCCTGCTTCCCTCCTCGTCCTTCTGTGTGAGCACAGAGGCTATGCTTTGTGGGCCACTACAATCATACAGCAAAAAGTCTTTTGAAAAGTCCAAGTTGGCTAACACTGGAGTTGTGGAGATGGCTACCTTGATCTTCTTGAAGGTAAGATTACCTTCCTGAGTCCATTTGAATGCTAAGACTTTATTTAACATTAGCGTGATAGGTCTCGTAATGCCTACGCAATCTGAGATGAATCGGCTAACGAAGTTAATTTTCTTGAAGAAAGACTAGAATCTCTTTTGATTAACAAGAAGGGGTAATTTTTTTATAGCCTTCACCCTTTTGGTATCAATGGCTATCCCTTCTTTGAATACCACAAATCCAAGCAATTTTCCTTGTGGCACTCTGAATCCACATTTTTGGGGATTTAAAGAAATCCCAAACTGTTGGCATATCTGGAAAACCATTTCCAGGTGATCAAAATGATCACCCCTGGATTTCAAAAATATTGTTAGGTCATCCAAATATGTAAGGATGATCATGTTGATCAAACCCTTAAATGCGGTGTCCATCGCACAGTGAAAAGTGGCACCCACATTTAAGAGGCCGAAGGGAATTTTTGCATATGTGAACATCCCCCACTTGGTGGCGAACGTCATTTTGTGTTGATCCTCCTATTGGAATATGTTGTGATTGATGTCAAAATGGGATCAGAGGAGAAGTGTGTTGATCATGTGTAGAAGCACATAATCTTGTCATTGATGTCAAAAGGGAAAATCAGGCAAAGGAATTTGTTGGCATGATGACATAGGATGGATGTGAGTGCAGTGGATCTGGTTATGGATGTGTGGTAGATTAATTAGGCTAAAATTCATATCTTGCAAATGTTATCATGAATTTGTAGAGAGTCTCACATACAATACAGGAGGAAACGGGATACAAATTCGATGTGGGTTTTTTGAGAGCAATCCAGTGATGTGCTCTGCAGGTCGATAAAGTGAAGGATATGCCAAAAACTGATTTAAGTATTCTCTCAAGTGATTCTAGGATTTACAAGTAAACCCTAATGCATTTACATTCATGGCATCCTCACAAATGTTCTATTTCGATGGTGACTTGTGTTAGGCTATTGTAGGAAGCTTAAGTATTGATTTAATCCCATTGATGTTCATCCCGTGACCAACCCCTCACATTTTGGCAACAGGTTGATGAGGTCTGAGTTTGACATCGGCATGATAGTTCTTTTTAGATGGGACTCACCCAGGAGTCACTCTGATAGCCCAATAGTTATATGTTGATGAGTCGCGAGTTTTCATAACTTAGTAACCTTCGATAAGAGGTTCTAAAGTTCAGGCTTTTAGTGACTTAGCGATGGAGCAATAAGGAGTGTGGAAATGTTATCGAAGAAGACTGAGTGACGTCAATGAGACCTTTGGCTATGTCTCCCTGATTTGGTGATGAGAAGGTAGCACTCCAAGTGGAACCCAGTCATGATGATGTGGGTGACAGTGATGACAAAGATGACACATGGCATGATGGGATTGAGTGAATGGTAATCCACATCCTTGTTGTGGATTATGATGTAGTGACATGGTGATGAAGTGGATAGGTGATGTCATCAAGGGCTACAGTCATGGGCGTAATAAGTTTCTTCTAATTATTCATTGACTGGTTGTAGTAGGTTACAGGTAGCTTAAGTTAATACTTAAGCCTGTAAAGTCATGAGGGTGACTGTCTCCTTCACCTTGCTTTATCATTTGAGGAAATATTTGGCACGTTGAATATTTTCTATCCCATACAAATATTTGTCTTCACATGATCGACGATTGTGGTTGATATTGCGAGATCTAATAGTGCCCACATACCCCGCTAAGATTTTAGTAAGACCCACGGGGTCAGTGGAGAGCAATGGAGATTAATCCATGATGGGTGGATATTGTGGGACCTACAAAGGTAGCAATTGCAGCTACTATAAATTGATGTCACAATGGATAGATGGTAGAATCCTGCGCACCCTACTGAGTATTTGGTAAGTCCCATGGGGAGTGAGGGGAATGGTGTAGATTATCCCTTGTTGATCGGATGGTGCTCGTTGAAGAGTCTGGTGGGACTAGATGGTGGAAGATGATGCATGCACAGTGATAAACGGCAGTGATTGAATGAAGAAGATCTAACGATGCCCGTAGTGTATCTGGTGGGACTTGATAGGATGATGACGATGGTGGATCATGACATAGGCCAACAAGTGTTGAAGAGCAATTTCTCGATATGCTAATTCACATCGGTGTTCCAAATTAGGTGGTGATGATGTTGATGACAAACGGTTGCAGCCCATAGACCCCACAAGGTTTATTTTAAGCTTGCGGGAAGAGCGTACTTTGGACGCGTGTCTTGGTGGACCTCCCATATGGCTAGCGGTGAATGAAGGAGATTGACGGCATGGATCATTTGGTGATTGATCCAATGATGAACAAAAGTTAGTGGAGATAGACGATGGATATGTGAAGATTTTTTATCAAACAGTTGGGTTTTAAAGGCATGCCATTGAATGATGATTGTAGGATCATGGCGTGAAGAAAGAGATCAATGGCCCAAATTCAAAGATGAAGATCTCAAACGACTAAGTTTGTGTGAACATGGTTTTGACTAGAAACTGACACAAAGGGAGGAATTAATTGGTCCAACTGCACAAGCAACCAAAATAAATGAAGATTTGATCTTCAAGGTGGTGGAACAAAGTGCAGAAGTGATTGAGATCAAAATCAGATTGAAGGATCAGAAGAGATCATTGAATGCATATCTGATCTTAGGATTTGATAGAATGAGAATGAAGGAAAACTATCTATATCAGAATAATGTTGTGAGGCTCGATGTATAGGTATGGTTTAGAGAAATATATGTGGTAAACCCTAACAAGTGATTGAGATCAAATCAGATTGGATGAACAGAAGAATACATTAAATGCATAATTAGATTTTTGGGTTCGACAAAGAGAATGAAGAAAATTATCTATAAGTGAATTAAATGTGGAACTAACTCGATGCAGAGGTAGAGTGACAATGAAGATATCTAATAGACCCTATTAGATGAATTAATGATGAGTTGGGCAGTGGTGTGTAGCTTGAGGTATAGGCAACTTGTTGGTGAAGTTTACAAGTGAAGGAAACCCTTGCACAAGGTTTGAGATGATCTATACGGTTGAGAGAATCTTGAGGTAGAGATTGCAGGTTGGTGGAAAAAGAAGATAATCAAATATTATCAAAGTGATATTTTTGCATGGTGTGTATGAATTGAGAGAACTACCTGTAGTTTTATTTTGTACTGAACAGAGTTACATATTGTCAAGTATGTTGCAGAGATAGGAAGATTGAAGTGATGTAGTAAGTCTACAAGAAAGAGAGTATCAGAGTAGATAGAGAATGCACATGCAAGGAATTCCTATACTATAACATAGAACATCATCTAGGTTTTCATTCAGGAGAGTGCATATGTGTGAGAAACTCTAGAAAGGGAAAGAGGTGCAGACTAGTAAGATAGAACAATGATTATTCTATGTGTAGAGGAAAGTGCAGAGCTAGGGTGTGTTGTTGAGAGTGCAACTTCAACAACAATAGTGTAATTTGCAAAGTGTGCAACAAATAATTGAATGTAATGATGCATTATAGGTTAGGAAGAACCAAGTCTATGCATATTTTAAATTGTTATCATTGTACTGAGTTGTGGCTTAGAATAAGGGATTGTAGTCTCCTTGAATTTGTGGCTTCTAAATTAGGGTGTTGTTGCATCCTTGGAGTTGTGGCTCCTAAAATAGGGTGTTGTTGCATCCTTGAAGTGGTTGCTTCTAAATTAGGTATTTGATGCTTCCTTGGGTTGTAGCCTTAAAACATTATAACAAAGATTTCATTTATGACGTTGGATTTGAGTAGTAGACTGGAGCAGCCTTTGTCACCGTGGTTTTTCCATCTTGGGTTTTCCACGTATATCTGGTGTTGTGTTAATTTATGTTGATTGTCTATTTGCATGTTTATGTTTGCATATTTAGTTTTCAATCTACACAATAAGAGTTGAGTCAGAAATCTACACAAGGAATTTGGATTTAAGGAAGTAATCTGCATAAAGGTTTTGAGGGCTAAATTTTTAGTATCTACTGATTCACCCCCTCTTAGTAGATCATTGTGTTACAACACCTCTTCCTTCACATAAAGTTGATTGTAGCCCAAAAATCCATCAAGTAATGAGAAAACTTCTAACCCTGCTATAGTTTGTAGGATTCGCTCCATCAAAGGCAAAGGGTAGTGATCCTTTAATGAGGCTTTCTTCAAGTCTCAAAAATCTAAAGTTGACTATCACCATTCTTCTTTCGAACCAAGACTAAATTGGACACCCAAGTGGAGTGCTTAATCGGGTATATAATCTTCGACTCAATTAGCTTTGTAAGCTCTTGCGCTATTATGGTTTCCACCTTTGGGTTGACTGGCCTTTTCTTCTTTCGGATGGGCTTGGATCCCTCGACCAACTCAATAGTGTGTTGGATTATGCTAGGATCATATCCTTTGAGATCATCATAGGTCCAGGCCACTATTCCATTATACTTAGTGCATAAGGATCTCAACTTCTCTTTATCATTATATGACATGTTCTTCATGACTTTGAGCTTCCTGGCATCTCCTATGTCGAGGTCTTCATAGTCCTCCTTGTCATCCATGAATCTTTGTTTATTGTTTCTCATGTCTTCATAATCAAAGAGGTTCTCTAGGGTAATTAATCCTCACAAGAGCTTATTACTCTTGAGTTGGATCATTTTCTCCTCACCAACCTCTTTAGGTCTAGGCTATGCTTGATCGAAAAACTCTCCTGACTATCATAAGAAAGTAGCAATCTGGACATCATCTTCAAAGACCTGCCAATTCTGATCATTTTTTTGGGATAGATGGTCAAACAATGATGCATATCTCATCTTGTTTCTTGACTGATTTGGAAGCTGGCTCAAATTATGAGTCGACCAAATCCATTCTATCTACATTTGAGTTTTGAGATCTCATAATGACCTAGATATTAAAAGCCTCAAATATTTCAAGCAAGCCCCATGCTCTATGTCAGTAGGAGCGCATTCTCACATTATTTGCAGCCACCTATCCTTGAATCTAGCTTACCACCAATTGAGAGTCTCTGAATACTTGTATTCCTTTTACGCCCATCTGTTCTACCAGATTCAAACCATGAACCAGTCCTTCGTATTCCATGTCATTATTTGAGGATGGGAACTAAAAGCATGAAGCCTTGAGGATCTTTAAACCAGTCGAAGACATAAGATAGATACCTACTCCAGTGCCAGCCTTACACTTGGTTCCATCAAAATGTAATTTCCATAAGTTGTCATTAATAGGTTCGCTCGAGCCCTCTTGCTCCATGATCAATTTTAGGAGGGCTTGGTCTTCATCAAAGATTACATATGTGCCTAGACCGGTAGCATGGAAGTTCCCAAAAGGATCGGAATCAATGAATTGGTTCAATAGGACATCTTCTTTCGGGCTCCAATCACTCATGACCTCTTCTTCCAACATCTCTATGCAATATATCTCCTTTTTAGAAATGGGAGTATGTTCTACCTCGAAACTCATCACCACATCCTCCGTAATGTGTTCGGGATGTAAAGATTCAGATAGGATTTTCATTTTTTCTTTGTGCTTAGTCCTTAGTATTAAGTGGGACTAGTCAAGCACCAAGTATCCACCAAGCTTTGTTGTGAAGTCCCTCGAGAGGCACATTTTGAAGACAAGGGGAATATCAATTATGACCACTTTCTAAGTAATTGTTTGGCTCATATGGGAATACAAGGTTAAAGAGAGGTCCTTAGTGCGACCTATGTTTGGGACCTTCTTTCCATCTAACTACATAATTCCCTTGTCAAGGGGCTCATATTTCAAGTTTAGAGCATAGACCACTAGCTTGGCAATGACTGTAGTGTTGGCCCTTGAATCTATCATATTATTGTGTAGTAACTTATCCCCTAAAACAAGATTCAAGAAGAAGGGAGTGGTCTTTGGCTTACTTCTTTCACATTTTTTTTATTCATCATATTCATATATGTTGTTGCCCTCAAAGATTGAGGGTTTGACGCAGGCCTTTTTCCCTTATCTTGGTTGTGCGAAAAGATTGGATCTAGTGGTGGATTTTTTTCCTCTACATTCAATGCATCCTTAAGAAAAGTATTCTACTCCAAAATGGATAGGACATCCCATAGAGATACATTTTTTAGAGCCTTCTTCAATTGTTCCACCACATTAAGCATTCTAATTGATGAGACCTTCAGTTTGAACGAGGGTGCTTCTTTTGCTTTAGGAAAATTTTGGTCTACCACGGACGGACCAGGGACCCTATCCATGGATTTTGGTTGTGATTGTGGTACTTTTGGTTGGGTCTGTTGTGGTTGTTGGGCTAGTGGTACTGATGGTACATGTGGCACATATTCTCTGTTGAACCTTCTCTTTGATCTGGTGTTATAGTCTGACTGTACTTGTGGTGTTCTCACAGTTGGGACTTTGTTTGTGAACACTAATTCTTCTCCCTTCATCCAAGAAAAGAGTGCTTGGTCAGGGGAGATATCCAATTCTTTCTCTAGGGACATCCCCTATACCTAAGCATTAAATCTGGCATTCTCAATCATGGGAGACTGATAACTTTCGACATCTGAAGGAATGCCTTAACTTCTTTGTTCTACCACTTTCTATTGAAGATTTCCCTATGGACAATTTTGGGGCATATGAGCATCATTACACATAAATTACCATGCATTTGCATCTTCTACCAGGTTGTTTTATCCTAGAAACAAGTCCTTGATTGTGCTAGTTTTGATCATCTGCAATGAAGTGGTCACCAGGACCATTTGTCCTGATGCCTGTTGTTGATTACCCCCTCTCAGAGCTCCTTGGTACGTGTTGTGCTGGAAAGGTGGTCTCCCTCCTTGATAATTTTGTGTGGGGGACTTTCGAGGTTCTACCTACTGACATCGAATAATGATGAGCTCATCTATGAAAGTCCTCATTAAGTTCTTCATGTCGTTAACATCTATGGCCAACAAAGAAGAGCTTGACATGCTTGGTTGTGTATTTGGGTACACATACATCGAAGGTGTAAGTGAAGCCAATGTGCTAGGAAGTGAATCAAGGGTGTTGGGAGATGCCTCCTCTTGTGTTTCTTCAGAAATCTCTACAAACATCAGCATTGGTAGTCGTGGTTGAAGCTTCTCGATGTCTATCAAATTGTTCTATGCTCTCACAGCCAAATCATATGCGTCAAGAAAGGTATCACCTCTGAGTTATTGTACCATGATCATGATATCTGAATTGAATTCCTTCATATAGAACATGAATTCCATGGTCACTGGAGGTCTGGCTACCATGGGAATCCTTTGCTAGGTTTTATGGAACTTGGTGGTGAATTCCATCATGGCTTCCAATGGAGCTCTCTTGATTGTGATCAATTACTATAATAAGGACAAGTGGTCTCCCTTCTTCGAAAAGAGATCAAAAAAACTTTCTTTGAGGTTATCCCAAGAACAGATGGAATTGGGAGTTTGGGATCTATACCAATCTTTAGCCTTCCCTTTAAAAGATGTAGCTAATAATTTAAGGGTGATATTTTTCTCAGTGATGTTGTGAACCCTACAAACCTTTATTATGTCCTAGAGGTGTTCAAAAGGTGTGTTGAAATTTTCCCCGATGAACTTCAGGATTTCTTTGAGGGAATTGGTGGGGATGGTGGGCCACACATCTGGAGGGGTGGGTGGAACTAGCGGACTGTCACTATCCTAGGTAATAAAATTTCTAGGAGCTCCTTGGAGAGCCATCAGAAATAAACCCATATGGACTAGGTAAACAGGTATTTTGATTTGAAAGGTTCGGTCACCTGGAGGGGTAGATAAGGCTCTAGACTCTGGCTAGCACTCCTAACCCTATTTCATTTTACAGGTGATACAAAATTTGTGGTTCACCTCCTCCTAGGGGCCAAAGAGGGTAATTAAGAATATTAGAAAATTCCTTTAGAAGATGCCCTCGTTCAGTCCTTAGGCATGATTTTACTAGTCTCTCTTGTTATTTTGATTCAGAAATGTCTCTTTAAGGCTAAGTATCAAACACTGTGAAAGATCTTGGTCCCACCGAGCATGCCATAAAAAGAACTATTTTTCTTAAAAGCTTATGCTTCTCCCAAATAGCCTTATGAGAAATTCAGTGAGTGGGGGACCTACTTGCACCTCACTAAATAACCTTCGGGATTGTTAAAGAACCTAGTTCTTCTTTGGGTATGGAAAAAGGGAGAAGAAAATACAGAAAGGAAAACTAAAGTTGGAAATGCACCAAAGGTTTTACAATATTTCAAAGCCCCTTAATAGCTCCATTTCTCTAATAAAGTGAACACAAAATTCCACAAACCCTTCATTGTTGGAAGGAGAATGAACAACTAAGGCTAATGTAGGCATAGAGTAGACATTCAAATCCTCCCATTGGAAGAACCCATTAAGGCTCAAGTAGAAAAAAGGAAACCCAATCCAAACAAGATACTTTAGATTCTTACAGAGCTATTCACTTAACAACATAATATGAAACCACCAAAAAAATTAGCAAGATATTGAAAGAGCATCAAAACATGATTCAATTCCTGAAAGCTAAGGTTTGGAGATCATGGAAGCTTAACAATTGAAAATTAATAATCAAGACTTATATACAGAAATAACAAGAACACAAAGGATTCGAGATATATAACTCAGAATAAAATGTAAAGTAAATGCCACATGAGCATAATCTGATACAAATTTGTTCTTGATATTGCTAAAACATGCTAAGGTCAAATAATTGAATAAGTGTCTTGACATCAATTACAAAAAAGTGATTAAAGCTCTAGAAGAAATCTGCTATATCCTATCCTACTGCTACTGATATCTATCTATCTATATCTTTGATCATTCCTTCTTCAGGAAAACTTCCATTTTATAAGAAAAGGGGAGGACACATGCACCAAGCACTCTCCGTTGCCCAAGCAGAAAATCCTAACAGGTGTCACCACCAGAAAACCTCAAAATCTGATAAAAAATCAGATCTGATGTGATAATAAAAATTGAGTTGCTTTCATAATTGCAATGGGTGGTGACAGCTCGATGACCCAAATCTCCACCAAGATGTATGCAGGTCTTCTTGTCAGAAGGAAGATATGACCTTAAATGCTTACCCCTATCCAATCCGATCTAATGTAGGCAATAATAAAGATGTTAAAAGAGGTTGACTCTAGGAGTGGAAGAGGAAACAAAAAGTGCTTCCACCTGATAATCGTGTGTGAAAGCACTATCCCAATGGTGAAGAGAACTCCCCGACAAAAAAAGGACAACATGGCGAGTGGGCGAGCATTCTTCAAAAAATGGGAGAGCATTTTGGAAGAAAACACCCATAGGGGAGCCACATGTACAACTTTGGGCCTGAAGAGAGAGAAAATCCTAAAAAGGTAGCGTAGCCACTACATGGCACCATTGAGCACCTTTTCACCAAAATCCTCCTATGGCTTCTAAAAACATGCGTCAATGTGACAAGTGGTAGGACAAAAATGTGGGTTGAAAGATCAAAACAAAGAGAAGAAAATACTAAGAGCAAAAATACTCCACAGAATTTAAGAGTAGAATGGAAGAGATAGGAGTAGAAATGGGGACAGGAATGGAACTTATAGATATAGAAATAGAAACAAAGACAAAAGAAGAAGTCTCTGCCTTGGTCTTTTGCAAGGAATCATGTTCTTGGGCCAACACCCATCGATGGTGGTTATGCTAGAACGCAAGTTAATTTTGACAGTTATGAATACCAATAATATATTCCTAAGAAGACTTTGGGGTATCCTATTCCATCGAGGGAGTAGTCTTGATAGTCGTTACCACTAGAAGAGTGGGATCTTGAGGAGGGATAGGAGGAGCTACAAAAAAAAAGATTGGGGTCTCAGCCATGGGCTCTTTTCCTTTTTTTCTTTAGGAGCAGGTGGAGGAATGAGAAGAGACCTTGGGAGTCAAGATGTAGGAGCAACATAAGAATATCCAACTCTAGTTGTATGCTTTCCCTTACCATACAAGGTGGGTCAGGGAATTATGGGTAAAACTGGAAGTTGGAAGACTTGAGGCTTAGATTTCATCAACATGGGTGCCTTTCCTTTTCCTTTACTATAAATAGTGGAAGGAAATGGGGATACTATTGGAGGTTGTGAAATCTTAGCCGAAGAAGTTCTATGTGTGGAAGCATTCTTTTTTATAACCTTTGAGGAGGAAGGCACAGAGGATGAAGCACAACGTTGTGCACAGAAAGATGCCTTTATGGAGATTACATGAGATGAAGGGGAAAAACAACATTAGGGGTCGTGACTCCCATCTTGTACCTATAATAGGCCATGTAGAACAAGTCTCCATGGGGTGATAAAGTTCCAACAGCAGTGGGCCAAAATGGTCTAGGGAAAATCCCCCATGTGGCACAAGGGGTTTGTATCATGTGTCATGGATGGTATAGATTGTACCATTGTGAGGGAATTTCAAACATTTTTGGACTATTGATGCAACCACATTCATGGAGACTAGCCATGGAATGCCTAGTATAACTCTAAACAAGTTTGATTCAGGAATCACAACAAAAGGAACATCTAGAGACTTGGGTCCAACCAAGACCGACAAAGAAATAGAACCAATGGGAGGTACAAAGAAGCCATCAAGAGTATAGACCATGGCCTTCAATTCCTCATATTTCTCCTTGTCTAAGTTGTTAATAAAAATTCTCTCCTCTGTAATAACATTGACCCAACTAGTAGGGTCAACCATAACACCTATTATGATGTTAATGTTGACTTCAGTTAGGATGTAAAGAGGAGAAGGTTCCCTATTGAGGGGGAGATTGTGTGGTGTAAAAATTATATTAGGAGTATTATCCACATGATTCATAGGAGGAATAGGAGTGAAAGATACTATGTTCACACACTCATAGTGGTTGGGTTCAGAAGAAGTAGATGTGATTAGATTGGTAGAATGAGAATGAAAGAGATCTATGTAGATTTTTAGTTGAATATTGTAGTGTAGAAAATTTTCACCCTTAACAATTTTACACTATGTTCTGGCCCCCCTAAATTATTGAGATTATTTGACCCCATAATGTCCTAAAATTATGTATTCCATGGCCTAACTTTTACCCTTTTTAAAAGGATTTCAAGTGTTGAATAAATGCATCCAATTGTTGTTTTGCTCTCGATTAGGTGTGTCCTAAAAATTTGGGTTGAGACCCATTTTCCCATGGGTGAATGGGTCCCCCTTCTTAGCTAGGACCAAAATTCAAATATTTTTTTGGCAGCATTTTAACATCCAAAATTCAAATTTTAAGTGTCGGCTTTTAGAATGTAACTTTCAAGAAGTTAGGATAAATATCTATAAATACCTCGTTATTGCATCATTTGAAATTTAAGGATTATGAAAAAGCTAGAGGTGAACTTCAAGAGAATTCAAGAGAAAGTCAATAGCAGCATTTTCAGATTTTTTTGCAACAAATCAATATCCAAGCATCATTTCAAAGTGTATGTGAGTTCATGTCATCATGTTGTCATTATTTTGTGAGGGCTAACATCTTTTTGTAGGTCTCCAAAGAATTCAAACATTCAAGCAAGTAAGATCCAAATCCTTGAGGATATGTGTATCACTTCAATCCTTCAAGGTGGCCATTGAAGGGTGGTGAGTTGCAACACATGTGATTTCATCATTCCTCCCTTTCCATTCTCATTTCTATCATTGAAATCTCTATTGTGTAAGTGGAAACACTTACCTAGGGTTTGACTAAGGCAAGACCCTATATGACACAACATTTTCCCTTTCTTTGAATGTCCAGATTACAAGTTTGAAGAGGATTGAAGAGGGCTTGAAGATCCATTTTTCATTATTGCCATTATTATCATAAACCTTGTCAAGCCACGAAAACTCACTTATAGATTTATCTAAAGGCATCCTGAAAATTTTGCAGACAAGAAAAAAAACTTAGATCCAACACCATAGGACCCCAAAATAAATTTGAGACACCCCTAAAAGGACCTAGACGCCCTTGGGCATATAGGTCCTTGTAGCACAACAAGACCATTTTTTTAGCAATTTTAGTGTCCTCTCCACTTTCCAAATTTGTTAGAAGTTGATTGTTTCAGTCTATCATTTGTTGGGATTTACATTTTTAACATTAGGGCATATAGGATCATTAGGTTAATCATTCCAAACTATTTCCAATCCATTCTAACCCCTAATTAGAGGTAAATTCGGGTCTAATTGACTCACCTTAATAGTTGATAGTCAATCTATTCACCTTGTTGATTTACATTTTAATGAAACCCTAGAAAAAGGCCCTTGCATCCTAGGTTCTTTATATTTAGGACCTAGGATACCTTTTCCTATTATTCATTTTGGTGAACCTGACATTTGACATCATATTTTTTTTAAATTGAAAGTCTTTCAAACCCTGGATCTAGATTTTACATTGCATTGTTTGCAATTCTCATTTAGGGTTTCATAACTTAAAAGCATAAAAATTCAAAAAAATTGCATCGTAGTTTGCATTAGAGTTTTTTTCAGTCATTTAAATTAGATCTATATTCAAATTACATTCATTAGGTTTGAAGTTTCTCTTTGCATATATTTAGGCATCTTTCGTTTAAGTAAAAAAAAGTGAAAATTTGCACTATTTCAAATTAGATCTAAAAATTGCATTCAAAATTATCCTTTATTGTTGCATATTTTCATTTGAAGCACATTTTTTTAAATTGGAAAGCATTACATTGTTTGATTTAAAAATTACATCAAAGTCATCATTCTCATAATTTTGCATCTTAGAATTAGTGAATTATTGCATTTTAGATATAAAATTTGCATTCAAAACTTGTCAAAACGTTTTCACCTTTATTTCACATTTGCATTTTGAAGTGCATTGTCCTAAATTGACCAAAATTTGGAAAAACAATCATTGTTCAACCTGTTTGCAACTTGAGATAGCAACATCAAACAACAACATACACAATCAATTTTTTAGTTTTTTGAACCCCTATCGGGGACTCGAAATCTCTTGGGCATCCTTGTCCTACTACATGTGTCTCAAAGAACCTCTACACATATTTCTATCTCTATAGTTTCATTTTTTTCCTGCTTGTAGATGTCTGTTTTGAGATTCTAAAACAATGTTTTTGCATATGCAAGAAAGGTGTCATTTTCTTGATTTGATGCAAATTTGGGAAAAATTATTGCATTTCAATGTTGGAAATCATCGAATCTATAGGATATTTTTTACATTTTCTAAAGCATTGTATAATTTGGGTAGTTTAGTTTTAATTTTTGTACAAACTCAAAACCCTAGGTTGTTACAACACATTGTGAATCCATAAGGAAAGTAGCAACATGTTTTCTTTCAAATATATGGTTTTCATAGGGTATCACACGGCTTTATGATTGTAATCTCGCTACTTATGAGCATAATCTAAGGAAATGAAATAAAATCTTTGACAGGCATGTTAGTCACTCTACCAATATCTCTCCAATTTATGAGAATGTTTTGGCATAAGAGGATGCAATTATGGACAATCATGATAATAATAGTTTTTCTTCTTCCAATACCTCTCCTACTTGTGAAGAAGGTACCTTGGGGTTAGAAGACCCAATCATTAAGTGTCATGATAATCTTTTTTGTACCTCTCTCAATAATTCTACCACTTGGAAAGAAATTATGACACAAGAAAATGAAATCATTGACACATTTCTTAATGTCACTTTGCCTAGTCTTCATTCATCTTCCAACCTATCCCACTTATGAGAATGTTTTGGTGTAAGAGGATGCAATAATTGAAAATCATGACAATCATACTTGCTCTTCTCCCAATACCTCTCCTACTTGTAGCAAAGGTATCTTGGTGTTAGAAGACCCAATCATTGAGTGTCATGAGAATCTTGTTTGTTTCACTCCTCCATCTCTCCTACTTGGGAAGATATTGTTGGGAAAGAGGGTGAAATTATTGTTACATTTCTTTCAAAAGCTAGTAAGATGGCTTGCTTAGATGAACATTCTAAGGTCACCTTAGATCCCCTCTCGATAGAAGATCATCAACAAGAAGGAAAAACCATTGAGTTTATGAATGTACAATTGGCCATTAGATCTCCCTTAATTATCGAACCTCCTAAAACTCATTTTGGACCTCCTAAGAGTCCTCTAATTATTGGACCTCCTAAAACCCTTTTGGAACTCCTTAAATTCCTCTAATTATTGGACATCCTAAGTCAGCCCTCATTATAGGACCTCCTAAACCTCATGGCCATATCCTAATCTTTATAAAACAACTTACTAGTAATCAAGTGTTGTAGCAACCAAGGTATCACATAGTTTCTCACACATATAACACTAGCAACAATAAGCAACCAATACAAACATAAGACATTTCATTATTGATACCATTCTCATAAACTATTTTACTTAGTGCCCCTCGTTTACCTCAACACAATGGAAAGGAGTATGAAATTGTAGAACAACTTCGCAACACTCCTATTAAGATCTCCCTTTGGGATTTGATTCAAACATCACCTAATTACCATGGCATGCTTCAAGATGATTTGCAGAAATTTTTTATCCCTACAAGTGTTCAAACAAATAATATGGCAGCCTTGATTCAGAATATAAATTCACCTAGTACTCTTTCAACAAAGTGAATTACCTCCTTTGGAAATGAAAAAACAAAATGATGCTTGGATGATATTGGATACAATTAACAATATCAAGATTAGGCATATCCTTTTTGAAAATGGTTCAAGTCTCAATGTTTGTAGTGTGAACATTTTGGATAGAATTAGAGTGGATAAGACTAAAATTCAACTAGCTAAGTTGTCTATTCGTGGTTTTGATAATGTAGGAAAATAATGAAAGGAAGTCGGGTGAGTGGAAACAACTTCCTACACTAATCTAAGTAGGGGAGAGTTACAAAAACTATTTTTTAACACCTTATGAAATTACAATGAGAGATGGACATAAGAATAATGGAATAGACCAACAAGTACACAAATACAACATACACCAGATATACATGGGGAAAACCCTTTTAGGTAAAAAACCCTAGCATCCAAAAGCACAATACTAATGTATTACTTCAAACAAGAGTTACTACAGAGCTAAATTTTTCCTTTAATGATTTTCGTCCCTTGCAGGTCTTCTTTTGGCCTTTACTTATTTTCCATGTTAAGATAGCTTTTCACCTTGAAGGCTTAAACGTCTTCATGTTGAAAAATGTGTAATATGCCACGTGGTGGCTACACAGATTTTCTTTATATCACCTTCCTTTTAGGCCTGGATGGGGACACATGTCATCTCGATAAGTATTTCCTCAAAACCACTCTCAAAAACTCTAAAAATCATCTGCCAACTTGCTACATCAACCATCTCGTCAGGAAATCTATATCTTCCGGAGATGTATCTCATTTTGGGTGGAGTTTGTCGAATGGTGTGGTATACTTCTTACTTTCAAGAGAATACCTTTAGGATGGCATCATCAATCTGATTTTTCTAGGTTGCTTTCAGATCCTATTATCTTCCGATAACATAACTTTGCATGGCTTGTATAGGATCTGGAGCTATTAATGAAACAGCTCAAACTTTATGAGCAAAGATTGTTGTGAACCAATCTGGTCCTAGATCAGATTGTGGTCTATCAAATAGGGACACTTGGAATTGGTTCATCTCTACTAGTTGTAGTGGTGGCTCTCCCTCCTGGCTATTTAAAGGGGTTTGCAATAGAGAATAAAAATCTTGGATAATCTTCTTGGAGAACCATCTTCTGAATCTTTCAAAAGAGGATAGTTTTTAGGGAGTTTTAATTTCTTAGGGATAGGAGGATTTCATAGAGAAATGTTCACACTCTATGGCATGTTATATTTGTTAAGACTATCAATTGGATTGGCATATGACCTTTTTTTTCAGTTAATTTATTGCAAGAATTACATCTGTTAATTTGAAATCTCTAAAATTGTGCATCTCATGGCCTTTATCACAAATTTATTTTTCACATATCATTTATGCTGAGAGCCCCATGTTAAATTCTAATGTAGATATTCTAGATTGTTATTTCATATGTTATTATCTTTTATGTTTGATGTTATCTTTCAAAAAATGAATCATGTTTAATATATTCTTTCATTTTCTATAAAATATATGCTATAAGAGAGGAAGGGTTTTGTAAAGATCCAAATATCCCTATTGGTCTTTGGGGTTTTATTATTTATATCAAACCTTAATGGATGCTTCCCACAGGGAGACCTGAATGACTACTCTATGTTTTCTCTAGCCTTAGTTATTCGTTCTCTTCCTAATAATGAAGGGTATATGGAATTTTGTGTCTATCATCAAGAATAAATAATTTTTAAAGTTTTGAAATGTTGTAAAAGATTTTGCACATCGCCATTTTCTATGTTTTTTATTGCATTTTCTTTCTCCTTTTAAAACACACAAAGAAGAGTTGGATTTCTTTAAAAATCTCAGTGGTCATTCGGTGAGGCACATTTTAGTCCCCCACTCGCTAAATTTCGATAAGGTTGTTCGGAGAGGTGCAATATTTTATGATCAACTATTATTTTTTTGGAATGCCCGGTGGGACACGAAGTTCTTCAAATGTCTGATTAGAAGTCAAAAATATTTCATAAATCAGACTAAAATGAGAAGCTAGCAATCTCATGCCCAGAGTTCAAACAAGAGCATCTTCCAAAGGCCATTTCTTGTACTCCCAGTTACTTGCTTTGACACCAAGGAGAAGATGACTTACAAGTTTTGTATCACCTGTTAGAAGTAATAGAGTGAGAAGTGCTAGCTCATAATCTAGAGCTTTATCCACTCCACCAAGAGGTTGAACCTTCTAGATCAGAATACCTATCTACCCTATCCATAGGAATATATTTACAATGGCCCATTTAGGTGCTCTTGTTCATATAAATTTTATAACCTGGGATAGCAGTAGCCCACTACAACCACCCACACCCCCAAATGTATGGCCCGCCATACCCGTCAATGCTCTTAAAGCAATCCTAAATATTTTGGGGGAGGATTTCAAAACCCCTTTCCAAGCATCTCCAGGATATTGCAAAAGTTTACAAAGTCCATAACATCATGGAAGAAAATGTGGCTCTCAGATTATTGGCAGCATCTTTCAAAGGAAAGGCTCAAGACTGGTATAGGTCCTTGGCTTCTGGTTCCATCCGCTCTTGGGATCAACTCAAGGAGAATTTTTTTGAGTGCTTCTCGAAAAAAGGAGATCACTCATATTTTCTAAAACAATTAATCACTATTAAGAGGGCCCCACAAGAGGCCATAAGCAAATTCAACACCAAGTTCGAAAAAACTTGACAGAGGACTCATGTGATAGCTAGGCCTCTGACAATTATGGTGTTCATGTTCTATCTAGAGGATTTCAACTCAAACATCGCAGTCATGGTATAGTCTATGGGAGGAGACACCCTACTCGATGCATATGATATGGTCATGTATGTAGAGAACAGTCTGATTGATGTTGGGAAGCTTCCACCACAACCATTGGTGCCTATGTTCATAGAAATCTCTGGTGGACCTCGGGAGGAGGAAACTCCTAGTTCCTCCACTCCATGAACTAGCACATCAGTTGCATCACTGCCATCCATGTATGTATACCTAGGGGGATAACCCAGCACATCAAGCTCTTCTTCATTGGCAATAGATTTCAATGATATGAAGAAACTCATGTGATCCTTTGCAAACAAGCTAGTCCTCATCTAACAACAACAAGCGGCACCTTTGAATCCTCCCATGCAAACCTATCAAGGAGGAAGTTCATCTTATCATCAGAATACATATCAAGGAGCTTCGAAAGGAGGAAATCAACAACCAATGCCTACGAACCAGATAGTTCCAATCACCATGTCGCTTTAGACTATCAAGAGCAGCCCGAACAGAGACTTGGTCCCATGCCAAAACAACCTGGTGGAAGATGAGAACACATGGTTCTTCCCATGTAATGATAGCCATATGCCCCAAAATTATCCAAGGACAAATATCCAACAAAATATAGCAGAACAAAGAAGCCAAGACATGTTCTCAAACATAGAAGAATATTAGTCTCCTAGGATGGAGAATGCCTATTTCAAAGCACAAACATAAGGAATGTCCTTAGGACAAGAGTTGGACATCTCACTGGACCAAACACTTTTCTCTTGGATGGAGGAAGAGGATGTTGTATTTACAAATGATGTTCCGATGACTAGTGCCCCATAGGTACAGTTAGACTACAACACACAATCCAAGAGGAGACTCACTAGAGAATACATTTAGCAAGCTCCACAATGTCTACAGCCATAACAATTGCAACAAGTAGAGAAAGCCTCATAGACCTGACCCACTCAGTAGTCATAAGCTCTACCATTGCTAGAGAAAGAGGTGGACAAAGCACTGAGCCCATCCACACTAGATCGACCCCTTCTTAAGACAAAATAAGTACCACCATTCAAACCTTAGGTATCACCAGTCGAAATGCTTAATGTGATGGATTGACTATTATTGCTAATGTATCTTTGTGGGATGTTATATCAAGTTCAGAACATAAGACATTTCTCTATGAGGCATTGAAGAAAGAGGAACAAATTCCATAGAAAAATACAATCCCACAACGCAATCAAGATAAAGGAAAAGGGCTCACATTGAAACCCTGACCTTCAAAAGCTATGACATACATGAATGTCATGGATGATACAAAAAATATAAGCAAACCAAATCCTACCCCTTTCTTTTTTTAAATTATCATGGCAGATAAACTTTTTTATAATAACATGATTGATTCGGGAGCTAGTACCATGGTCATGCCCAAACAAGTGGTTGATGCCCTAAATCTTAAGTATGAGCCTCTTGAGAAAAGAATCATTCAATTAGATGGGAAAAAAGTCTCAACTTTCAGCCGCACGAAGGATATTTCTTTAACTCTATTCTCATGTCTGAGCCAAACTGTCACGCAAGAAGTAGTCATAATCGATATTCATCCCATTTTTGGAATGTGTCTTTCGAGAGACTTCAGGGTAAAGCTTGGCAGATATTTGACACTTGATTGGTCTCATTTGATATTATGGACAAAGAATGAGGCAAAGATTAAGATTTTGTTGGAACCCTTGCACCCTGAACACATAGCAGCAGACGTGGTCTTGAGATTTGAAGCAGCACATACCTCCTTCTCAAAAGGGGAGATATTGCATAGAGATGTTAGAAGATGAGGAGAATGCAAGTGATCGGACCCCTGAAGAGGAGATCTTACTCAATCAGTTTATTAATTCTAGCCCATTTGGGAACTTCCATGCTACCAAATTAGGCACCTATGTGATCTTTGATGATGACCAAATCCTCTCAAAGATGGTAAAGGAACGTGAGGAACCTAGCAAACGAAGCGACAACAATCTATGGACATTATATTTTGATGGTGCCAAATGCAAAATAGGTTCAAGAGCAGGCATCCGACTAGTATCTTCGACTAGATCAGAGACCCTCAAAGCTTTTTGCTTCCAATTCTCATGCTCAAATAATGGCGTAGAGTATGAAGCATTGGTCCATGGTTTGATTCTCACAAAGAGGATGGGCATAAAGAGGATACAAGTGTTCAGAGATTTAGAGTTAGTTGTAAACCAGGTCCGCGGACAAGCAGCTACAAAAAATGTAAGAATGCGGTCTTATAGACACAAAATATGGGACTTGATTGAGAGCTTCAAAGCTTTTAACATACAGGCTATCCCACAAACCCAAAATTCAGCCACAAATTAGATGGATTCAATTGGCTCACTTTTTGAGCCAACCACAGAGTCAACCAAAAATTAGGATGCAATACGCACCATCATCCAACCATCAATACCTAACAATGAGAAAAATTGGTAGGTCTTAAAAGACGATGCTCAAATTGCCACCTTTTTAAAAAAGTCAAGGAAAACTTCTGATTGAATCCCACAAACCCATAATTCAGCCACAGATCAAATGGCTTTAATTGGCTCACAGTTTGAGCCAACCCCAAAATCAACCAAAAATCAAGATGCAGTACGCACCATCATCCAACCATCAATACCCAACAATGAGCAAAATTGGTAGGTCTTCAAAGAAGATGCTCAAATCACCACCTTTTTACAAAAGTCAAGAAAAGCTTCCAATCAATCACAACCTAAAGTCAAAAAAATGATGAGAAATAAGTAATTCAATTAAAGAGAAACAAACTCCCAAGAGGCTTGATTTCTCTCAATAATCTCTTCGACTGTGAGGATGCAAGAAATAATAAACAAAGATTCACCACCAACGAAGGAGATTATGAGGATCTCAATGTTGGAAAAGGGAGGAAGCTAAAAGTCAGAAGAGATGTCATGCATGCAAACAAGGAAAGACTGAAAGGTTTATGTTCTAAATGCGATGGGGTCGTATCTTGAAACTACGATGATCTCAAAGGATATGACTTGGGCATAATTCAGCATACCATCAACCTAGCCAAAGGCTCAAATCCTATCTAAAAAAAACAAAGGCCAGTGAACCCAAAAGTCAAGGCACTAATGGCGCAGGAGCTTACAAAATTAATCAAATTGAGAATCGTATACTTGATCAAAAATTCCACTTAGGTATCCAACCTTTTACTTGTGCGGAAAAATAATGGCGATATTCAACTCTATGTGGATTTTTGGGACTTGAATAAATCCTCGCTAAAAGATCACTACCCTTTTCCCTCAATGGAGCATATTGTATAGATTGTGGCCAGATCGTGTTGAAGTGAGCAACCCAAGATCTTCAATCTGCAGCACCAAATAACCTCCACAAGAAATAGAGAGAAGTAACAATGGAATATGTTATTCCACCAAACAAGAATTGCAATATGATACAATGATCAATATGTTATGCAATACAATACAATGCAAAATATGCTAGAGATGCCTTTCTTATAAAGGCAAGGATGAGAGATAGGGTTAGACAAGATCATGAAAAGTGTCTTAATCCTATCACATGAGACAACTAACTCATAACTACCTTGGAAATTTTAAATTCTAGATAAGACAACTAAGAATTCTAGAAATAATCTTTTATCCTAATTAAACTTAACATGTGAACTAAGTCCCCTAAGTCCCTAGTAAAGGAATAAACTACGTACAAGACTTATTAGCACTAACACGCCCCCTAAGTGTAACTTAGGAAGGAAAAAACCAATGCAAACATGCAAAAGATGCAAAATATGGGTCCCGAAAACAAACCCTAATGAGGTACCCATGTACAAAACAAAAAAATATCATAAATGGAGAAAAGGAGAAAAACCCTGTGGGAGAAAACTCCTCTCCAAAAGAGAGAAAAAGAAGCAAAGAAAACTAGAAACTGAAGAAGGAAGGAGGACTCCTCAAGACCCCCCAAGGACAACTTCCTTCACCCAAAGAATCAATCACAATTGAAGATAACGAGGTGATTCCAAAGGTTTAGTGAAGATGTTTGGAACCTGTTGATCTATAGGCAAATACTCCAAGCTGAGAACACCATCCTGGATGAGTTTCCTGATGAAGTGCATGTGGATCTCAATATGCTTAGTACATTGATGCTCCACTAGGTTGTGAGAGATATGTATGGCACTCTGATTGTCACACCAAAGAATAGTGGGTTGAGTGGAAGGGAATCCAAACTCAGTCATCAACTAATGAAGCCACAAAACCTCCTGACTAGCCAAAACTGCACCTCGATACTTAGCCTTTGTCGATGATAATGCAATAGTAGTTTGATTCTTGCATGACCATGCAATTGGACCAAAACCAAGGAAAAAGACAAAGCCAAAAGTAGACTTTTGATCATTGACATCACGAGCCCAATCTAAGTCAATGAAGCCCAAAATCTGAGATGCACCTAAAGTGTAATGAATGTTGAAATGAGTAGTGTTGTGAATGTATCTCAAGATACATTTGGCAGTCATCCAATGACTCTCATGAGGCTCCTGTGAGAAGCGAGAGACAAGTCCAACCACAAAGGAAATATCAAGACGACTATGTGTCAAGTACAAAAGACTTCCAACCAACTGTCGATACAAGGTAGGATCAAATATGGGAGTAGTGCAACTGGTAGATAGTACAACACCTAATTGGAATGGAGTAGGGGCAGGCTTGCAATCAGCCATGCCAAATTGCTTAAGAAAATCAAGAGCATACTTCTATTGGAAAATGAATATCCCCCAAGAAGATGGATGAACCTGAAGACCAAGGAAGTAATGCAAAAGACCAAGTTCGGTCATATCAAAGCACTCCATCAATGCTTGTTATGTACTCTGAATCATGGAAGTAGAACTTCCTGTGAGAATCAAATCATCCACATAGAGCACAAGTATGAATAGATCCTCTCCATGTCTCTTCATATAAACTATGGGATCGAAATGATAGCGAGTGTAGCCTGAAGCAAGCAAGAAACTATCCATATTCTCATACCAAGCCCAAGGGGCCTATTTGAGACCATATAATGAACATCAAAGCCTAAAAAAAAGTGAAGGGTCCTACACGAAACTTGGTGGCTACTCCATGAAGATCCCCATGCAAGAAAGCACTCTTCACATGTGGGTGCAGGAAGGTGAGGAGACGTTGGGTGATGGTCGCAAGTGAAAGGTGGAGGAGACGACAACCCCCGCCCAAGTGAAACCCACATGGAAGGCCATCGTCGGGCCAGAGAAGGTGGGGCGTTGTGGCTAGTTCACCATGAACAAAATAGAAATGAGTAATGACCACTAGAGAAGTGGAGCCCGCAAAGAATGAAACTTGAATGGAGCTCTCCCTTGACTATTTTTTCTTCTCCACCTGAACGTGATTAAATTGACAATGACACCCCAATACTTGTCAAAAGATGTTCTAATACCAACACCAACTTGTATCCCCTCATGGCTATCCATAGGCCTGATTCTCCCTTTCGACACCTCGAGTTTGTTGTTGCCACTAAGATTATTTAATCTCTTATGATTATAATCCTCTTTTACTTTCCATACGACAATGGACTCGGCCTTCATTTGATCATTGTTATCACGTCTATCTTGCCAATGGGGCTTTCAATTGATCATAATTAATTAAACACACAACTTGAAATCATACCAAAATGACGAGGTTGGTGGCAGCAACGAGGAGCTGTAGGGACAAACATGAGAGAACCATTGATGAATACCATTACAAAACAACCAATTGAGGCGTGGGATCTACGTGGAGAAAATCCATGGAGCGGGTTGTAGGAAGAGGAAGGTGGGAGGGCATAATGGGACCGCCGTCAATGGTCATCGAGGAAGGTATCCCCGAAGGGAAACAGTCATGGACACTACGGGCCCCACAGCCTATGGCGACGTTGGTGATGGCAATGAAATTCATAGCACCGCACATATGATTAGTTGAGGGCACATAAAATGGCTTGGAGATAATGTTGCATGAGCCTCAAATGTAGCCAACTCAATTGGCCACCCATCGTGATCCTTCCTATTTGAAGTGGTTGATCATGGCACTTCATAATATTGTCGCTCTTTGGACTTTCTCACATTACAATCGATGATTACCCGTATCCCTGCATCAGTGTATCCTCTTGCGCGTTTCCAGTTATCCATTCATATTTCATGAGCATCACTTGCTATCAACCCTATAAAGTCTCTATAAGTTTTAGACTACTACTTCTGTGACATCTTAGTACAACATTGCAAAGCATCCATGTGTGTGCCATTGAGAGGATGGTTGTGGGAGTAGTGGACTCCGCATGTTGCAATTCTATGGGGGTGAGCAAGTGGATGATCGTAATGGTAATGTTGTTTAATGATGGTAGAGGGAACACAGCACCCCTCTAATGGGAACCCACACCTGCCCTGGACGCCCTAAGGCTTAGAAATCTTTGATATTATCACAACCCCTTCGATTATCATAATTTCATCCCTAGCTTGGTTATGCATGATCGCTCGAATCAAATGAAATCTCATGATGAATTTTCAATACAGTATATCATATTTGAGCTCATAGCTTGGATTGTACTCAAATCTAATGTAATCTATCTATTCCTTGGATGATCAATACCTTGGTTGCTCATTCATATACTTGCTTATCATAGCGACTTTCTAAATCGAGACTACAACTCGATCACCCCTCTTATGATTCATGGCAGCAATCCACTATTAAGGCATGGTAAGAAAAGGGAGATAGCTCGATTATATAGAGGTACCACAACGTCCACCTACACAAACCCTAGTAGCCATGAGGAACTTGATCAAGCGATGCATCTATGGGAACCTCATCAAAACCCCTTACAATCCACAGGCAAAGCAGTGAAGGAGGACACAATAACGACGCCCAGACCTGTGAAGCTTGGATCGAATGTGGTCATTGTGAACTGCGAGTGGAGGAGCGTTGGGGGCCATCGGGTGAAGGTCACTTGAAAGAGTGATGTAAGATAAGTGGAGGCCCACATAGTAGGCCCCACAATGAATAATTTCGTCAATGTTACCCTTGGTCATCATTATTCATGAGGTGCATAGATCTAATGCAAGGGGTCATCCCTCCCCAACAATTAGCCTTAACTAAGGATTTCATAGGGATTAGAGGCAGGAACATCGGCTGAAGGAGATTCGTTAGGAAGGACTAGATTGTAGCCCTTCAAAGAATCAACTTGATGATGTCGTTAAGAATGCCTATCGAGAACAAATGACGGCCATGCCACAGCAAATAATTATATGCAATGAAATGTGTGGACATGTTGTAGATGAAATCTATTTTGCAACGGCAAAATGATGGTCAGTCACCACTATAGGGAGCCCATAAGAAGATGATGGTGTTGGTGGGTGGCGGGTCCGCAAAGTGGGGAGGAAATGAAGGTTCACCATTGTGAAACAGTGTGGTGGTGATGGCTTCCCACGGGTGGCAACCCACAAGGGTGGACCCACCAACGAGCTTCAACTCGAGAATTCACCCATGGAATTTAAATTTCTTTGCGAGGAAATGGTATGTGCGAGTCCTGTGAGGAGAAGCTATGTGGAAGCATAGCCATTTAAGTAGCGACAATCGAACAAAGGCAATTTATGCGCAAAGCCCCACAATCATCGAGACTTAGGCGATTTTGAAGCAGGTCAGGCCTAGTTTAGTAACAATGATGACAGGATAAAAACACCACCGGTGGAGCCTTCCATGCGGGTGGAAGTCAAGGGTCGGTCGCTGCAAAAGCAGAAAAATAGGAATGGAGACCCGCATAGGGAAACCTGCAACTACGGGTCCATGATACATCAAGGACGTTGCAATGAGGATGGATGTAGGGTCTGCCATGTGGGTGGATGTCAGGGTTTGGCTGCAGGCAAACAGTAGATCTCGATGGTGAACAGCAAGAGGAGACCCATAAATGTAGGTCCGCAAGGCTCAATGGACATCAGGCGAAAAGCTAAGGGAAACCCACAAGACCCAACCCGCAAAGGCTAATGACTTAGTGAAACTCAACTAGGTGAACCCAACCAATAAGAAATTGATCATTTTAAGGCACATGGCCATCCTAGGGTTGGGAATAGGGGCGCACAAAATGAGGTGAAAGCAAAACAACCCATCGGGGGTGAAAAGAGAGGGTCCCCATTCCGAACGAGGCATGTGTGTAAAGTATGCACAACAAATGGCAACTCGCTGGGGAAATTCTCCAAAGCATTTTGATGACAAACTAGAATCACGAACCCATAATCTCTGGCTCTGATCCTCATGCTATGGAAAATAAACTAAATGCTTGACCATAGGATTAAGACCACTACTCAACCCATCCTTCAGTATGTTGAAAATCCAAGTGTGTGCAGATGCATTCATTCCCATCCTTAAGTCACTACAAGAACCTAAACTCCATCAAGTTAAGCTACGTAATTTATTCTAACTCCAAAAGCATCTAGTACATTGCCTCATTGCCAGTCAGGCATCCATAGCCCCAACAAGGTTGTCGTTGTGATTCTCCCAAACATTGCTCTACTCTCGGTCAGGTGTCCATAGCCTCGGTAGAGTTATTCGTATCCCCCCTGAAAGTTCAATTTCTTTATTTTTGATTTTCAATATTTTATTTTCTTTAATTTATTTTTATTTTTCCTTTTCTCCTCTTTTGTTTCAACCTGCAAGCAATGAAGCTTGCACTTAGGGCTGAGAATCACAGTGGCGTTGAAGTAGAATTTTAGATTTTTCACTTAACGACACTTCATAAAAGGAACTATAATGACCTCAAGATTCTTAAAGTATGTGTTAGAACCCAAATTTTTTATTAAAATTCTGAGTTCTTTACCCATTAGGACCCATGTAGTTTACTATCTTTTTCCTAAAAGGGTTATTACCGTCACCCATAAAATTCAAATCCACTTCATACCGCTTTACCGTGGACAACTATCAAACAACCCATGATTGTGCAATAAAGGGTCAGCCTAGTGGTTAAGATAGTCACCGCTACACCACAAACAGTCATCAAATAGACCGTAGTGGCATAGTAAGTAGCAAGGCGATGGTCAGAACTATTCACCATGGTACCGCAAGGGGTCCCACAAGAGACCGCAGCAGCGTGGTGGTCGGGAAGATAACAGTGAAGGTAGTGGTCAAGATTGGTCACCGCGGTATCACTAATGGTTAAAACACAAACCACGGTGCCACAGTGGAAGGGGAAGCAGTCAAATTCAAATACTGCCACACCACGGGAAGATAAAAGGAAGATTGTGGTAAGGCAGTAGAAAGGATAGAATAGTTGGACACCGCGGAACCATAGGGTGCAAACAAATAGCCCACAGTTGAGCGGTAAGGGGAAGAGAAGATCATAACGTTCACACCACCATACCGCAAGAGGACATGAGGTTGACCGCGGTAGAGCAGGTAAAGTATAAAGTTAAATAAAAAGGCGGGATTATAGTTCAAAATATTTAATTTGCCGACAAGGCTATTAATTAAATATTTTGTTTCTTGTCAAAGAATGTGAACCGTTTCTACCCGAACTAATGAAGGGTCGTGACCCTTAGAAATGTATTGTATATATATTGAAAATCAGAGAGAAAGGGAAGGAGTCGTTAGAAGAACGGTGAGATTTTTGTAGAAAATAATGAAAGACTGGGAATGCAAATAATGTACAGACCCCTTTTTTGAAGCAGATCAATGGATAAAATATTTTAAATTGGTGAAATCCTTTTTGTGCTCAGCTATTGTGATGTAATAATTTACAATATTTATCTGGTTGTTTCGAACTCGAGTTCTTTTAATCATTTAAGTCAGCATATCAAGTATATTCTTGATTTATCAAGGTGCATTTTCATTTTGTGTGATTTAATTAACTGGTGTCTACAAGTCAGAATTAAATTATTTTAATAAGTCATATTGATTTAAGGATTTCTTTTGGATAGTTAAAGAAGAACCTGGTAAGAAAGTATTCCAGCACAATTTATGCAAGTCATAAATTTAGTGAAGTTATATGCCAATCATAGAATTTCATTTTTCAAAAAGCATAGCAACTTGAATTAAGCCAGAAAGGGAAACACATACATTTTTTGATTTTTTAACTCCATTGCCCATGTGGATAAAAGGCACTGATCTACCACAACCCAGAAGATAAAATTCATAAGAAACAACATATTTAAATTCTATCTTTTGTGCAGTAGGAGTAGTTGTAGTGATTTTATCTATCCACTTCCAATTGCCATTGTGGGTAGATTACTCGATCAGGAAATATATTTTAAATCTGCATTATTCACATAGGTGCACCTGCCTAGGTTTAGCAGAGCCTAAAGAGCAGAAGGTTCAATTGTATTAATTGGCCTTGTATGTTGGCCAAAAATGTTGTGAGAGCTTGGCAACCTCTCGTGGTTAAAACCTGCATTTTTGATACCTAACAGTGTAAGACATGTACAATTTCAAAATACATCTGAGTCAAATCAACCAATGACTTATCCTCTTCAGACCAAGTAGCTAGGTCACTTTGACACTAACAGAAGACCCTCACCATCCACTCTAAAAAATTGATTAAATTTTGTCAAAGAAATGCATAAAATGTCCCTAGGCAATAAAATGATCGTTGTGCACGTAAACATACCCAGCTAAAAACAAAGGGACCCCAAGCAAATTAGCAAAGCAAAAGAAAATGGCAAGGAAACTAATCTAAAGAAAACTAACCTACGGCAAACCAACTAACCAAACGAAAGCACAAAAGAAGTGTATATACATGAAAGCGAGATATGTACATGAAGCCTACACTACCCAAAACGGACTATGTACAAAGATATTTACAAATCATGACGTTCAGGCAACACAAACTGATGCTTATGCTCATTTTATTTTGTAGTGCATGTACAAGCAGGAGGGTGATCGTTACAGTTCTTAACCATGCACACTCATCCTTATACTTATAAAAAGGAAGTTCAACATTGTAGCATTCAAATTCAATCACATATTCAAGAAAAATCAGCAATTGAGGAGGTTTGTTAAACCCATGGTTAATCCATAGACACGTTTGTCTCCCCTCGTTCCCATAATAAAAATGATAAACATGAACATCTATTAGAGTAGGGAAAGATAAAACCCGGGTGTCATCATGTGAAGGTAGTCGTATTGGATGGTTGAGATGGTGCTTGGCCTCATTGGTTGCTACATTGACAGTCTCAGGTGGGCGCAACCGATGGTGCAGCATCCCTTTTACATTAAAAATCTACATATCACCACCAAACTGATCAGGTAATACACATTGTGAAGAAAAAAAAATGCAAGGAACCTTTACCTGATATCGGACTTGCATAAGGCTGGGAGAACGAGGCAACAAACACCTTTTCCAAGCTTTGTGTGGGATTCACAACCCCTATCAGTTGTTTCTAAAGGAGGTATACTTCATCTTGTTGATCTTCTGTAGGCCAGACCTCCACTTGACTGGTTTCCTCAAGAGGTAACATGTTGTCCCATCTCCTTCCCCGGGTGTTGATCTTAATTTTATGATGTTCATTGTCATAGGACGATGACATGGATGAATCTATCCTATGGCAGCCTTTTGAACATGTAGCAGGATCATAAATGATCATGGTGATAGGGCTCCTATTTGCATCTTGTAGTTGGCTCGGTGTGTCATACTTGTTGGTAGCCAGTGAAACATCCGCCTTTATCTTCTTCTTCTTGCAATTCATGTGGCTCACCATGATTTTTTCTCATTTCCTCTTGTTCATCATCGCCATAGATGCAAAATGAGTTCCTCTCCAAATCCGCAAGCTCTAATATTTCACCCTCTTGAGGTTCTAGTAACATCTCTTCATCGTTGCCTACTTCAAAAATGTACTCGATGTTGGCATACCTCTGAAGTAGAGTTCTCCCAGCAAAAATAATTCATCAATTGACAGTACCTCTTCGAGGGGGCCAAGATTCACTACGTGGTTTCCCTCCAAGGATTCCATAGAAATCCTGTCATCCATTATGTATAGATGATTTGCAAGAGGGAAGGACTCTTGATGTCTGTTGGATAGCATTCCCATGTGCTCTGCTTCATCATCTGAAATCTCAGGACTGCGTTGTTCTTCTTGTGTTGTTGTCCCAACATCCTCTTGATAACTGACTTCAACTCGATTATCACTTGGTTCGGGCTCTTGGTCCTCTAGTTCAATCCTTGAAGCTGCTACAAGAAGTGATGCACTCAGCTGCCTCACTTATTCTTTGACTTGTTTGATGACCTCTTAGCACAGCTCGCATGTGAATTCAGAATGTGGAAAGTCATGGAGTCTGCACCAATTTGAGAGAAACAATACCTCTAAATCTACTTGATGTCTTAGCTCAGACCAATCCCTTGCAAGTCTTGACATGAGTTCATTGTAACTTTCCACTACCGGGTCCTCATCGTCAACTATTAAGAAGGGAGTTTGATGGTAGACAATCCCAGTCTGTAGTTGTTCCCACTCCTCCAGTTCTTCTTCTTCAGCTGTCTGATTTCTATCACCCATTGAGAATGGGTCTTCAAATTCCACTTCACTGGAGCTTTCATCATTATCTTTTTCTGCCCCCAGGCTTTTGGCCTCATCCTTTTAACTTTCAACATCTACATGGGTTGTCGCAGCATATGCTATTACAAACCTGGTTAATTCATTTTCACCTGCCGACGGCTCTTCTCCTAGATTGGAAGATAGCCTTTCACTCATGGAGAAAAGGTATTTGAATTCATTTCCAACTAAACCTTTGTGTGGGCTCTTTACTATCCCAAGGAAATTAGCTCCTTCTTGATTCTCTACTTCAGCGTCTATTGTCTCAGCACTTACTCCTATGGAGCTTGTTTGTTCAACATCAACATGCTTTCCTCCGAATGTTGACAACCCTTCCTCATGGGTTGACCCCTCCTTATCAAGAGTTGGCTGCTCTGATTTTCCTAAATAGCCCTTGGCTTGAGTGATGATATTTATACATTAAGGGCAAGTGGATTCTGAGTGAGGTGCATTATGGAATCTGCACCAACTAGACATTAGTACCTCCTCTAGCCTTAGTCCATCCTTGTTGCTTAAGTTATCTTGTATCAGCCTTTTGAAGTCCTTGGCTTCCATGTTAATCAATTCCTCTTTTGGGTCTATCGGAGCTAAGGGTCGGTATATTTCCCAAAAGAGGATTTCTCCTTGCAAGACTCTTTCAATTCTGCCCAAGAATGTTAGGCATTCCAATTCATTGTGTCTACATGTGTTATGGATCCTACACCTATCTGTCAATGTAAATTGTTGCAATGGTCTCCTCAATCTCCTATTTAAATCTTCTTGCAACTAAGTGATGTTTACTTGAACAAACTGCTCCATTTTGGCTTAGATGTTGCCTTGTCTGCAAATTCCTGATTTCAAATTTCCAACATATGATGAGATCTTCCTATCTCAATTTTTTGCTTGAAAGTGTCTTAGACTTCCAAATTTCAGCTTTGTAGCCTCAAGCTTAGCCATGTCCTCCTTCTAGTTCCATTTATGTTGATAGGTGTTTTAGCACTTCTCAACACAGGTAATGCATAATTGCATCACCTCACTTGAAAGGAAATCTCCAACAAGTTGCTGAAAATTACCCCAAGGTCTCTCGGGTGTTAGGTCATGACATGCATGGAATATCTCAGTTGGTTGATGTGTTTTTCTGGTAACACGGGGTGGACTTACGGATGAGTTATAAAGCATGGGAAGTTGGGTCTGAAAATGGAGTTTCAGGAGTGTTGGAAGTGAATGAACAGTGGTTGTTCACTCAAAACAGCAATCTAAAACTCACCTCATTCACCAAGTTTGACATTGTGATGATGCTTGCAATCCTACTCTAACAAGGGACCAAAAGAAATAGAAAAAGGAGGGGTTAAGAAAACTATTCTAAATCTAAGCATGAATGAACAGTAACAATGGTGGCTGCTACAGTAGACAAACTTCCTAAACTGGGTTTTGCTTGACCAAGAGAACCTATAGCTACACAAAACCAATGCAATCTTCTAAGGACTGTAATTTTCAGATTGCCCATGCACATCATGAACATGCAATTGAACTAAGTTGCAGCAATGAAATAAAGAATCCCAAGCTAACTTTGCACAGCACCTTGTCATCAACAAGTTCCAAAAGTATGGGCTGGAAATTCATCAAATACCATAATAGCAAACACCATTATCATAGCCATTCAATAAACTACAAGCTAAAACTAATATGGGAGTTGAACCATGCATGCATAATGATAAAACTCAAAAGAAACACCCATAATATCATGCAATGTCTCTCTCTATTTCTGCAAAATTCCCTTCACACCAGTTCTCCAACCATTTACAAATGAGGATCAAGCCCCTATTTATAGTTTTCGAAAAGCAGAATGAATGGCCAGGATTAATTTTCATTGTGTGGCCCATATTTTTTACAAGTTAGGGTTTCACCTACCCTCAATATTCAAAAATTTAAAATACATTCTTTGTATTTTCCCTATTTTGTCATCTAGTGACTCAGGTACTGTAGCAAATTTGTCTTCTAGTTGATTACCCTTTTACTATAGTTGAAACTATGCTTTGGCTGAAAAACTGCCATAGGCTACCCTCTATCTAATGTATTTGCAGCATTCCCCATTGAATCTTGTTGAAGAATTTCATCACTGAGAAGGAGATAAGTTTCCCTCGATCTTGGGTGAACAGCTCCGAATAAATCATGATCATTTATGAAAGGAAAAACAGCCTCCCCTTTCTGACTTAGTGAACAACAATTAGCGTTCCTAGCACCGTTCTGGTTTATTGGTCCTACCTGATGAATTGATTATCATTCCTTTGACATGCACCGTGCAACACCCCTTTCTTGGATTGTGCCCTTTATGATTGGATTTCCCCTTTCTTGCATCCTCCATTGTTACTCTAGCATACTTCCAAGGTCGGCATGTGAAGGTCTGGCATATGACCCCTGGTCTTTGCTCTTGATTCAGATTCCATCCCGCAACACAACTCGTTCATACGGAAGTCGGTTCCTTTCTCTATTCTCGATCAAGCAAGCTCCTTACTTTTTCCCTCCTGGATCTCCATTTTCATTCTTCATGCACAAGCTTTAGGATGTGGCATCCTATTTTCATCCACTAGGCAAGTCTTCATATGAAAATCATGACGAACCCCCACATGCCAGCCACCTTTTAATTAGCTTCCTTGCACGGAAGATAAAATCCATTAGTCTTATTAAAACATAAATTGATATAATCATCAATAGGGTCCTCAATAAAATCTTTGAACTTGCTCCTAAGTGCAACTTTGAATTATATCCTTGTGTGCAAGTTTTTTTCTACTTCTAAAATGCAAAATAGAATGGAAATGCAAAAAGGAAAATGCACAAACTAACACTCAATGATTAGCCATAGTTGAATCTAAGCAAACAACAAATAAATGGAATATTATACCTTGCTTTCTTGGATTGACGATTTGGTTGGCTTTTTGATGATGCTTGGTTGTATGCTCCTTTGATGGAAAAATTCTTGCAATAATGGAGGTGGATGCAGTGATTGAAGATCGTAGGTGAATGCACTAATGGTTGTAAATGCTAAGTGACTTGAATGAATACAAAATGGCTTGAATGCTATAGAGACTCAAAATCTTGTCTAACCTTCTCTCTAACCTCCTTAACTTGACGCCAAGGCTCTCAATTTAAAGAAGAACGGATGGTTGAGATTAAGCCACCATGGACAAGATGGAGGGCTATGGTGATTTGAGGACTCACAAGCCCTCACATATTTCCATGTGGAATGTGAGATGAAAAGAGGACAAGTGACATAGAAAAGTCCATGTGAGGTGGAGGTACTTGCAATTACCTTGGAATTGAAGAGGATTTCCTCAAAACGAAATTCCTTATCCCCATATGGGGTTGATAGTGACAAGTGAGGACTTTTAGAAAGTCCTCTCTTGTCACCATCGAGATGGGAGAAGTGGTTGGAGAAATAAATGTGAATTTCTATTTCACATGATTGGAAGTACCCAATGCATAATACAAGGTCCTCCTAAAGGATGTCCTTGTCCCATGTGTCTGATGTGACCTATGAGAGGTCATGGGAAAGAGAAATGCATGGGAGGAATAAATATTAATTTTTAATTCACATGGGGAAGAGGTCAATACCTGATAAGGTAAGTACCATGAAAGGTTGACTTAAGGACATGCCATAAAAGGTAAGTGAATATATTAAGGTTGTGCAAAAAGGTGATTAGGCAAATTAATGAAGATTAGAGGCAAGTGGCCAAATATGAAAGATGTGACAATAATCTTGATTAAGGATATGGACATCTTAGTCAAGGATTAATTAGATAAATCCATATTAGAGAAAAGGTTATGGAGGATGGGACAAGGAAAGAGAAAGAATGAATTTAAAATTAAAGAGGATAATTGACTAAATTAAATAAATTGATACATTTATTTAATTTAGAGAGGAAATGGTAAAGGATAAAGTATTTAATTGAATACTTTTAGAAATCTTAGGGGAAGGGGAAATATTAATTAAATAGGTCATTTAATTAATATAGATGAATTATATGAATAAATGATAGGATTTTGACTGTATGGAAGTGGTCAAATTTGGATGTTTACATTTTTCCCCTCTTCGAAATATTGTTAGAATAACGGTATTTCGAACAAAAATAAAATGCAAATGACTCCATAGAGGAAGTGACTAGAAAAAGATTCCCTAGGATGGGAGAGGTTACGTGAACTACCCAAATAGAGGGGATTGAAGGGAGATGCCCCAATCTCATGGGAAAATGGCCAAGAAGGAGGTATGTACGAATATGGTAGGGTATGCCCCCTCGATGGTGCGGGAGCACCTAGGCTAACCTCCATGTTTTGTCATTTTTGGCTTGTAACTGACCTTAGCCAAGTTAGGGAGTTTAAGCATGTTTTCTTTAGACCTTAGATGGTCTTGTTTTTGTTTTGGTTAAGTGAATTAGTCATTAAGACTAAGGTCACAATTTTCCATTGCTTGTAAGTATTGATTTCTTAATGTTTGTTGTCTAGGGGTGATTAGGAGTCTTTAAGTTGTTCAAAATGCTTAAAATGGTTGTAAAGATGCCTTAAGGCCATTTATTATGTTGGTTCCTCAAGATCTTGAGGGAATGGTGGTCCTAAGAAATAGGATCAAGGCATGGAGGAAGATGCCAAATGTGATAAGGCAGTTTGCATGGTTTGTTGCATGCAATCCATTTACCTTTGGATTCCCTTGGGAATAGGAAGTGGAGGAGTTTGACCAACTAGCCTAGAATCATGGAGTGGGCATCTATTATGACCCAAGACTCGTATCTTTGAAGAGTTAGTAGTTTTTGAAAAGAGTTAGTAGTTTTTTAAAAGAGTTAGTAGTTTTTGTAATCAAGTTTTATGAATGAGAAAAGAAGGTCTGCAAACTCTGTGTTTACTTGTTGATACCGACTGTTATTGAGTGGATGTGACTATTGAGGGATTGAATGCATTGAGTTCATGTTAGTTTTGTGTTGATAGCATAGTCATAAGTCTTTTCCATTTGATAATCAAGTTAGTTTAGAGTAGACAGTAGTGTTAACTTAGTGATTTTGCTTTAGAGCTCCTACTGGTCCTGTCCGACCAGTCGGTGCTTTCATGGCTCCCCCATGAAGTCTTTTCTTAGGAAACACCTAAGGATGGGTGGAATGGTAGGGGAGTCAATAGTGTACATAGTTTTTAGTGTTAGTAAGCATGACATAAAGGGAGAAGCTTCTCTTAGCAACTGATCTTTAGGCGAGCAGGTGGAGCCCGGTTAGAGAGCTAGAGGAGAAGCATTAAAGGTTTCTTGCAGGGAAATGGAGTACGGTACAGACAAGTACAGTTCCAGGTGGGTTAGGGACAGGTCTTGATGTGACAGGAGATTTGAGATCTTACAAAGTCATTAGAGTAAGGTTTGAAGAGGAAAACCAGCGAATTCCTAGAAACTAGGCTTACAAACCCTACATACCCTAGGTTATAGGAATCCTTTGTACGGACACTATCAGACCAAGAGAAAAATTAAGCAATTTAAAACTTCCAAAAGGGTACTAGGATATGTTTTTAGATTTCTAGAGTCTTTGGAAGAATTTTGCAAGAAATAGCAAAAAGCGACTGGTAAGGATTACTAGAATTAGGTCTAATTAAGGTCTTCATATGATGCAATCTTGAGCCCGGTAAGGACAGTGCTAAAGAACTCTCTAAAAGGGATCCAATTGGAAAAGGTTTGATGGTACTCAATAGGAAAAACACCCCTACAATGAAGAATGATGGAGAATGAGATTTTGGAGAAGAAGACACTTAGAGTTCTCTAAGTGAGGAAGGAAATTGAGAAGGAATTTGAAATTGTAAAATGTTGTTTGACCTCCAAGGTGAAGCACAAAGGAAGAGCTCTTAGAACAGAGCTAAGATTGGACTTAGTTAATCATCTAAGCCAATCAGGACCTAGAGGAGACTAGGTTCCTAGAAGAGACAAGCTAGGTCTCTTAGCAAGGTGCAAGCAAACCGAGGAGCACATACATCACTCGAGAGGGTGGTTGGAGAAGAAAAAGGGGGCCCAACTGACTTCTTGATATGAATAAATAGAAGGTACCATTGGATAGAGCTCAAAAAACCATGAAGATTAGCTTTTGAACAGAGTCAAAAGGACACATGGGGTGCAAATGGTGGCCCCAAGAAGTTAGATGATTAATTGAATTAAAAGAGGGTTAAATAAAGGGAAAAAATACCCTTTATTTAAAAAAGAAGAAAAAAGGGGAGAAAGTTATAAATAGTGATGTTAGAATTACTATTCCTCATTTGCACAGCTGGCAGTTGAGTGAGAGAGAGAAGTGGATAGGAAAGATACAAGGAGTGGAGATGCTAGAGGACTACAATGATGACATCATCCATCGAGGAGACGAGGTGCGAAGTTTTTATCATGAGCGCACGGTCCCACGCCAGGTTAGGCCCAAACCCTCCTTGTGATTTTCAATATTTTTTAGTTAATTTTGAAATTGTGTTGCTAGTTAAAAACATGGGTTTGGGAATGAGGCTAGATTAGAAAAATGGGTAGAGGGCGAAAGTCTATTTCTCCCACCATGTAAGGAGTAACACTAATTAGAGGCATGGGGGAAAGAGGGTTTCTTAAAAGAAACAAATAAAGGAAAAATGGGTTTAGCCCCCCAAAAAGGGGTGGCCTCGCCCTAGGAGGGGTGGTTGCACCCAAGGGATGGGCGGCCCTACCCACCAAGGGATGATTGTGCCTGCCGAGGGGCGGTCACGCCCCAACATGGGCGGACCTACCTGTGCAGGGGCAGTCACACCCAAAACGGCAGTCACGCCCTGACGAGGGCGGCCTCACCCCAAAGGGCAACCCTACCCAAGCGGCGGCACTACCCATGGGGTAGTCACGCCCCAAGGGGCGGCCCTGCCCCAAAAGGGAAGACACCAAGGGAAAAGACGGGAGGGGCCAAAAAGGTAAAGTTGGTAGGAAAAGAAAAAGAAATGAAAGGGGACAACTTAGGAATTATTGTCGAAAGAATGGAAGAACAAATTAGTGAGAAGAGAACTCAAGGCTGGGAAATGAAGGAAAAGATTAGATTACTGATAGGTTGTGTGATGTGGTTGCGACGGTTTGATAGTTTGCGGACGCAGGAGAGGAGATCAGAGGTGTTAGAGGTGACGCGGCGAGCGATGACCAGAGCAAACCATCAGGCCCTATCCCAGGTGGGGCTGCTACATATGTTAGGATATCTATCTATCAAAGTGCATCGAGTGATGCTAATAGCCCTTATTGAGCGTTGAGATTCAACGACCTCGACTTTTCATCTCCCGACAAGGGAGATGACGATGACGTTGGAGGACGTCTAGCAAATATTGAGGCTTCCCATAGTAGGTTGCATAGTGATAATGACAAGATCAGAGGGGGAGTCATTGGATTAGACCGTATGGGTCCTATTCAGGTGAGAGGACCTGCCTACGCAGAAGAAGGGGTTAGACATGGATAGATGTTTGGGTTTGAGAGTACCAGCGTTGCCACTATACCTATGTGGACTGATTAGCGAGATACCGATACCAGATAGGAGTGGATGGTTTTGTAGCCTCAACTACATGGATGTGATTCAACATATTGTTGAGGGGAGAGATGGAGAGTTTGCATGGGGTCCATGCGTCCTTACGCAATTATACAGG
Organism: Sequoiadendron giganteum; assembly: GCA_007115665.2. NCBI lineage: Eukaryota > Viridiplantae > Streptophyta > Pinopsida > Cupressales > Cupressaceae > Sequoiadendron > Sequoiadendron giganteum. Next base: position 41,585,026 of record CM021102.1, on the reverse strand, counting down.
GATATGCATGTGGTATTCTATCGGGAGGGACTTAGCATGGCCCATGTGATGTTGCTTCAGGTATAGGCATGGGAGCACTTCAGTGTGTCCAGGCCAGACGTGTTGAGAGTGGGATTAGAGAATGCGACACTACCAGTGGTGTATTGGTATGGGGTCGAGTATGACTAGGTGTGGCATTATCAGGGTTGTGGATATTTAGATGGATGGAGGAGGTTATTTGATGAGATCGAGGAGGAGGAGATCGTGTGGAGGCCATATATGACAAGGCACTTTTTTAGGTGGAGGGAGGATCAGGTGAGACATAGAGGACACTTCATGACCCGATGTTATATAGTCGGGAAGCAGTCGCAGATAGTGGAGTCACACAGGCCCAACCGAGTGACGAGCCATTTTGGGCTAACATAGTATATTCTTGTTGAGCAAAGAGGTTCAGATGGATTACACGAGAGCGACCATGGGGGGAGCCGATTCTACCAGAGTTTGTGTGGGAGCATTGGGAGACATTGGATCAGGATCTGGTGACCTATCCAGGGAGGAATGGAGGGATAGTAGAGGCAAGGGTGACCATTAGATAGGTTGTGTGGTTTGTGCGACACTGACCTTTATGGATTACACCAGAGGAGTCAATCCGAGGGGCGCTAGGATTTGGACCAGAGGATGAGGTGAATTTGGAAGGACAAAGGAAAGGGAGAGGGAGGGGACAGCCGAGGAGAGAGCCAAAGGTAGGCAAGGTAGGAGGATAGTAGAGGAGAGGGCCAAGGGCAGCCATAGCAGGAGGAGGTCAATAGAGGAGAGAGCTAGAGGCAACAATAGTAGGAGGAGGTCAGTAAAGGAGATATCTAAAGGTAGGAAGAGTAGGAGGACAGTAAAGGAGAGTGTTAGAGGTGGCCAAAGTAGGTGGGCATCAAGAGGGAGGGCAAGAGGATGATGAGGTGGGAGGTCCGCAAAGGCTAGGTAGGAGGAGGAGGAGGAGACAGAGGGTGTGGGTTGAGCTCGAGGAGGAGAGATATGAGGTAGAGGTGATGGACATGGGAGATGAGGCAAGGGAAGATGAGATGGATATGGGCATGCATGATATTTTCCCATTGGCCATGATGTCGTCGATAGTAGAGGATTTGTTTGTGCGGCTGAGAGGCGCAAAGGCGAGGTTACATATCACTGAGCAAAGACTAAGAGATATAGAGGTTGTGAGGAGTAGATTGGAGGCTGAGGTGATCATACTATGAGCCGAGATAGCCCAAGTGCAGATAGAGGGTGAGAGGGTTTTTTAGGATGTAGCTGAGACAGTGTCATGACATGAGTCAGAGATGCGGGAGGAGAGAGATAGCATGTGAGTCAAGGTGGACGAGCTTCGAGCAGAGGTGAGGGAGTTACAATCAGAGGTGACTCATTTGGAGGGAGAGGTAAACAAGGAGCATGAGGCAAGGGAGGCAGCGAGATGGGAGTGAGATAGACTAGAGGCGACAGTGATGATACTATAGGTGGGGGGGAATTGAGAGTCAGGAGGAGTGGGAGAGCAAATATCAACAAAGACCCTGGCGGAGGTAGAGAGGGATATGGAGGATTTGAGGAGGTAGGTAGAGGGACTATTGAGAGAGAGGAGAGAGTTGAGATAGGAGAGAGATAAGCTCCATGATAGAGTTGAGGTGGCAAAGCAAATAGTGGGAGATATGGGAGAGATGCAGGAGAGGGAGGAGACCATGAGGGCTTGGGTATAGGTGATGGAGACAGAGAGGGATGCCTTATAGACATAGGTGCAGGTCTTGTAGGATGAGAGGGATGTAGTAGTGACATGGATACAAGTTATGGAGAGGGAGAGAGATGCAGCACAGCGGCAGGCATAGGAAACACAGGGGCAGGCATTGGAAGTGTAGGGTGGCGAGATAGGGGCAGAGGTCTAGAGGCTATAAGCATAGGTGCAGGCCATGCAGGAGGAGAGGGATAGAGCTATGGATCAAGTGTCACAGATGGGGGTAGAGGCTGAGAAGCTATGGTTAGCACAAAGTGCATGGGCATAGGAGAGGAGATCCATATGAGGATTATGGGATAGGTATAAGGCAGAGTGGGACTCAGTCAAACTGCAAGTGTTAGAGCAGGATGATTATATCAGAGAGGCAAGCTACTATATGTGTGCCTATTTCTCAGTAGTGTTGGATCCAAGATAGCAAGTACCTGCCTACGTTCGAGTGAGGCCACAGATGCCAGCACCATCCCAATCAGCAAGGACACATACTCCGAGATATAATAGCTTGAGGGAGACTCCCCCACATAGAGGGCCAGTGCTGGAGTCACCACAGAGGTCAGATGTAGGCAGCTCATGGTTTAGAGGATCAAAGGGACAGGATCCCAGTATTTGACAGGTATAGGATGGGATTCAATATAGAGTAGCATATATCAGAGTTGAGCCACAGCTCTGTACTCATAATATTTGATGAGATATGATGAATATGTATTGGGATGTATATGATGGACATTATTATGGATTATGTGATGGACATGTATTTTGGTATTTTTGATATGATATGTGAGAGCCCTTATTGACATTATGTGATGTTTATGTGATGGATGATTTATATATGCATATGTGTATGTTTATGGTTTTAGTATGGATGATTATTATGATTTGATGTATGGATATGCTTATAGTGAGTTATGTTTATATCTATATGAATTTATGATTGTGGAATGTAGGATGCCTAACATTTATGATGCAGGATGTGATGAATGATTTATGTTTTTACATGCTATGGATGATATTATGATGTCTAATGTTTATGATGTAGAATGTGATGGATGATTTATTATTTTATATGCTATGGATGTAGAAATGAACCTAACAATTTGTGATGCAAGAGAAAATGATATGAACTAAGATGAATATGCTAATGCAACGGATGGATAATGAAATGAATTTAAGATGTATAGAATAATCAATTAAAATTAATCTAAACAACTTAAAAAAGATGATTATGCACATGGTTTTAAATGCAACTTAGCGGACCTAAAATATGGGATGAGAATGCCACAAAATTCTAATACGTAAATGAAGTGCAATATGATCATGAATGTAAATAAGGGTCTACATAATGATGGAAGCGAAAGAGGTGATGGGTGTGCAACTGCACCTGTCAAGAACCATAGGAATCCTGAGGAGAAAGGAAAAATGGAAGGAATTAATGTTTGCACAACCAAAATCTTAAGTCATGAGTTGGAAGAAGGGATGGAGGATACATGCAGTGCCACGGAGGAGAAAATGAAATGCAATCCTAATGCAATTTTCCATTTTCAATGTTAGTGTAATTAATTATTTATTACACTAGCATAAGTTAACTTAGGTTTGCATTTAATCATTTAGTCCTAGGTTTCTTTATCAAATAAATCATAAATAATGTTGTAGGAGATAAGATTCCCTTCTAGAAGATAAGTTGTGTTTTCTAGAACTTATCTCTATCTTGTCCTCATTCCCTAGGTAGTTACTTAGGGTTTTCATGTAGTCACATGATGTTTGATCAAGACACATGGCAACATCATAATGCATCTTGTATCTCACCCTTTCCTATATAAGCAGGGTTATTGTATCATTTGTAATATACTTTATCATACTTCATACCTCATCATTTGAGAGGTCTTAATATCAAGAAAGCTCATTCTTGCATATCCTCTTGTGGAAGGTTTATCATTGTTTTTGTAGGTGTTCCTGGGTGTTGAGCTAATATCTTTAGCTCTTACATGGTATCAGAGCCATTCCTGCAAGACTCTTCCCAAATCTGAGGATTGAGCTATGGTTGTAAGATCTTCTTTGAGGTTGTCTCCATATTAGGGTTTTCTTGGAAGGTCACTTTTGGCGTATTTTGGAGGAAATTTGAGCTCATATCTGAGTCCAGGGCTGTTGAAAAAGTCATAATTGACTTTTGTTTCACCAAAATCTGACATTTTATGCCAAAGTTATGAGGGTTTGGAAGTTTTGCACGATCTTGAGATTGTAGACCTTCAGGAGAATTTTCACCTCGAATCGACCTCGCCATCAAATCCAGAGAGCTCAAGAGAAAAAAAATCAACATATAACACACCTATATTCGGCGTCAGTTGCTCATGAGGCAAAAAAAGATTGTCACGGTGGGTCTTACGGCCCGTCAGGTATAGGGTACGATTATTTTGTAGAATAAAAAAATATGAATTTTTTATATGTTTTGCAAAAATAATTTCATCGGCTTTCTAAAATCATAGGGCATTTTTTGCAAAATATTTTTTGGGCTATTTTTGGCATATATCAAATGGTGGATTAAATTTTCTTCGGGTGTTTGATTTTTTAAAATCTGCGGAAGGCATTCAAACTTTTTGCAGGGTCGTACCCTGCTGTTGTTGGCCTGCACCACCCGCCGACCCCACATCCTCCCCATGGACTGGCATCTTCCTTCTTCTGGCCACCACTCCCTACTGGCGGTGATCCACCGACGTTACCTCCATCTACCGGCTTCCATTTTTCCACTAGCCATCTTTGTTGGCGTTTGCTGATTGACATCGCCCCTCCTTCCAAGCCCGTGGTTCACCGCCTTGGTCACATGGCGGACCGAGGGCTAGCGCTCAGGAGCTGAAGTTTTGCGCCATTTTATCCTTGAATTTTGCACCCAATTAGCCTTTGGAGTACCCAAGTGCTCTATTACAGCTATTTTTTTCATTTTGCAATAACTTTCCGCCACGGTGTCAAAAATTTGCAAATGAGCTATCATCAAAAACTTGATTCGACATACTTCACAGTGGTGTAGGCCATTTTGCCATATTTTTCTATAGGTACAAATCACATCCATTTGAAGTCATATCTCCCATTTCGACCTCCAAGCTCACAACTTTCAGCCAGTTTCTTCGATTTAGGTGATTCAAGTTGCGTTTGGAAGCTATTCAGGAGCTCTATCATTGTGTTCATGCACATTTTCTAGATTCAACACCATGTATTATTTATTCAGTATTTTGCACATTTAGAATTTTGACTGATTACTTGGACATCCTAAGTCTTGGAGAGGTTTTATCAGTTTGGGAAGAATTCATTTGTAGTATATATCATATTTGGGAGTTTCTAATTCATATTGAAGGATATTGTCTTTGCAATCTTGGAGATATATCATAGTTCATTATGGGGTTTTCATTTCATCCTGCCTTGATCATGTTGAAATGGGGAAACTATACACAATGGATAAATGGTATCATCACACATCTTTGATGGCTTCATTTGTTGCCACATTTGTATAATCTTGTTTCAATGCATATTGGTGTTCCCACTTTGAAAAGTGTTGATCTTTGTGATTGCCCTCACACTCTTTGGACTAACATTTGGGAGATACATGGAGATCATGATACTCAATCATCCCCAGATGATCTTGTTTCAAATTGTCTTATGCCTCTTCCTCTTTTAGACAAGATACCATATGATGCAAATATTATGCGAGAGTTTGAATATTTGGAATACTTTGAATCTTCAGATGAGGATGAGGATGAAGAGAGTTCTTCCAATGCTCGTTAGATAGTTGATGTACCTTCACCTTCAGTGATTCCTTGTGCAGAGTCATTGATTTAGGCTCCTATCATTCCTATTCAATAGGAACATTCTCATGGTGATGAGTCATTTAGCACATCCAGTGATTCATTACAGTTAGTATCTCATTGTCTTCTTGATTGGGATTCCTATCTATCAAACATTGCATCCTTGTTTGTGGAGTCTCACATTTTGGATTTGGAGGACATATTTGAGGGGATATCTCTCCTGTTTGATGACAACCATTACACACCTATTGTCAAACCATCGTGGTCTTTGGATATTGTTCAGCATCAATTTCACCATCATCTTGATTTGTCACCTTCTTCATTGATTGGGCATGTACCTGATTTGATTGTGGCATCTTCATCTTCATCAGGCAAGGAGACACATGAGAATTTTTTAGAGACATCATCATTCACATTTATCCACCCTTCTTTCAATTCCTATCCAGAATGGGAAGCATCTCAGCACTTGCACTTGGTTTTGTTTCTTTTGAAAGGGAGACAAGTTGTTTGTCAACATTGGATCATGTTTTGTCTTCATACACTTACCATTTTTGCAGGTGATCACATTTTTTGTGGGGGCTACATAGTCTCTCTATTTTCCTCCTATGGGGGGCTATTGATTATATTTTATCCATGTGATGGATGGTGTTCTTGGGGGGTATTTTGGAGTCCTCCATCCTTCCTCACTTTTTCTACATTTCATCTCCTTTTTGGAGAGGGGTTTTCTTCCCATTGGTTTTTCCCCTTTTCTTCGTTTGTGGGAGATTAGTTACATTTTCATATATAAATGGGTACCTAAAATGGACATCATGTAGCTGGGACCCATCATCTTTGCATAATCATTTCATTTTTCATTTTCCTCCCTAAGTTGCACTTATGGGGGGTGTTAGTGTAATTAATTATTTATTACACTAGCATAAGTTAACTTAGGTCTGCATTTAATCATTTAGTCCTAGGTTGCTTTATTAAATAAATCATAAATAATGCTGTAGGAGATAAGATTCCCTTCTAGAAGATGAGTTGTCATTTCTAGAACTTATCTCTATCTTGTCATCATTCCCTAGGTAGTTAGTTAGGGTTTTCATGTTGTCACATGATGTTTGATCAAGACACATGGTGGCATCATAATGCATCTTGTATCTCACCCTTTCCTATATAAGGAGGGTTATAGTATCATTTGTAATATACTTTATCATACTTCATACATCATCATTTGAGAGTTCTTAATATCAAGCAAGCTCATTCTTGCATATCTTCTTGTGGAAGGTTTATCATTATTTTTGTAGGTGTTCTTGGGTGTCGAGCTAATATCTTCAACTCTTACATTCAGAGCATTGATTTTTTCTATAGCATAAGACACCAGGTACCATGGTATGTGACCCAAGGTGGATTAGTGTTCGATGCATAAACAAACACAACAAACAAGAAGGTTATCCCAATACCCCAAAGTCATGATGACTTAGGTCGAGGCAGGTATTAGGATAACCACAAGCACAGAAGGATGTCCCAGCGTAACACAAGACCTCGGAGATCTTGGTGGGTACTACGTGGGACAACCAGGAAAACAACAAACAAACAAAGATCAAAATATGCCCCTATGTAAACCAGTCAAGACACACCATAATATGATAGATCATGGTGGCCTTGACAAGTGATGATAGGGAGCTCAAATGATAAACAGAAGCCAAAAGTATCAAAATATTGCAATCAATTTCAAAAAATCCTTTGCCATAGGATCGAGCGGATGGATGGGGTTGATGAGGTCTATTAGGAAGGATACATCCTGTTGAGACCAAATATGGATACTAAACTAAAAGATCGATAATGATGTAGGAATTCTAAAACCGATTAAACCTCATAACACGAATGGATCCCATTTGTGAAGAACCAGCCAGATAAAGACATACTTGACAACAAGACACAAGACATGAGACACAAGACACAAGACACAAGACATAAGATATAAGATACAAGACACAAGACACGAGACATAAGACTGACATACCCTAAAGACCTAGGGGCTTGAGGGTTGATCAAAGATCAACCTTGCCTATGTGAAAGCGCAGAGCCCTCATAGTTCAAGAAAAGACCATGGATAAAAGCAGAAAGAGGACAATGAAGACAGACAGTGGAGGAAAATGACAGTACAAACCAAAGACAAAACAAAGTAAAGACAAAAGAAAAGCCCCGGGGGTGAATCAAATGATTGACCTTGCCTACATGCAAGCGCAGGGGCGACGTAGTTCAAAAATACCAATGATGGATAAGGGCAAAAAGAGGAAAATGGGGACAAATGATGAAGGACAAAACAGATGGAAAAAAATGCCCCAGGGGTGGATCAAATGATTAGTCTTGCCTACGTGCAAGTGCAGGGGCAACGTAGTTCGATAAAGATGGAAAGACAAGATAGTGGAAAATGGCAGACCAGACAAGAATCCCGAGGGTGGATCAAATCATCAGCCTTGCCTACATGAAAGCACAAGGGCAACGTAGTTCGCCAGAGATAGGATGGGATCTAGATGGAGACCGACATGATGAACGAACCTAAGACAAATGACAAAAGCTCAGATTAGGATAAAAGCACAGGATGACAAATAGTAGATGAAGTTCATCCAATGCTCAACCAAAATATACCAAGTGACCAAATGATGTAAGCGGATGGAAGGATAGGATTGATAGGATGACGAGGATATGAGACTTGGATGGATAAATCGTAAAGTAACTATTATGTGAGGTAGATAATGATTAATCCCTATATGAATAGCGCCTATTACCAAGTTTTCATCAATCGTACATGTCCAAGGTGCCACCAAAGGTGGTTTTCACCATAGGATGAATTATTTCTCTTTACTATTTTGGGATTTGTTTGATTTTTTATTTTTTTTTGTATTTTCAATTTTTTTTAGTTTTTTTTTTGGTATTTTTTTGGATTTTAGCAGGAAGGATACCCCAGCTGACCTAAGTATAAAACCTCTTCAAGCGCATGATATTGATGGGTTCTTCTAGGGGCTCTCCTTTAGGTGTAGCAAGCCTGTATGCTCCTGAACCATATTTTTTGTGATGATGTAAGGGCCCAGCCAATTTGCTTCAAAATTGCCCTTCTTTTCTCGATCTTGTTGATTTCATTGATTTTCCTTAAGAACTAAGTCACCAACATTGAATTGGCGAGGGTGAACCTTCTTATTGTAGCTTCTCTTAAGCCGATATTGATAGGCTTGTAAATGGTTGTAGGCTTTGATCCATTTTTCATCCAGGAGTTCCAATTGAGCAAGTCACGCAACCCGAGTGTCTTCATCACTTATTAGATTCTTCAAAGATATGTGAAGTGATGGGATTTCAACTGCAATTGACAAGATAGCTTTGGCACCATAAACTAGTGATTATGGAGTGGTGCCAGTAGGGGTGTGGATGGAAGTGCAGTAGGCCCAAAGGGCAGGATGGAGGTGGAGATGCCAATCTCGACCAATGTTGTTAACTATATTTTTAATGATTTTAATTAAGGTTTTGTTGGTTGCTTTTGCTTGACCATTTTCCTGGGGGTAGTATGGGGTAGACCAATGATGTTGGATGTGATAAGTCTCGCAGATGAATTTCATGCACTTTTTTTTGAATGGATTTCCATTATTAGTAATGATGGTGGAGGGGATTCCATACCTGCAAAGGATATGGTAAAGGATGAATTTGGATATCTGAACACCAGTAATTTGGGTGAGTGGCATTGCTTCCACCCACTTAGCAAATATTCAATGGTGGTAATGATGAAAGTATGGTCGTCGGAGGATGGAGGGTAAACTTTTCCAATCAAATTGAAACCCCATTGTGAAAATGGCCATGGTGTGGTGATGGGTTGTAAATATTATGTAGGAGCATGAATTAGATCCGCATGTTGCTGACAGGAGAGACACCTCTCTACAAAATCGCAAGAATCATGTTCCATAGCAGGCCAATAATATCCCACTCTTAGAATCATTTTGGCTAGGGCCATGCCATTGGAATGGGCCCCACAAATATTGCTATGTACTTCTACCAATGCGGTGTAGGCTTCAGTCTCGTTTAAACACCAGAGGAGGGTTCCATCATACCCACGTCGATAAAGTGTATCACCTATGATGGTGTAACTGGATGTGCGTTAGATAAATGATTTACATTGGTTATGTGTGAGGTTAGGGGGTAAGGTATTGTTATGAAGGTAAGTGTAGATGTCTTGATACTAGGGGAATTTACAATGTCGCATACCATTTCACTCTTAGGTATGTCATATGCAGGGATTAAAATTTTATCCACTAGGAACTCGCATTCAGTTCGATCTTTGGGCATGTCCAAGAGGGAACCAATGGTAACCATGGCATCAGCTGCTTTATTCTGCACTCTAGGTATTTGATCAAATTGGATAGAGGTGAAGTACTTTTTGAATTCATCTACCATACGTTTGTATGATAGTAGCTTATCATATTTTGTTAGAAACTCATCATTGACCTGCTTGATAACAAGTTGGGAGTCACCAAAGACTTGCAAGTGAGAGATACGCCATTGGACTGCAATCCTAAGGCCAATGAGAAGAGCTTCATATTCATAAATGTTGTTGGTACAAGGAAAGGCTAATCTAAATGACTTCAGTATGTAATCACCTTGAGGGGTGACGAGCAAGATGCCTGCCCCTGATCCATTGTTTGTGTGTGATCCATCAAAGTATAGTGTCCATGTGCTAGCTTCTGAAACTATAAAGACCCCTTCATTAGGAAACTATGTTTCTAAAGGATAGGCATCTACTAGAGGAGCATATGCCAGCTAAATGGCTATTACTTTTCCTTTGATTGCTTTACAATCCACATAATCTATGTCAAATTCACTTAGCAACATGACCCATTTAGCCATGCAATCAGTCAGTGTTAAACTAGATAGCAAATATTTAAGTGGATCAACCTTAGAGATTAGCTTGACCGGATGGATAAGCATGTAGTGTCAGAGTTTCTACGAGCTGAAGACTACGGATAGGCAAGCCTTCTCCATTGGGGAATAGTTGAGCTCATAACCTACTAAGGTCTCGTTGATGTAGTAAATTGATCATTCTTAGGATGACTCATCATGCTGAGCTAACAATGCCCCCAATGCCACAGAAGCAGCTGAAATATAAAGTAGGAGTGGTTTTCCCATAATAGGTGGCATAAGAATAGACGGATGAGCCAAATATTATTTGATTTGATCAAAGTCAAGTTGGCTTTGTTGGTTCCACTTAAATGCAGTATATTTCTTGACTAGATGCATGAACAATTGACACTTGTTGGCTAGTTGAGCAATGAACCTTTAGATGGATTGGAGCTTACCTTGCAGACTTCTTAGTTGTTTCAAATTGTGAGGTGGAGGAATTTCCATGATTGCCTTGACCTTAGTAGGATTGACCTCTATTCCTTTGTGGGAGACAATGAACCCCAAGAGTTTTCTAGATGTGACACTGAAGACACATTTCTTTGGATTGAGGTGTAGCTTGTACTATTATAGATGTTCAAAGATCTGTCTGGGAATTGCAGGGTGTTCTACCCTCATTCTTGATTTTCCTAACAAGTTATCAACATAATCTTCCATGATGATGTGGATGAGTTCATGGAAGATGAATGCCATAGCACACTGATATGTGGCCCCCGCATTCTTGAGGCTAAAAGGCATGACATTATAACAAAATGTACCCCAAGGTGTAGTGAAGGTAGTCTTGTTTTGATCCTCAGGGGCAATCTTAATTTGGTTGTAACTGGAGAAACCATCCATGAGGGATAGCATCTCATGTCTTGCAGTGAGATCGACCAAAATATCAATGTTTGGCAAAGGGAAGTCATCCTTGGGACAAGCTTTATTATGGTCTCAGAAATTCATGCAAATTTTGATATCTTTGTTGGGTTTAGCGACTGGGACTATATTGGAGATCCAGTAAGAGTAGTCAATTGGTTAGATGAATCTTGCTTCCAACAGCTTTTCCAATTCTTTCTTAACCAGTAGAGCCACTTGGGGGTGCATTTTCTGGAGTTTTTTCTTGATAGGTATTGCATTAGGACAGACATCTAGTTGATGTACCACTAAAGAAGGATCAAGGTCAGGCATCTCTGAATATTTCCAAGAAAATTTAATGATTCCCTCTTTGAGGAGTTGGGTGATGGTAGAGTTTTCTTCTTCTGATGGTGCCTTGGCTACATAGGTGATCTTGGGATTCTCGGTTCCCAAGTTTATTTCTTGTGTTTCTTCAATCAAGATGGATGATCATCCGAATAGTTGAGTCCCTACAAGGGGAAGATGAACGTCCCCATCTTCTAGCATCTCGTCGAGGTTTTCACTAGTAGATACGCCCTTTGTTTTTACTGTTTCAAAGTCACCAAGTGCCTCGGGGAGGTTTTCACTAGGTAACCCTTTTTTCTTTTTTTTCTTTTTTTTTTTGTGGTAGGGGCATTCATCTTCCCCCAATCCCATAAGATGCACATATTGGTCCACTAAGGGAAAGGTTTTGGGAGGTGCGCTATCTTGTAGGTCATAGTCTATAAGATCAGGGTGTTTTAGGGATAAGGTGATGGTGCAAACGGATAGGCATTTGAACATAGAAGGGAGGTCGATGTGATTGACATCGTCGTATGTGTGTATGATGGATTCCTCCTCTGGTATGTCCTCAAGGGAACTTTTGTCCACACTATCATTGTTAGAGGCACTAGATGATGCCACGGGATCCTTTTGTTCAGTATCATAGCCCAAGCCCATCTTCTTCAGACACATAGAAGCTTCTATTGGTTGTCGTCTACCTTGCTCCTCTACACCAAGGCCTCCCCCTGATAGTTATTTTTTTCTGCAAACTTAGAGGGCCAAGGATAGACCTCTTGGAAGTATTCTTTCAAGGGGGGAGAGGGTTTTGACTCCTCACATTACACCCACTAGTTGATGTCATCCTTTGGTGTATCTTGTCGTAACCCAGGAGAGCGAAAGGTGCCAGACCCCATAGTTGGAGCATTGAGGCTGATTTTCTTCTCTTCCTCTTTTGGGATAGATTGAGAAGGTTGACCATATGTACATGGTGAGGGTGGTATAGTTGCCATGTTTAATGTTGTACACATTTCATACTCACCACACCCCTTGTCAATGATATGGACCTTGGTACTGGTTGAATTAGACATGGATGATGGAGTGGATGAAGTGGTGGTTAATGTGTTGGTGGATGGATGAGATGTTGATGTTTGAGATGCCCCCATTTCTACCCTAGGGCAGTAATGAGAATGGGTAAAGGAAGCCTCTAGTGCGCAGAAATATTCAAATGGCTAAGGGTCAACTTGTATAGTTACTTCCATTCCTTGAAATGGGGATTTCAGACATTTGTGATAGGTTGATGGGACGGCTTGCATAGAATGAATCCATGGGTGGCCAAGAAGAATTTAATATGGAAGATCAAGGTCCAGAACATGACACATAGTGTATTGCATAATGGGGCCCAGCTAAATAGGAAGACAAATGGTACCCTCATAATCTCATTTTGCATTATCATATGCTTTGATGGTGATAACCTGATTATTTAGGTCAGCTTGGGTGTATCCCATCTATTGTGTAAATTTTAATGTACAAAGATTTAGGGAAAAACCATTATCTACCAATACCCGTTTTACTTTATGATAATTTACACCAACCTCAAGGTGAAGGGGATGGTTATGACTTGATTCAAGGTAGGGCATATCTTTCTGGTTGAAGCCTAATTGGTAGGTCGCTGAGAGGTTTCCTACCAATGCTTGGAATTGTGTGGGATCTATGTCATTGGGAACTTGAGTGTTCTGTAAAAAGTTATTTAGGATCTCTTGGTGCACAGGAGAAGACTTAAGCAGGTCCAGGATAGAAATCTGGGCCGAGGTCTTTCCTAGGTGATTAAGGATGTTGTATTGTGAACTGACAAATGGCAACTGGGTAGATGCAGAGGCTCTTGGGACTATGATGTGGGTACGATAGGTGGTAATAGCACATTGTGGGTCTTCACCCTTGACGTGTATCATAGATACACGTGGCTCTACTTGTTCGATGTGCATAACAATGCCTTGGTAGTTATATAGGACATTATTTTAACTGATTTTATTAGTGTTGTTATTCTAGTTGTTGTTGTTGCTAGGCCTAAGATTGGAGTTGGATGTACTAGGACCTTGATTATGCTTGGGAAAAGCATTCTGATATATTTATAGTTGAGCATTAGACGAAGGTGTCCTGTTGGCATCTACATGTATATCACCCCAATCTATGAGACCCTGGATGTAGGTTTTTAGACCTTGACACTTATCCAATGTATTTCCCTTAATCTTGTGAAATTCACAATACTCATTTTCTTTAAACCAAGTCGTCTTAGGCTTGGAATCGTCAAGGGGCTTGGTTACAGGATATGTGATCGGGTAGTTAGCTTGAAGGAGCTTGTTAAACACAACACTAAGGGGTTCACCCAATTCAGTAAACTAGCATTTTTTCCCCCTTGGTTGTTTTGATTTGACTGTTGTTGAGGACAAGGTGCTCCTTGGGGCATGGATATGGCATTTGGGATCGAGTGTTGTTGTTGAGGCAGATATTGTAGATTTTGCGAGGCATTACCCACTTGGACATGCTTGGTGTCTGTGACACCATCATTGATAGCATTCATATTCTTATTCCAATAACAAGGTTTGTCCCCAGAGGACCTCTCTTTATCATAATTGAAGATTTTGACCTGCCCTTTAGCAACAAGGGCTCTTTTGAGGATAGGACCTTTCTCCACGATTTCCGCAAAGGTTGTGACATAGTGGAGTCGGAAGTTGTGAGCCATGTCCAGATAAGAATTTTCAATAAAAAAAAGTGACCATATCCTTCTCCCTTAGTGGGGATTTCATCTGATTGGCTAAGGCTCGCCATCTTTGTAGATAACTTGCAAATGTTTCCCCGTCATGATGTTTTTCTGTAAGGAGATCAAGTGTATCAATATCCTTCTCCAAATTAAAGGAGAAGTGGGAAAAAAATTCTTCTGAGAATTGTGCAAAGGATTTGATGGATCCCTTCTCAACACCCATGAACCAGTCAAGAGTGATTCCCTGTAGACTCCTAGGGAATAATCGCATGAGGTAGTTATCATTGTGCATGACTTCTTGACAGTGGACATAAAAATCCTGAAGGTGAGCTTTGGGGTCTTTGGTTTCCTTATACTTATCAAATTTTGGCATTTTGAAATGTTTTGGGAAAGGAACCAAGGAAATGGAGGGATCAAATGGATAAGGACAAATGTCCTCAAATTTGAATGATTGTTTACCTATCCTAGCTTGTAAGTCCTTCAACATAGCTTTGACTTATTCCAAGTCTTTGTTGATAGGTGTTGCAGGAGTCGGAGTAGGCCAATTATATGGATGATATTGTTGGTATGAAGTAGCAGTTGGATCATAGGCGGGTTGAGGTGTATAAGGAGGTGTCTGCTAGCTCTGATTGATATAAGTGGATTGTGGATAAACGTATGGTAGATATGAAGATGGCGGATTATGATGGTAAGAGGTGGAAGCCACTTGTTGATAGGAAGGTTGTTGTTGATAATAAGAGGTGGATGGATCACCCTGCTGATATTGTGTAGGGTTTTGATAATATGAATAGGTAGAAGCCCCTTGTTGATATGGTAGTGGTTGTTGATAGTACAAGGTGGATGGAACCACCTGCTGATAAGATAGTTGTTGTTGGAGGTAGGATGGATTAGATTGGTAGGGATACGCAATAGTGGGTTGTTGTGTGACATATGGGGGTGGTTGTGGATTATATGGTTGTTGATAGGGATTGGTGTGTGGTTGCAAAGGGTTGGCGTAAAGAGGCGGTTGGGTCCGCGTTTGATTCTGAGAAGCCTAATGAGGATTTAAATTAGGATGTGATGGAGCAGTGTACGTGTTGGATGGATGATAAAGATATTTCATAAGAGGATTATGTTGTGTTTGCATAGGAATGTGTATATTCTATCATGGAGGATTTTGTTGTGGTGATTGTTGGTAAGATGGGTGAGATGGGATATGTTATTGTTGTGGGATTGCTACAGAAGCGTCATGCAGCGGTTGTGGTGGCTGGGATATAGTTTGTGTCACCTTACATGGTGGTTGTGTAGGAACGGTAGAATGGTACTGAGGAATCAAAACATTTTTTGGTGGGATTGGGATGTTGTGATGCTAAGCAATAGCAGTAATAGTGTGTTGTGGTGGTGCTTGCAATGCAGTGGATTGGTGAGGATTAGTGGGAGGTTGTTGGAATGAAGGTAGTGGCTAGTTGCTAGCAGGTGTAGATCCTAGAGGTGGCATCAATGCAAGGATAGGTGTGCCCCAAGTATTGATGGGTGGTTGACTAGCATGTTGAGGTGGAAGTGGTGGAATGGATGAAATGTACAATGGCATACCATATGCGTAGGGGTCGTTATGATCAGGTTGTGTTGCAAAGGCTGAGAATTGGGAGGTGAGAATAACTAGCAACTTATGGGATATTTGGAATGTTAGGATCTTGTGGGATGTTTGGCTGGGAACCTTGGGCTTGTTAATCTGTCATTTTCTTTTTTACTTGTGATCGGGTCTGAATGGGCATGAAAGTGCAAAACAACTAGGGACTAAGATGCAGCTAAACTTCTAGGATGCAATACAAAGATGATCTAGATGATGATTGGATTGATTGATTGGATCAAATGGGGGAGCGATTGATTAGATAATTTGATAAATATGTGATTGGATTTTATTGGATAAGATTAATCAATGAAACGATTGATAAGGTTGGATGAGATTGGATGATTGGAAGGGATTCTAAACTAAGTTTAGAAATCACCCTAGGTGAATTAAGGTGTTGATTGATTAGATTAAAGGATGAACTGATGATCATGGCACCGAATCCGCCTTCATATGGAAGGGGATTGATAAGGTTGAGGATGATGATTGACTTAGGATGGATGGCAATCCTAAGCAGATGTTGAAGGATGATGATCAGTTTCTAGCACTTAGATCAATTTGGATAATAACTTCAAATGAAGTTCAAAGGATTTGGATTGAGAAAACGATAATGGATATGTAACCTAAGGATGATTAAGGATGCACTTATATAATCTAGATGATGATTTTGGATGCAGATAGGTCAGGATGCAGATTGACTGATGTGAGGATTATGTGTGGACAAAATGTGCAAGCGGCTAGGAAAACAACAAGCTTTCTAGAATCCCAGTAGGCTAGCTTTTCGAAAAAAGATCAAGTAGGTGCAAAGTCACTCAGTTTTGGGGTAGGGCCACCCAAACTAAGGCAGGGTCACCCAAATAGGTTTTGGATTTAACTTAGTCCAAAAAAAAATCAAGTGATATCAATAAACAAGGTGAACAAGATTTCAAGAAGAGCAAATGGGTGCACGGATCGAGTGAACGGACACTCGGAACAGGTGAACAAATGCTCAAAATTGGACAACTGATGCCCAGAATGGGGAATGATGCTCAGAACGGGTGATTGATACCCGAAATAAGAGAACAAATACTCGGAATGAGGGAACGACACACGGAACGGGTGAACGGATACCAGGAACGAGAGAACAACACTCGAAATGGGAAAACAGATCCCCAGAATGGGAGAACGGATGATCGGAATGGGAAATGGATACCCGAAACAAGAAAATGGATACCTAAAATGGGAAAACGGCTGGAAAACGGAAGATGAAAATGATTGTCTAGAGGGCAACGTCACCCCTTTGAGGGGTAGGGTCACCATTTTGGAGGGTAGGGTTGCTTGTTTAGGAAAAATTGCTTAGATTTGACTTGGATAGGGTAAAAAATAGTTGAAACAGGAAGGGCAAGGTCGCCCCTTTGAGGGAAGGGTCACCTCTTTGAGAGCAAGGTCGCCTGTTCTAGGAAAATTGGTCAAATTTGACTTGGTCCAGGTGCAAAATAGTTGAAACAGGAAGGGCAAGGTTGCCCCTTTGAGGGCAAGGTCGCCTCTTTGAGGGCAGGGTCACCCCTTTGAGGGTATGATCGCCTCTTTGAGGGAAAGGTCACCTCCGTGTGTTGATCTGTACTTAACTTAGGCAAAAATAGCTCTGGCAAAGGTCAAAAATAGCAAGCAAATGGCCAAGACTGACTGATAAATATTGGTTTTGTACAAAAAAGACAGTTCAAATAGCACAATCCTAAGATTAGTGTTAAGGTATGGTCAACATGGTCCTCTATCTAGGCTAAACAAGGAAACTAAGGGAGTCTCGATATACGCACAGTACGTGGGGCACAACCTTGAACACTAGCCCATCACAAGCGTGAGTTGAGAACTTCCAGCGAGATACTAAAAGCTCAGACCAACTCTTCACGTCTTGTCTAGGTATCACCCTAGCTTTGATGCTTCGCCAGACACGACGTGACTGGATTGAGGTACAAATTTTTCTCTCCCCCCTTTATATACCCCACTAATAACATGTGGTTGGGATCATCCCTTGGGGCGATGAAATCCCCAAGCAGTCCCACTAAGAAATAGAAAAAGGGACAAAAAGACTTAAGTGGACTACGATTTCTCTTCACCCAGGATCGCAAAATGGCACAAGGGGATTGGATACGTCAATAGCCCACTATTCAAACCATCAAGCAAGTTCTTTGACCCTCTAATTAGAGTTATATGCCTAGTTAAAATAAAAACAACAAGCAAAACTCTAACTAAAAAAAGTATTTTTTCTCCCCTTGTAGCAAATACGTTAGTAGTTTATTGTTTTTGGTCTTCTACAATTGTTAAACAGTTGCACAAATGTTAGCAAAAGTAACACACTCACAAACAAAAATAGATTAGAAGGTCAATAGTAAAGAAAATAGGAACAATCTGAACTCTGGAATGAAATATTAACTTTTTGATTTACCTTTGTTCAGGGCAAGGGTGCCTCTATGTTTTGGGCACAGTCGGCTCTATGGGCACAACTGGCTCTTTGGGTGGGGTTGCCCCTTTGTGGGTAGGGTCGTCTATTTGTATCAGAACCTACAAAATGTCAGAAAAATAGAAAAAAATAAAACTAACAGATGGGTGGGGTTGCCCATTTGTGGGCAGAGTCACCTCTATGTATCAGAATTTGCAAAATGTCAGAAAAACAAAAAACAAAAAATAGACAAATGGGCAGGGTCACCTATCCATGGGTGAGGTCACCCCTTTGTGGGCGGAGTCACCTGTTTGTGGTTGAGGTCACCCCTTTATGAGCGGAGTCGCCTCTGTGTTCTTGAACTTGCAAGATATCAAACAATAGAAAACGTAAAAAGAACAGACCCGTTTGTGGGTCCCACCGGGCATGCCAGAAATGTGTGCAAGTGTTTTTCTACTTCTCAAATGTAAAATAGAATGGAAATGAAAAAATGAAAATACACAAAAAAAACACTCAATGATTAGCCATAGTTGAATCTAAGCAAACAACAAATAAATGGAGGGTTATACCTTGCTTGCTTGGATTGACGATTTGGTTGGCCCTTTAATGATGCTTGGTTGTATGCTCCTTTGATGGAAAAATGCTTGCAATAATGGAGGTGGATGTAGTGATTGAAGATGATAGGTGAATGCACTAATGGCTTCAAAATAGTTGTAAATGCTAAGTGACTTGAATGAATGCAAAATGGCTTGAATGCTAGAAATTCTCAAAATGCTTGTCTAACCTTGTCTCTAACCTCCTTAACTTGAGGCCAAGGCTCTCAATTTAAAGAAGAATGGATAGTTGAGATTAAGCCATCATGGACAAGATAGAGGGTTGTGGTGAGTTGAGGACTCACAAACCCTCACATATTGCCATGTGGAAGGTGAGATGGAAAGAGGACAAGTGACATGGAAAAGGCCATATGAGGTGGAGGTACTTGCAAATACCTTGGGATTGAAGAGGATTTCCTCAAAAAGGAATTCCTTGTCCCCATATGGGGTTGATAGTGACAAGTGAGGACTTTTAGAAAATCCTCTCTTGTCACCATGGGGATGGGAGAAGTGGTTGGAGAAATAAATGTGAATTTTTGGAAGTACCCAATGGATAAGACAAGGTCCTCCTAAATGAGGTCCTTGTCCCATGTGCCTAATGTGACCTATGAGAGGTCATGGGGAAAAGAAATGCATGGGAGGAATAAATGTGAATTTTTAATTCACATGGGGAAGAGGTCAATACTTGATAAGGTAAGTACCATGAAAGGTTGACTTAAGGACATGCCAAAAAAATAAAGTGATTATATTAAGGTTGTGCAAACAGGTGATTAGGAAAATTAATGAAGATTAGAGGCAAGTGGACAAATATGGAGGATGTGACATTAATCCTAATTAAGGATATGCACATCTTAGTCGGGTATTAATTAGATTAATCCAAATTAGACAAAATGTTATGGAGGATGGGACAAGGAGAGAGAAAGAATGAATTTAAAATTGAAGAGGATAATTGACTAGATTAAATAAATTGATACATTTATTTAATTTAGAGAGGAATTGGTAAAGGATAAAGTATTTAATTAAATATTTTTAGAAACCTTAGGGGAAGGGGAAATATTAATTAAATAGGTCATTTAATTAATATAGACGAATTATATGAATAAATGATAGGATTTTGACCATATGGAAGTGGTCAAATTTGGATGTTTACAATCCTAATTTCAACCATCCCACAAATCACCTTTATTGGATCTTGATCGTTGAAGGGCTCATCCCATTTTTATCCTACAAACTTACTATTTTAAACATACTTTCCTTCAAGCATTCAATATATTCTATGACATGGAGTCTTTAAATCTTTCCTTTTAGCACATATCCCCCTTTTGAAACCTTAACTATCAATGACTACTTAGGCATCACTATGAATCTTTTGATTTCTTACTTAAGCTCATTGGACCCATTTTACCATGGGTAGATGATAGCCCTAAATACCCCACATAGGCACATCACAATAAATAGTCATCTTCGGCGGCAGTTGGAGACGGCACCTATGGAGGGACAAGGCGAGGTGACCGTCTAGGTGCAGGAAGGCGAGGAGACGTCAGGTGATGGTCATGAGTGAAAGGTTGAGGAGACGATAGCCACCACTCAAGCGGAACCCACACGGAAGGCCTCCGTTGGGCCAGAGAAGGTCGGGCGTCATGACCAGTTCGTCGTGAACATAATGGAAATGAGTAACATCCAATAGAGAAGTGGAGCCTGCAGAGAATGAAACTTGAATAGAGCTCTCCCTTGACTATTTCGTCTTCTCCACTCGAACGTGATTAAGTTGACGATGACGCCCCCATACTTGTCAAAATATTTTCTACTACCAACGCCAACTCATATCCCCTCATGGCCATCCACAGACTCGATTATCCCTTTCGGCACCTCGAGTTTGTTGTTGCCACTAGAGATTATTTAATTGCATTTTATTATAATCCTCTTTTACTTTCCATACAATGATGGACTCAGCCTTCATTCAATCATTGTTATCATGTCCATCTCGCCAATGGGGCTTTCACTCAATCATAATTAATTAAACACACAACTTGAAATCATACCAAAACAACGAGGTTGGTGGTGGCACCGAGGAGCTACAAGGATAAACACAGGAGAAGCATTAATGAATACCATTACAAAATGGCCAAGTGAGGCATGGGATCCGTGTGGAGAAACTCCATGGAGCAGGTTACGGGAAGAGGAAGGCAGGAGGGTGTAACGAGACCACCATTGGCAGTCGTCAATGAAGGTGTCCCTGAAGGGAAATAGTCGTGGAGACTATAGGGCCTGCAGCCCATGGTGATGTTGGTGATGGCAATGAAAGTCATAGCCCCACACATATGATCAGCTGAGGGCACGTAAAATGGCTTGGAGATAAGGTTGCACAAGCCTCGGACATAGCCAACTCGATTGGCCACCCATCGCGATCCTTCCTATTTGAAGTGGTTGATTATGGTACTTCACAATATTGTCACTCTTTGGAATTTCTCACGTTACAATCAATGATTACCTATATCCCTGCATTAGTGTATCCTCTTGTTCATGTGCAGTTATCCATTCATATTTCATGATCATCGCTTGCTATCAACCCTACAAAGTCACTATAATTTTGAGACTACTACTTCCGTGACATCTTAGTACAACATCACGGAGCATCCATGTGTGTGTCATTGAGAGGATGGTCATGGGAGTAGCGAACTCTGCATGTTGCAATTCTATGGGGGTGAGCAAGCAAACATTCATAATGGTAATATCATTTAATGATGGTAGAGGGAACACAACACCCCACCAATGGGAACCCACACCTGCCCTGGACACCCCGAGGCTTACAAATCTTCGACGCCATCGCAACCCTTTCGATTGTCGAAAGTTCATCCCCAACTTGGTTATGCATGATCGCTTGAATCAAACGAAATCTTGTGATGAATTTTCAATACTATATCTCATATTTGAGCTCATACCTTGGATTGTACTCAAAGCTAATGTAATTTATCTATTCCTTGGATGATCAATACCTTGGTTTCTCATTCGTATACTTGCTTATCACAATGACTTTCTGAACCGAGACTACAACTTGATCGCCCCTCTTATGATTCATGGTGGTAGTCCAATATTAGGGAATAGTAGGAAAAGGTATATAGCTCGATTATATAGAGGTACCATAATGTTTGCCTGCACAAACCCCAATAGTTGTGAGGAACCTAATCAAACGATGCACCGATGGGAACCTCATCAAAACCCCTTGCAATCTACAGGTGAAGCAACGAAGGAGGACATAATAATGGCACCCAGACCTATGGGGGTTGCATCAAATGTGGTCATTATGAACCACCGGTGGAGGAGCGTGGGGGGCCATCGGGTGAAGGTCACTTGAAAGAGCAGTGTAAGATAAGTGGAGGCTCGCATAGCAGGCCCCACAATGAAGACTACCGTCAACATTACACCTGTTCATCATTATTCATGAGATGCAAAGATATAATGCAAGGGGTCATCCCTCCCCAATAATCAACCTTAACTAAGGATTTCACAGGGATTAGAGGCGGGCACGCTGGTTTCGAGAGAGTCGTTAGGAAGGACTAGACCGCAGGCCTTCAAAGAATCAACTTGATGATGTCGTTAAGAATGCCTATCGAGAACAAATGATGGCCATGCCACAACAAATAAGTGTATGCGGTGAAATGTGCAGGCATGCTACAGATGAATTATATTTGCAATAGAAAAATGATGGTCGGTCGCCACTATGGGGAGCCCATAAGAAGATGATAGTGTTGGTGGGTGGCGGGTCTACGAAGCAGGGAGGAAATGAAGGTTCACCATTGTGAAACGGTGTGGTGGTGATGGCCTCCCACAAGTGGCAACCCGCAAGGGCAGACCCATTAGCGAGCTTGAACTCAAGAATCCACTCGCGAACTTTAAATATTTTTGCGAGGCAATGGTATGTGCGGGTATCGTGAGGCGGAGTGATGTGGGAGCATATTCGTTTAAACAATGGTGATCGAACAAAGGCAAGCTATGTGCAAAGGCCCGTGATCATCAGGACTTAGGCGATTTTGAAGCAGGTCAAGCCTAGTTTAGTAACAGCAATGACAGGATGGAAACACCATCGACGAAGCTCACCACATAGGTAGAAGTCAAGGGTTAGCCATTGTGAAAGCGATGAAATGGGAACGAAGACCCACATAGGGCAAACCGCAACTACGGGTCCGCGATGCACGAAGGACGTTGCGGTGAGGATGGATGCGGGGTCCGCCACGCGAGCAAACACCAAGGTTTGGTTGTAGGAGAACAACATAACTCAATAGTGAACAACAAGAGGAGACCCACAAATGCGGGTCCACAAGGCTCAACAAACGTCGAGCGAAAAGCTAAGGGAAACCCGCAGGACCCAACCCGTAAAGGCTAATGACTTAGTGAAACTCAGCTAAGTGAACCCAGTGAATAAGAAATTGATCATTTTAAGGAACATGGCCATCCTAGGCTTGGGAATAGGGGTGCACAAAATGAGGTGAAAGAAAAACAACTCATTGAGGGTGAAAAGAGAGGGTCCCCATTCCGAATGGGGCATGCGTGCAAATTTTGCACAACAAGAATCTCTAAAGGTAGAAGAAGGAGATTGGGTGGAATTTTGATTTTTCTTTAGCTTCATTTTGGAGGGAGTCTCACTACCTGAAGATGATTCCATCTTGGGCTTCTTCTTATTCTTTTCTTTACCCTTAGATGATTGAGCCATTAGAGCATGATTCTTAGAATTAGGTAGGGCATCCAACTGAATTAACTTAGCTTCCTCCCTAGTAAGACGCTCACAAAACAACTCAAATAAAGGCATTTTGTAATCTTTCCCCATGCCATCCATAGTTGAATAGAAAGTAGAAGAAAAAAATTTATAAGGGCCTCTCAACTTAGACAAAATGAAGAAGATACATTCATCACTAGATATATCATGCCCACATCCTTTCAATTGTGACAAAATCAATTTGAATTGTGCAAGAAAATCCTCAATTGAAGGATATGCATCTAGAGAGAGTGCTTGAAGATCTGCTTGAAGTTGCAAGACTCATAACTGATTTTTTTTACCATAGAATTATTCAAGTTTATCCCAAACATTCTTAGGTGTTTTACACTCTGAAACAACAAACTATCAGATACATGTAAGCCAATTAGTCCTTTTGCTTCATCCATTTTACATCTATGGACAATTTAATCATAATCCCTTGTGAATTCAAGTTGTTTTGCATCTAACATTGGCCATAGACCCTTAGATTGTAACAACTGAGTCATTTTTAGCTTTCATGTATGATAGTTATGGAGTGAGTGGTTCAATTTTCCTTAGATCTTCCATGAACACCAAAAGAAAGAAGACAATGTGGCACTTAAATTGTGTCTTTCACCCCCCAGAATGTATTAAAACTCAATTTGCAACCCCCCGACCAATTACAATGAAGAAATTTTGCAATTTGTACAAGTGACAAGCTCAAATCAACCGTTTATAACACGGTGATTTTTACAATTTTCAAAAAAAGGAGCTTGCCAAAAACTGAAAAAGAAGGTTACAAACATATTTCTTACAATTTTGTGAGCAATTTCAAAAAAAAAATTGTCAAATTTTGACTTTGTATGCAAAATTTATGTCAATTACAAACAATAAATGCACCTGTCTTTTGACTAAAAAATATGGCAAAAAATGTCAAAATCTGGAAAAATCAACTGCACCACTACGAAGTTCGTCGAACCAACTTTCCGATGATATCTTGTTTGCAAAAATCCGACACAGTGGCCAAAAGTTATGATTCTTTTTAAAATGTTGAATTTAGTTTGCAGGCAAACGGGTTTTCTAGCAAAAAAAATTTACTTTTGATTTGATTTCTTTAAAATATGCTCACTGTTTGTAGACAATAACAAAAACCCAGAAATATTTTGATGCTAAGAATAAAACCCAAAAATCGGTTTTTGACTCAACAAGCAAAAGATGAGAAGATTAATTTTTTTAACCTTCAACCGGTGAAAAAATGATGCGCGGCATTTTTTGGACAGCTATTTTCTTCAGATCTGTGCAAGATTTTCGAAATCTAAAAGATACCCAGTTCAAATTTTGATCCTAGCTACAAAACCCAGAATCATTTTTCCTGCAAATAAGTGAAAGTTGAATTTTTGAAGCAAAATTGATGACAGCTCCAATAAAAAATGGTTTGCAACAAACCCTTGTTTGCCAAAAATATAAATGGTGACCAAATTGAGTGAAACAAAAGTCAAATCTGACTTTCTCGAGCCTCTCTGACAAAATTGAGTGAAACAAAAGTCAAATCTAACTTTCTCGAGCCTCTCAGACGCAATGGGACAGCCAAAAATACTGCCACTATAGCCAAAAGTATTGCAATCACAAGATCTCACCAAAATGCATACATGCAATATAGGATACAAGAAACTCAAATCACAATAAAATTTGATGGAAACTCTCTAATAAAAAAATGGAAGGGGCTTGTCAAATTCAAAGCTCTGATACCATGTTGAAGTGAGCAACCCAAGATCTTCAATCTACAACACTAAATAACCTCCACAAGAAATAGAGAGAAGCAACAATGAAAGATGTTATTCCACCAAACAAGAATTGCAATATGATAAAATGATCAATATGTTATGCAATACAATACAATGCAAAATATGCTAGAGATGTCTTGCTTATAAAGGCAAGGATGAGAGATAAGGTTAGACAAGATCATGACAAGTGTCTTAATCCTATCACATGAGACAACTAACTCATAACTACCTAGGAAAGTGTAAAGTCTAGATAAGACAACTGAGACTTCTAGAAAGAATCTTTTATCCTAATTAAACTTAACATGTGAACTAAGTCCCTAGTAAAAGAATAAACTAGGTACAAGACTTATTAACACTAACAGATCAGAGATTTTCTTGTTGCTCGATGGTTTTTTGAGGTATAATCAATTTTATGTAAAGGAGAAGGACCAACACAAAACAACATTCACCACCAAGTAGGGAACATTCGCATATGCAAAAAATCCTTTCAGACTCTCCAATGCAGGAGCTACTTTTCAAAGGGCAATGGATGTCACCTTCAAGGGATTGATCAATCAAATCATCCTAATATATCTGGATGACCTAAGTATTTTTTCCAAATCGAAAGAGGATCATTTTGATCACCTAGAAATGGTCTTCTAGAAGTGTCAACAGTTTGAGATTTTTTATATCCCAACAAGTGCATTTTTGGCATACCACAAGATAAGCTTCTTGGTTTTGTGGTATCAAAGGAAGGGATAGCCATAGAACCCAAAAGGGTGAAGGCTATAATAGAGCTACCGCTAACATTCAACCAAAAGGGGCTACAGTCCTTTTTGGGAAAGATCAATTTTGTCAGTCGGTTCATCTCGGACTTTGCAAGAATCGTGAGACCTATCATGTTGATGTTGAAAAGGGACTTAGCATTTAAATGGAATCCTGAAGGCAATCTTGCTTTTGAGCAAATAAAGGTAGCCATCTCCATAGTTTTGGTGCTAGCCAACCCAAATTTCTCCAAATATTGCTTGCTTTATGTCTATAACGGCCTGCATAGCATAGCTTTGATGCTCACTTAGAAATACAAGGGAAGTAGAGAATATCCCATCGCATTTCATTGTAGGACTCGCAAAGGATACAAAACTAGGTAAAATTTTGTGAAAAATAGGCCTTTGTTATCATTAAAAACCTAAAGAAATTCTAACACCTGGTATTGGCCAACAGAATCACCATCCTCGTCGCCCATCCCAATGTTAGGGAATGCATTACTGAAGGTGAGATAATCGAGAAAAGGGCTAACTGGATCACCAAGATCCTAGAATATGATGTGGACATTTGACTAACCAAGTTGGTTCAAGGGAGAGGTCTTTTCAAATACCTCGCACAAGAATCAGGCTTCGAGGCAGAAAAGGAAACTAACCAAATCTATACAAACCAGTTTGAGTTCGATGAGTTGTGGGTGGCTGAACAAACGCGATTTATGTAGACCGGGCAATACCCGACCAGCATTCCACCTCATAAAAGATGCTAATACTAACTATAGGGCACCAGATATGTATTAATTGAGGGGATTTTATCTAAAAGTGTTGGAAACATGTGCCTCAATCTTCTGACCTAAACCTCCTAAAAGAGAAAAATTGGTGAGACGCTTGGAATGTCTTGTCGAACAATAGTTTATCTTTAAAGGTTCGATGAAGTTTAGATTAGGGAGACTCTTTTCGATGGAAGCCATTGGTATGACCTGAACTGTCGGCGTAAGTTTTCTAACTCTGAACGATACTAGGAGTCTAGTCGAGAAGTCTAGATCAGGGAGACTCTTGTTGTCGGTATGACCTGAACTGTCGATGTGAGTTTCCTAGCTCATAGAGAAGCATGTTGTTTGGACGATAATTGGACATTGGTGGGACTCTTACCAATCTCAGAGGTGTCAGGGTGACATACAACTTTGGTGCAACTTTTTAAACTTGTTCCAAAGCACGTTATCTTGCAGAGAGTTAGACATCGGTGTGACTCTTATTGATGAGGGTTTGAACTATTGTTGAACTTATGCTCATCGAGAAGACTTACTACCTTGGTGGGACATTTTAGACTAGCTCTAATGCTTGTTGTTTCACCGATAAGGTTGCTTGGAACATCGAGAAGACTCTTGGTGATGCGTGTTCTCTTGGGACATTGGGGAGACTGTGATATCATTGTGACATTCCAGCTGGTCACCGATAGTGTTGGTCATACCAATGAAATTGAAGGTGGACCGTGGTTGAAAGAACCTAACTTGGTTGACCTACTAAGTTGTTCGATGACCATTGGAGGACTGTGTTGAGTTAGTGGCGACTGTTCTCTGACTGGTAAGATCAGCAATTGCTCTACAGAGGAAACTGAACCAAACCGTTTGAACAGAGATTGAATCGACCATGGTTGTTGGGCATATATTGTAATGTATTGTAACAATAAAGAGGTTCAAGCAATTCGATAGTTGATGTTCTTCATTGTATGTTGTATAAGCATTGTAGCAGTGAGTGATAAGAACTATAATTAGGAGTTGTTTTGTACAAGGTTGATTAGGGAAATGTTGTTGCTGTGAAATTGACATCTGAAAGTGAAGTTTGAATCTTTGTGTGTAATTCGTTTACTGTAATACAAAGAGGCTTTACTTGCTATGGTGGTTTTTTCTTCCGTAAGGGTTTTCCCACGTTAAATACTGGTGTTCAATTTTGTGTATGCTTTAATTGTCTATTGTGTTTCCAGTAATGTGCAATTTTAATGAACTGTAATTATTTTTGAACCTATACTCTACACTATTCCTCTTAGAATTAGCATTAGGAAGGCGTTTCCGCACATTTGCTTTCCTGACAAGTGGTATTAGAGCCTAGCCAGTTGTGTTATCCTTGTGGGTAGGGTTGGTTTTTTGTGTCAATTCTGAAGAGGGAGTCTTGTAGAAGTTTGGTAATTGAAATTGAAGATTAAAATGGCAAGCACATCTGGAATAGTAGAAATTGAGAAATTTAATGGTAGCAATTTTGAGTTGTGGAAACTCAAAATGGAAGATCTGTTGGTGGATCATGATCTTTGGCTTGTTGTTTCTAGAATGAAACCTTTAGGCATGAAGCAAGAATATTGGGATCTCGTAGACAGAAAAGAAAAAGGGTTGATAAGACTTTGTTTAGCAAACTTTGTTCTCCTGAACGTTCACGAAGAGAAATTTGCATCTTCTTTGTGGAAGAAACTTCGAGACATTTATCAAGGCAAGTCCTTGGTGAATAAGTTGTTCTTAAGGAAGAATTTTTACTCTTTGAAGATGGAGGAAGGGGCATCTATGGCTGATCACTTGAATACATTTAACACATTAATTGCTTAGTTAACATTTGTGAGTGTGAAAATTGATGACAAATATCGTTGTATTCTTTTGTTATGCTCTTTGTCTAACTCTTGGGATCATTTAGTGATGGCGATTGGGAGCACGACAACCACTTTCAAGATGGAAGATGTGGTTTCTTATTTTTTATTAGAAGAGATGAGAAGAAAATCTTTTGAGATGGCAAAGGAGACTCTTGGTGTTTGTGGCAGATCGAAAGAAAAAGGCAAGAAGAAGTCCAAATCAAAATTAGAAGGGAGATCAAAATCTCCTAGCAAGAAGTCCAAGGTGAAATGTTGGAACTGTGGGCAGCCTAGTCATGTCTGTAAGGATTGCAAAGAGGAGAAAAAAAAAGAATAACTCTTCGTACAATGGTTCTTCTTAGAGCGATGCAGATGCCTTCATTGCAGCCTTGGCAATTCGGGCATCAGATGATTTCTAGTTGATTGATTCTAGAGCATCTTTCCACATGACATCTCATAGAGACTAGTGGAAAAGGTGTATTTGGCAAGTGATTTGTCTCTAGAAATAGTTGGTCGTGGAAGAGTCAGAATTCAATTCCCTGACTAAAGAATCAAAGGAATTGATGGTATAATGCATATACCAGGTCTGGCTCAAAATTTACTTTTCGTAAGCAAATTGAATGATGTTGGAGTGCAAGTCTCTTTCTCAAGAAATGGTTGCAAAATGACTAGAGGCTCCATAGTGCTCGCAAGGGGTGCTCGAATCAATACTTTGTACAAGTTGGACACACTTGTTGTTTAATGTAGTAGTGTCTGCCAAGTCACAAAAGGTTGTTCGCGTAAAGGAGACTGAAGTTCCTATAGGAGCAAATTCTTTGGAAATTAAACTTCCTACAGAGAAGACTATGCTCTGGCATCAAAGGCTCGATCACATTGGTGAGAAAGGTTTAAAATCCTTAACAAATAAAAACTTGGTTGAGGGGCTTGATGATTGTAACCTGGAATTTGAATTTTGTGAACATTGTATATATGAAAAACATCATCATGTTTCTTTTTACTCTAGTCCTCACAAATCTTCTGGTGTACTGGATTACATTCACTCTGATGTTTTTGGTCCAGTAAATTTTCCTCCATTGTCGAATTCAAAATACTATGTATCTTTCATTGATGATTATTTGAGAAGGGCATTTGTATATTTTTTGAAAAGTAAATCAGAAGTGATCAGTCATTTTAAAGAGTTGAAGAACTTGGTTGAAAATCATATTGGAAGAAAAATTAAATTCTTGAGGACAGATAACGATGGTGAATTTTTTTCTACATATTTTGAAAGGTATTGTGAAGACCATGGAATTAAAAGGCATAAAACAACACCTTACACTCCGCAGCAAAATGGAGTTGTTGAAAGGTTGAACAAGACATTGATGGAGAAGGCAAGTATGTTGAGAAATGTTGGTCTAGAGCAGAATTTTTGGGCTGAGGTTGTGGCTACAGCATGTTACTCATTGAATCGGTCTCCCTCGTCAGCACTTGTTGATAAAATTCCTTTGGAAGTGTGGTCTAGTCATAAGCCCTCTTTGAGACATGTTTGTGTCTTTGGTTGTGAAGCATACATTTATGTGTCGAACGAGAGGAGATCTAAATTGGAGAACAAATTTATTAAGTGTATCTTCATTGGCTACATAATTGGTGTGAAAGGATACAAGCTTTGGAATCCTATGACTGAAAAGGTTGTGTACAGCAGAATTGTTATTTTTCGTGAGCTAGAACCTTCTACAGTGGATCTGCAGTCAGGGATGAAAGAAGTCAATGAGGAAAACAATGTTGTTGAAATTCATCTAACACTTGAAAAAGAGGAACAACAAATTGATATTGTACCTAAATCTGAGGAGAGTTCGAGCAGTTCTGAGAGTTCCGAAGAAGAACCACAACATTGGCCTCAGCTTGTGAGGAGGTTGCCATGTGAGAAGAAGCAACCTGATAGGTACGGATTCTCTATCTACATGTGTCTATGCTTTAATTACTAGCATTGATGAGCCTAGGACTATAAAAGAGGCAATTGGAATGTCTGACTCAAACTCTTGGTTGGAAGCCATGAAGGAAGAAATGGCATCATTAAAGAAAAATGAAACTTGGAGTTTGGTGCCCTTGCCTGAAGGCAAGAAATCGGTTGGTTGTAAATAGGTATTTAAAAAAAAATCGGTCTGGATGGCAGTGTTGAAAAATATAAAACGAGGTTGGTTGCAAAGGGATATTCCCAAGTAGAGGGAATTGATTATGCAGAAATATTTTCTCTTGTAGCCAAGCTAACATCTATTAGATTTCTTTTGTCACTTGCAGCAGCATATGACATGGAGATTGAGAAGATGGATGTGAAGATAGCTTTTCTTCATGGTGACCTTGAAGAAGAAATTTATATGTCCCATCCTTAGCACTTTGTGGAAAAAGGTAAAGAAAATATGGTTTTCAAGTTAAAGAAATCTTTGTATGGTTTGAAACAGTGGCCTAGAATGTGCTACCAAAAATTTGACACTTTTTTTTGTCATTAGGATTTGTAAGATCGAAATTAGATCATTGTGTGTACTCCAAAACTGAAAATGATCATATTCTTATTATTTCCCTCTATGTTGATGATATTGTTCATAGGGAATAGTAAGTTTATGATTTCTGATCTTAAATCTTAGTTGTCTACAAAGTTCAAAATGAAGGATCTTGGTGCAACAAGGTATATTCTGGGGATGGAAATAGCAAGGGATAGAA
This sequence comes from Sequoiadendron giganteum, assembly GCA_007115665.2. Lineage (NCBI taxonomy): Eukaryota > Viridiplantae > Streptophyta > Pinopsida > Cupressales > Cupressaceae > Sequoiadendron > Sequoiadendron giganteum. The sequence continues at coordinate 41,553,485 of CM021102.1, read as the reverse complement.
AAAGCAGAAAGCTTCGTCTCAGCCAGAGTAAGTATATTAACACTGTTATGGAGAAGTTTGGTATGAATAATTGCAAGCAGCTAGTTGTTCCAGTTTTGCAGAGAGTGAAGCTATCTATTGAAGATTGTCCAAAATATTCTACTGAGATGGAGGACATGACCAGAGTGCCTTATGCAAGTGCAATTGGCAGTTTAATGTATGCAATGGTCTGTACAAGGCCAGATATTTCCCAAGAAGTGGGATTACTTAGCCGGTTTATGGAAAATCCAGGAAGGCCACATTGGGATGTTGTGAAAAGAGTATTTAGATATTTAAAAGATACATCACAGTACACTTTGTGATATCATAGAAACTCGGTTGGTTCATAGAGATCACTTAGCATTCATGATTATGTGGATTTTGATTGGGTGGGGGTCATTGATAGCAGAAAGTCCATCAGTGGATATATTTTCATGTTAAATGGTGGTGCAGTTAGTTGGATGAGCAAGCGACAGGTTGTAGTCGCTTTATCCACTATTGAAGCAAAGTACATAGCAACAACTCATGCCTACAAATAATTTGTTTGGCTTAGATGTATGTGTTCTGATATTGGGTTCAGTACAGGGAAATTACAATTTGTTTTGATAGTCGGAGTGTTATTTGTTTGGCAAAACAATCCAACTTTCAATGCTAGGACAAAACATATTGATGTGCAGTATCACTTTGTATGAGATATGGTGGAGGATGGAAAGGTCTATTTAGAAAAGGTGGATACTTTGGAAAATGTTGCAAATACATTGACAAAACCAATGATCACAGACAAGTACAGGTGGTGTACGAGTTCAATGGGCCTTTGAGCCCATGAATATCAATAGTTCTTGAATGCTTTGGAGGTGTCAAAATATCTTCATCAAGTGGGATTTTGTTGGAAACATGTGCCTCAGTCTTCTTACCTGAACCTCATGAAAGAGAAAAATCGATGAGACATCTGGAATGTCTTGTCAATCGACAATTTAGCCTTAAAGGTTCGAAGAAGTTCAAATCGGGGAGACTCTTGCCCATGGAAGCCGTCGGTATGACTTGAACTATCGACGTAAGTTTTCTAACTTTGAACGATGTTAGGAGTCTAGCAGAGAGTTCAGATCGGGGAGACTCTTGCCGATGAAATTCGTCAGTATGACCTAAACTGTAGATGTGAGTTTCCTAGCTCATAGTGAAGCACATTGTCTGGCCGATAATTGGACATTGGTGGGACTCTTACTGATCTTGGAGGCGTCGGAGTGACATGCAACTTCGATGCAACTTTTTGAACTTGTTCTGAAGCATGTTGTCTTGTCGAGAGTTGGACTTTGGTGTGACTCTTGTTGATGAGGTTTTGAACTGTTGTTAAACTTATGCTCATCGAGAAGACTTACTACCTTAGTGGGACATTTTGGACTAGCTTGGATGCTTGTTGTTTCACCGATAAGGTTGTTTGGAACATCGAGAAGACTCTTGGTGATGTGTGTGGTCTTTATGTTCTCTTGGGATTTCAAGGAGACCTGAGATGTTGTTGTGGCATTCCAGTTGGTCACTGATAGTGTTGGTCATACCGATGAACTCAAAGGTGGACCATGGTTGAATGAAGCTGACTTGGTTGACCTACTGAGTTTTTTGATGACTATTGGAGGACCAATTGAGTTATTGGCGACCGTTCTCTAACTAGTAAGATTGGCAGTTGCTTTAAAGAGGAAACTAAACCAAACTATTTGAATAGAGATCGAATCAACCATGGTTGTTGGACATATATTGCAATGTGTTGTAACAGTATAGAGGTTCGAGCAATTCGATAGTTGATGTTCTTCATTGTATGTTGTATAAGCGTTGTAATAGTGAATGATAAGAACTATAATCAGATGTTGTTTTGTACAAGGTTGATCAGGGAAATGTTGCTGCTATGAAATTGACATCTGAAAGTGAAGTTTGAATCTCTATATGTAATTCATTTACTGTAATACAAAGAGGCTTTACTTGGTGTGTTGGGTTTTTCTCCCGGAAGGGTTTTCCCACGTTAAATACTGGTGTTCAATTCTGTGTATGCTTTAATTGTCTTCTTTTTTTCCAGTAATGTGTAATTTTAATGAACTATAATTGTTTTTGAACCTGTAGTCTGCACTATTCCTCTTAGAATTAGCATTACAAAGGTGTTTCCACACCTTTTCATTCCTTACAAAAATAAATTATGATGGTGTCCTTCTTTGTTACTTAGATAAGCCATAGGCAAAAAGGGTTCTAATGAATTCCACAACAGCCCTAAGGGCGGACACTTTTCTGCCAAGATCACTACTTTAAAGATAATGCAGCTAGGTTATTACTAATCGTCGATGTTCTCTCAGGCCCATCACCCGATGTGAAAGTGTACTCAGTGCCAATATTTCATTGGCAACCAGAAGAACTCCACCATGCCATTGAGCTTAATCGTAACTGAGGAACCTTTTGCACAATGGGGTCTAGATTTTTTTGGGATGATCAACCCCATCTCTAGAATAGGCCATAAGTGGATACTTATGGTGATCGACTATTTCACAAGATGGATGGAGGTCGTTTCCCTGAAGAATGCTATAAAAACAAAAATTGTCAACTTTCTTGAGGAGTTAGTAGTCTACCCAAAACCATCATTTTTGACAACACGCGAGCCTTCGTAGGCTTTGAGATGTCAAACTTCACTCTCGAGCATGGGTTCTAGCTCAAGACTTCATCCAATTATTACCCACAAGGAAACAAATTAGCAAAATCAACTAACAAGAACCAGATTAGGCTAATAAAGCGCATCAGGTCGAAGCACCAAAAAGAATGGCATAAGCATCTACGAGCAAATTTATGGGTCGACATAATTACACCTAAGTAGATCTTGAGGACTTCCCCTTATGAATTAGTGTATGGGAAGGAGGTAGTCCTACCTATTTCCATAGAGATTACAGCACTAAAACTGTTGAAAGCTTTAGAAGTTGAAAAGGAAAGCGGAATGGAGGTGAGATTGGCAAAAAAATTGAGCCTCAAAGGAAAAAGAGAAAATGTGTATAATGCCATGATCGGGAGCCAGCAAATAGTCAAATGATGGTTTCATAAAAAGGCCTCCAACCCAGATTTTTGAGAGGGAAGTCTTGTGTTGAAGTATGATGAACGCATTGCAAAACTAGGATAACATGCTAAGTTTGACTCACTATGGAGGGTCCTTTCCAAATCCATGCATGAAAGGAAAGAAATGCGTACAAGCTGGAGGATATGGATGGTGATGTATTAGATATACAGGTAAATAGTATTCATCTAAATCTATTTAATTAAAGTGTGTGCAAGTTCATTAAAAATTTATGGTTATGTACCATGTAATTTTTTGTAAAATACATTTTTTGTGAATAAATCCAAAAGAGTAAACACAGGAATAGAAAAAATATTATATTTTTTATTCAAAAATATTTACAATATAATATGCTTGTTGAGCTTGAGGCTTCAAGAGAAGTTTGTATCTTTCTCATTCAAACCCAAAAAGAGATATATCTTTAAAAAATTAAAAAGGAAGGCAACACAAAATGATAGTGGAAATTAAAAGCCTCCATCTGTCGCAACAATCAAAATGTTGTTTCTTCATATTTCTTCAAAAAGGCAGTAAGGGATTTGATAGCACACAACACACATCACACATGGGCATGGCATGGACCTCAATCCTTGACACCAGGGCTATAAACGAAGAACTCAAAATGATTCTTCCAATCAAGCCCAAGAATGCACTCCACTTTATACTCCCTTAGAACAAAGGAGGTCGCGGGATGAGACAACTAATGATGGTGCTCCAAGTCCATAGTTTAGAAGTCCATGAGGAAGGGCAGCCAAGTCACCACTTCCCCATAATCAACGTGCCTCTGAATATTCATGGCAGTCAGAATACCACCACCAGGGATAGCTACTTGGACGACCTCTCCCAACACATCTAATTATGTTGAATCAAACATGGTGTGGCACAGTTCTATAATCCAGGGCTTGAAAATTTCCAAGTCTAGCGAGGAGTCCATGAACCCAGAAACAACATTCAAGTTGCATCACAGTTGGTTCTCATCCTTCACATAGTCCTTCCTGAGCACCTATTTAAACGCCACGATCATCAGGTGGTCATTTTTCCCTATCAAGCATTTAATCTGTTCACTGCTCACTTCTCCTACAAAAGAGTTTTGTAGCTTTTGGATCAAGATCTGAATTGGGGTACCTAGGCCAAACATGATGACAGTGAGAAAGCTACAAACTAGTGAAATGGAAAATGCAGTGAGAGGATCTCACTAACTAAAATGCTAACTCGGTGATTTTTTTGATAAGTTGATATCATTATTTATAGAAAAATGTTCGTTAAAGAACTTGACGAATGAAAAACCTATCTCCCGTTACGTGGCAATGGAAAACATATTAAGGCACTAAGAGGCGAGGGATAAATCATACAAAGGATCTCAAACTAAGCTTTGAGAAATTAGTTTAGGCATTTGGAATAAATGCTTGCGTGTACCGATTGCTACCATGTGTCTGTCATCATCATCAACACCAGCCTACTCGCTTATGCGAAAATAAATTTCTTAAAGAGCTAAGCTCTAAATGCAAATGTCTTTTCAAAGTACACTTTCATCACTTAAAGCATGCTTTCCATTGCTAAAGGTGTGCTTCCCATCACTCAAGGCCTACTTGTGAAAAGGGTGGATAAGGAATGTACTAAATATATTCTCACAACAAAGTTGGAATTCTTGAGGGATACGGATCCCACTCCACACGTATCACTTCACTGGTAGCACTTAGTGAACTAGTGGTAACGACAACACCTTCTTGCAAGTACATGCAAAAATTAAATGCACCCAAAAAGCAATTTTTTGCTAAGTATCAAAACTCTTAAGCAACTATCACTCTGAAGAAGTTTTCTACAAATCCTTCCAAGAATGCAACAATGGCGAAGGAATCACCTTCTAGTCGACAGGCTGGAGCCTCGTCTACAAGACCAGACTACACCAACATCTTTGGAAAGGATTTGTATGCAAGTGCCCCAGCGTTGGAAGACCAGAGTTTTGCATGTAAACCCTAAGAGCCTTAGGGAAGCAGCAATGTAGAGAATGTTTGCCCATAGTTCAACCAAGGGCTTCGCATAAGGCTCTGGTATTGCAGTTTTCCACAATTTATATTGCCCACACATCCATGCCCAAAGCTAGTGGATGCATGTGCGAAAAGGTTGGATAAAGAAACAGGTATTATCAATGGTAACAGGTTGAGGGTTACCATCAATGTGGCAACCATAAAAGATATGCTATGTGTCCCTGTCAATTGGGATACCGAGAGATTCCAAAGCAAAAGAATGGAAGATTTTTGGAGAACGAGAGATAAGCAATTAAAATTCTATATGGATAAAATGAATGAGAAGATAGGTGGCAATCAACTCGTCTTCCCTCTAGCACGTAGAAAGTTCAAATTAGATTTACAGGCTATTTTCTCAATGTTACCTTATATTTACAGTTTTGAAGACGATGAAAAGGTTTACGAATTCTAGGTGGGCTTGGTCTTCATGATTAAGGAGAGGAGCCAAAAATATTTTGATTTTGTCAATGCAATTGTCAATGGGATGCTCGAAAAATTAAAAAATTATGGCACTCCTTTTCGGTTTAGGTATTCTTCTTTTCTAGTACACTTGACTTTACATCAGAACCTTGAATTATTCAGTTGTCATTTTCCACTTAATAGGTTTGATGCAATGGGGTTATATAAGCTAGTTTCATCTTGGACCCATGTGCTTTCTAGCACATGGTATTATTATTCATTTGTTGATTATTTTCTACAATCAGTTCTTTTATACTTGTCTCCACGCCATCCAGATTGGTTTTCCCCTGAAGCTTTAGAATGGATGAAAAGCCACTAGACCCCGGTGGATTATTTTCTAGGAGTTGAGTTTTCCTTCATCAAATATTATGGTTTTATTGAGGAGCCTTTTAGGCTCCCTAAGTTTGTAACAGACAGGTCCTTCGCTTTGGAGGCATGTCATTAGGCAACCATTGCCAACAAATCCTATGGAAATGGGAGACATAAAAAGGTGCTTTACCCAATTCCTCTTACCATTGCCAAAAGTCAAATAACACTTGTGAAAAGGGAGGAACGAGATGTGTTGACTAGAAAATTGGCTTGCCTAGGCCTAGTCCTCATTTGTGACACATGGAGATACAATCCTTTGGGACATCTTCCGACCATAAAACATGAAGAGTGGGAATAAGTCAAGGAAGAACCCAATAGAAGAGAGGGTAGAGGTCTACATTGACCTAGCCTCTATAATATATGTACGACCCCCATAGCTTGACTTCTATGCTCGGGTGGTGGAGTTCCAACAAAGCATCCTGATGGGCCAATCCCTCAAAACACAATTAAAGAAGATGGGATGGTTGGAGAAAAAGAAGGCTAATTTTTGGAAATACCAATAAGAAATTAGGAACCTCAGCACCCTATACGGAGATGTTAAGCCAAACGATGAAAATTTTGACCAAATCTATGACAATGAAGCCGGAACCAATGATAGTAATTCTAAATCAGATCGAGAGATTGAACCAAATCAAGTACTAGTTTATGCCCTCCCATCTCAGAAGCCCAATGTAGGAAAAAGGAAGGGAAAGGGGTCAAAACACAAAGGATCACAGATCACATCCTCCACTAGCAGCCTAACAAAGGGTAAGAAGACCCAATGGTCTCCAAAGAGATCTGTTGTAACTCCAGGGGCCCAAATTTCAGTGTGATTGGCCACCAGAGAGTCTGAATCAACTAGTTTAGCCCTTATAAAGAGGAGATGAGTCCAAGGCTTAGGTGGATCAAGTGTATCAAATAGAGAAGAGGGAGTGGACTCTGCTCCACTAGAATTTTTTACTTCAATGATCCAGTTAAGTCTTGCACCCACCTCCTTCCTTATAACACATCTTTGGTTGCTACTCCCCTTTCATCTGCTAAAATAAACCCTCCATCTATGGGTTCTGATTTTCTCATCCTTAATAAACCCTAGACCATATTTGACAATGAGCCTCATGAGGAAACCTCACACACCAAGCGTGCATCTTCAGCTTCAGCCACAATTGACTCTTTAATCACCCTATCAAGGGAACCCATTGAAAACATTGATACATCCATGCTACTAGTTTCACTATCCCCATCTGCTTCTTAGGAAATGCCTCTTTTTCTGCCCACTTCCCCTTTCACTTTGATGGGTGTCCCCTCTTCTCATTCCATACATGGCATCTCACCCTTTTCAATGATAACACTTCCTTTCGCCTCTCTACAACCTCAGAATGTCGAGGCCCCTCCTTTCATCACCCTTTTTAGCCTCCCTCCAGGTGTTTCACTTGCCACACAAAGTATTGATTCCCCACAGAGTCTTCAAACTCTATTGAGGTAACAAGATAGGCCCAACAAGTAAGAAAGTAGAAATTGTAGGGAAAAGCCATGGAAAATCCAACTACCCAAAAGTTGGAGGCCTATTTCAATGAAGAGTGAAACGCTCAGTTAAGCACATCTATGAGGTTGTGGGAATCCAAGCCAAAAGGAGAAATTTAGTTCAAGGACTATGATGTACAGGTTGTGGGTCTAAATTTAAGTGAAACTCTTCCATGCGACAAGGTAGTTCTGGCCAAAGCAACTTAGAAGGTGGTCTATACTGACTACGAGAAGCTAGACAAGAAATTCAAAAAACACGAGGCAGATTTGGAAAACGTAAAGGCCATAGCGGACAGGCTGCAAGCAAAAATCAAAGGAAAGGATTTGGAGGTGGCACACTTAAGACAGATGTAGGGTCAGCAGGGTGAAGCAAATAAGTTACTCGAAGAAGCCCAGAGTGAAAGGTATCGGCTTCATACCAAGGTTCAAAGATTGAATTGTGAGATCGTGGTCGAGCGAGAAATGATTGTGGAGAATCAACAAAGACAGAAGAGGTTGGAAAGCGATTTAGCCAGAATGAACACCATATATAATGGGCTACAAAAGGAGCTACAGGAATTGAATTAATAGAAAGTGGACATACAAGAAGAATTAGCTAAAGCCTTTGATGACCTTGAAAAGGTCCAAGGAGAAGCAAAAAAAGAAAAATAGGAGAAGCAAGATGGTGATTCTACTCTATAGGTTCGCAATGAAGAAATGGAAAAGTTGTGCTCTGAACTTTCAAAAGCTCTCCAGGAGAGGAATCAATTAAAAGAAGTAAAGGCTAGGGAGGTCCAATTCTAGCAAGAATTAGCCACATCAAAGGGATCCGAGCTTCTCTCAGTACTTAAAAAATTAATATCTACTCACTGGGAGAGCATCGTAGTTGTGGTGGTAGCCCTTAAGCCAGTTTTGCACTTTTTATCAAATGCACATGATTTAAACACAAAATTTGCACCAGCAATCAACCAAATTCTACACATAGATGCTCCACAGGCTGAGGAATCTACAACCTTGATCACAAGACTATGTAAGGCAACTGAGGAAGCCTTAAGAGATGTCAAGATCCCCAAACAAAGAGAAGTTGTGTGGAAAGAAAATGAATTCATCTTCTGCAAGCAAGTCACAATAAAAAGTACAAATCATCAAGTGATATTGGATAAGAAGGTCGGCGATATTAAAGAAGAATTCAAAATTCTACTCCAATCCCGGTTACCCGTCCTATTCTTGATGGTAGGAAGTCGTTGATGTCACAATTCCCACTCATTTAATTTCTTTAATGTCAACCCAGGGGTGTCTAAAGCTATCTGTGGTAAGAGTTGGATCGGTCTTGGGGGGGGTTTTGGTAGTTTTGGCTCGGTTAGGAGCGATTCAGAGCTATTTTTTCTTTTTTTAAGGAGCTTTTCTATACTAACCTTCTATTTTTTATTTATTCTAAATAACCTTGAAATGGAATTTGAACAAAGAGATTTAGTTCCAAGACAATTTAGTTTATGAGGGAATGGAAAAATTAATTTAATCTAATTTGGAGAACTTTGAAATCTATTTAAAACTTGATTAATTGCTTTGAAATAAACTATTTCATTCCTCACTTACTAAAAAAACAAGTAACTGTCCCTCTTTGCACATAATCCATTAAAATGATATTTTAGATTATCTCAGATATGCAAATGATTTTTAAACTAAGAAGTGAACTACAGAACTCAATAAAATTGAATAATGTAAAAAAAATAGCGATGCAATACAACTTTAATCTAAATTGTTTTTCAACTCACTACAATGAAATGATTTCAACTTGAACTAACATAGAAAATGAAGCATAGCAGTAATAATCAAATCTTAACAACTAACAGGATCACCTTGTTTAGAAAGCGTGCTGAAAGAATTTTGAACACAGAGTTGAGATCAACTTTCTTCTTATTTCCAGCTAATGTGCCCGAATAGGGTCAAAAATACATGAATGATTATAATCTTAAAACAGGAGGTAAATTACATGAGAAAGATCAAAAAATTTATAGGATCTAACATCCAACTGCATTGGCCCTGGATATAAATATCCATCATTATTTCAAAAACAATAGATAAGTGAGAAATTTAATCTACTCTAAGTCTACAAGATATCCTGCCACATAGGAATAAAGTTGGCATGGATCCTTGCAACTGTATTTAGTTGCATTGAATTCTAGATTTGTGAACTGGATGTGTGTTACTGGAACTTGAGTTGTAGTTGGTAAAGTCTTCATTCAACATGATGAGTCATCAAAAGGAGATCAGTGGATCATAACTCATTTAAGGGTGAGTCACAAACAATCCAGCCATTCATCACTTTTAAACAGAATCAGTTATTACTTGGCTGAGAAATAAACATTAGCTCCAGATGCATAATAAATGTACACGTATTATAAACCATTCATAGATTAATCACCAAATTTTAACCATGCATATAATAGAGAATAAGCACTTATATTAACCATTCATAATCTAAGTCTTTATACCTTCATAAGTTCATAAAACATACATAAAGGAAAATATTATGAGTTTTAAAGCCAGATATAAAGTATTAAAAAGGTAAAAACTTAATCATTATTAGGTCTATACAGGGCCTAATCAATTCTCACCAAACAAAGGAGTATTGACAATAGAACATATCGTTGATGCAATCAGGCTCAATATCCAGGATTTCACAATGCTCCAAAATTTGAGCTCATCACCCATAGTAGAGGAGATCAAGAAGGAAGTTATTCCCCTCTCCAGACTTTACTATCACATTGGAGTTGTTTCATCAAGGTGGGGAGGATTTTCTTTCAAAGAGTTCCTTGATCTTGATCAGGCCTATGAGACATTGTGCGCCCTCATCCTACCCACTGATGGAGAATGGGAGACCCAACACGCCGCTTTCCTCAAACTCTGAGGATTTTTGAGATCTAGGTTTGTGCCTCCACAAGTGAAGGCCCCCTATGAGTCACCATAACTATGGAGCTAAAATTTTCCTTCAATGGTTTTCATCCCTTGCAGGTCTTCTTTTTGCCTTTACTTATTTTTTGCGTTAATATGACTTCGTGCCCCAAAGGCTTAAACTTCTTCATGTTGCAAAATGCACAATACGCCATGTGGTGGTTGTGTGGCTTTTCTTTATATCATCTTCCTTTCATTCCCGAACGGGGACACGTGTTGGCTCGGTGGGGATTTCCTTGAAACCACACTCACAAACTCGAAAAATCACCTACCAACTTGCCACATCAGTCATCTCATCGGGCAGTCTGTATCTTCCTTGGATGTATCTCATTTTGGGCAAATTTTATCGGATGGCATAGTGGATTTCTTACTTTCAAGAGCAAACCTTAAGGATGGCATCATCATTCTTTGTAGCTAATCGGTCAATTTTTTCTAGATTGTGTTCAGATCCGATTGTCTTCTAACAACATATCTTTGGAGGGCTTCTACAAGATCTGGAGCTATTAATGAAACAACTCAAACTATATGATCAAAGATTGTTGCGATCCAATCTACTCCTAGATCAGATTATGGTCTATCAGATAAGGACACCTAGCATTGGTTCATCTCTACTGGTTGTGGTGGTGGCTCTCCCTCTTGGCTATTTAAAGGGGTTCACAGTAGAGAATAAAAATCTTGGATAATCTTCTTGAAGAACCATATTCTGAATCTTTCGGAAGAGGACAGTTTTTAGGGAGTTTTAATTTCTTAGGGATAGGAGGACTTCACAGAGCACTTTTCATGCTCTCTAGCATGTTATATTTTTTAAGACTATCAATCATATTGGCATCTGACCTTTGTTTTCATTTAATTTATTGCAAGAATTAGATTTGTTAAAAGTAAATCTCTGGAATTGTGCATCTCATGGACTTTATCATGAATTTATTTTTCACATATCATTTATGCTAAGAGCACCATGTTAAAGCCTTACGTAGATAGTCTAGATGATTATTTCACATGTTATTAGATTTTATGTTTGATGTTATCTTTTGGAAACTAAATCATGTTTAATATACTCTTTCATTTTTTGTAAAAGATATGCTATTGTTAATACTATGTTGTAAGAGAGGAAGGGTTTTGTAAAGATCCAAATATCCCTATTGGTCTTTGGGGTTTTCATATTTTTGTTGAACCTTAAAGGATGCTTCCCATGGGGAGATCTGAATGATTGCTATGTGATTTCTCTAGCCTTAGTTGTTCGTTCTCTTCCCAATAATGAAGGGTTTATCCAGCATTTTGTGTCTATCTCATTAGGAATAAAGAATTGTTAAAGTTTTGAAATGTTGTAAAAGCTTTGGCACATCACCATTTTACATGTTTTTCCTTGCATTTCTCTTTCCCCTTTTCCCACACACAAAGAAGAGTTGACTTTATTTTAAAATACCAGAGGTCATTCAGTGAGGTGCATTTTAGTCCCCCACTCGCTAAATTTCCCATACATTTGTTTAGGGAGGCGCAAGATTTTATGACCAGCAGTTACAATACAACCCCAAGTAGAAAACTTTCTTCAACAAGTGCTTCAAAAAAAACACATGTTCTAGAGTGATACCAGCAAAACTTTGTTACCTGCAAACAAACTATGCATTCTACAATGCAAGGCACTCAATATATGGAGAGATGCAAGCTTCAAGAAGCATCTAGAAGGAGAGGGGCATCCAAATCTATATGGCATAATCTTTCACACCATAACATGCATTTGGACACATGTAACATATTCCCTTACACCCCTGACAATTGTCATAACATGCAAATATTCCTTCCTCAAGCTTGGATGCCTAGAATATGCTAAAAATAGGCTATGATAGATGCCTTACACATCTTACAACTGTCATAGAATCTATCATAATTGAGTGCCAACTTTCTCCATGCATGAAGATGCCTTATGACATGTCATAGAATTTGTCATAGGTCAAAGATTCCAAAGTGGGATTCCTATGTCCACTTGGGATGATTATGTGTCATCCAGTCACTTCCATCGGGGATGCCACCAAACCAGTGGGTCCCAATTTATGATATGACATTATAGGCAATTAAATAATAGAAATAAATATATTAATTAAATCAATATCAGGACTCAAAGGTTGAGACACCTTAATCCCAAGATTCTCCCACTTTTCGAAGACCTATCGAGAGTCATACTGAATCATCTGCTTAGGGCCCCAAGGACCATGGAATCCGAACACCATTTGAACTTCTTTATGGTCACTAGTTTTGTCATTGCATCTGCAACATTCACCAAAGTGTCAACCTTCTCCAAATTCACCTTTCCATATTATACCATATCACGAACAAAATTATTCTGAACATTAATGTGCTTTGTTCTAGCATGAAAGGTGGATTCTTCGCTAGACAAATTGGACTTTGACTATCACAAAAAATAGTAATCTATCATGCATCTAAACCAATATCAAAACACAATATTTTAAGCCAAATGGATTCCTTACAAGCATGAGTGGTTTCCATATACTCAGCCTTTATTATGGACAACACAACTACATCCTGTCGCTTACTCATCCAATTGATAGCACCACCAAACATCATAAACACATAACCACTGGTGGATCTTCTGCTGTCAATTTCACCTGCCCAACCTGAATCCAAATATCCATGAATACTCACAGAATGTTGAGATCCAGTAGGATAACTATGAAAACACAAGGCATACTCAAAAGTAACCCGTAAATTTATGAACACTCTCTTAACCACATCCCAATGCACCTGTCCAAGATTAGCCATAAAACGGATAAGGACTTCCACTGCTTTGGCAATGTATGGTCTCGTACACACCATCGCATACATTAGACTACCAACTGCACTATCATATGGTACTTTGGTCATGTCCCCATCTCAGTAGGAGATTTTGGACAATTATTTAAAGAGAGCTTTGTCCCCTGCATCACAGGGACAGCTAATTGTTTACAATCTACCATGTTGAATCTCTCCAACACCAAGTTCACATACTTGCTCTGACTTAACCAAAGCATTTTTTTAGCTCTATCTCTCATGATCTCCATTCCTAGAATGTACCTAGCTACACCTAGGTCTTTCATCTCAAACTATGCTAACAACTGAAACTTCAAATCTGAAATCATACTTTTACCATTCCCAATAAATAACATATCATCTACATATAAGACAATAATGAGAATGCAACCATTATTAGATTTAAAATATACACAATGGTCATATTTAGATCTCTGAAATCCCAATTACAACATATAGGTATCAAACTTCCGGTACCACATTCTAGGAGATTGTTTTAAACCATAAAGAGACTTCTTCAGTTTGCAAACCAAATTTTCTTTACCTTTTTCAATGAAATGCTCTGGATTTAAATCTCTTCCTCTAAATCACCATGAAGGAATGTTGTCTTCACATCCATCTGCTCCACTTCTAAGTCATATGTTTTTGCAAGTGACAACAAAATCCGGATAGATGTCAGCTTCACTATAGGAGGGAATATCTCCCCATAATAAATTCCCTCCACCTGAGGAAATCTCTTAGCAACCAACCATACCTTATGCTTCTCAACACTGCCATCAAGACCACACTTTTTCTTGAAAATCAATTTATAACTAGCAGGTTTATGTCTAGTAGGCAAAGGTACCAGATCCCAAGTCTTATTTTTCTTTAATGCATCTATCTCCTCATCCATGGATTTTATCTAGGAACTTGCTTTACTCATACCCATAGCCTTTCTAACAGTCCTAGGCTCATCAGTGTTAGCAATCAAAGAAAAAATGCAACTGGGATCCAATAGTGAATAACCAAACCTTTTTGGTTGCCGCCTAATTCATGTAGACCTCCTCAAAGGCTGAGGTTAAGGTTCTTCTTCTTCATAACTTTCAAAGATACTTGAGCTCTCCTCATCATCAGGTCCAACAAGAGTGTGTAGTTCTTCTTTCTTCGAAGTAAGTGGAATCTAAACTACCTCCTTCTTTTGTTTCTCCTCTTTCTCTAGTTGCAGCTCAATAGTGGAAGGTTTCATCTCTCTAAAAATCACACTTCTTCTATAGAGAACCTTTTGAGATTCTAGATCCCAAAGCTTGTACCCTTTCACACCAACACCATAGTTGATAAAGATACACTTAACGGCCTTGTTCTCCAACTTTGACCCCTTCTCAATCGGAACATGACCGTAAGCTTCACAACTAAATACTCTGAGATGTCTCATCGAAAGCTTTTTACTAGACCATGCCTCCATGGGTGTCTTTCCAACAAGCACTGGTGTAGGAGATCTATTAAACAAATAATATGTAGTGGCTACCGCTTTAGCCCAAAACTTTTGTTCAAGGCTAGCACCACTCAACATACTCCTAGCCCTCTCCATCAACATTTTGTTCATCCACTCTGCAACTCCATTTTGCTATGGAGTGTAGGGAGTTGTCTTATGTCCCTCAATCTCGTGTTCTTTACAGAACTTGTCAAACTCTGTGAAACAAAACCCACCACCATTATCAATACTCAAACACTTAATCTTTTTGCTAGTGTGATTTTCTATCAAGGCCCTAAACTCCTTAAACTGACTAAAGACTATAGCTTTACTTTTGAGAAAATAAACAAATGTCATTCTACTCTAATCATCAATGAAAGAAACAAAATATACATATTTTGATAATGAAGGAACATTCAGAGGACCAAAAAAATCTGAATGAACATATTCCAAAACCCTAGAAGACTTGTGAGAACTAGAGTAAAAAGAAACATGGTGTTGTTTTCCATATACACAATGTTCATAAACGTCAAACTCGAGATTACAATCATCAAGGCCTTCAACAAGGCTCTTATTTTTAAGGTTTCTAAGACCCTTCTCACCAAAGTGACCAAGTCGTTGGTGCTATAACATTGTCTTATATACAGGAAGATTCATTTCTATGTAATGAGCACCTTAGGTACCCAAAATGCATGACCATTGGATGTAGCTACAACACTCTTCTTCTTTGCATGATCTAATGGTGAGGATGAAGAATCCAAAGATCTCTTCTTCGATACATCAAAAGAACTATTGCACTGTAGAGTGCATACATCAAGCTAAAACATAGTGCCAATATTAACTCCCTTAGCTAACACCATAGCTCATCTTGTCATCTTATATCCTCCACTAGAGAAAACAACTTTCACTCTTGAATCATTCAGTTTACTTACAGAAAGCAGGTTTCATGCCAAATCTAGGATATACAAAACACCATCAATCCCCTTCACTCATCCATCAGGAAATCTGATTTTAACTCTTCCACAACCAACAATCTTCAGGTGAGATTCATCACCGAGGTACACCTCTCTACCATTGTACTCTTCATACTTCGAGAACCAATCTATATGAGAGATAATGTGAAAGGATGCACCTGAATCTATGAATCACACATCATCCGATGCATGGGTTGCCAAGTCTGCAATAAATGCTTCTCCATCATCTTGAGATGATTTCTTGAATTCAGAATTGGATGAAGACTTATTTTTCTTCTTCTTCTCCTTGCAATATTTTTGAGTGTGACCAACTTTTCCACAATTCCAACATTTTTCCTTGGATTTCTTACCAAGAGACTTAGATCTCCTTGAAGAATTTGACTTAGATTTCTTATCTTTATTTTTGTCTCTCTCCTTTGGTCTGCCATGAACAACAATTCTTGGTCATCTTAGAAGACTTACTTCACATCTCTTTAGATAATAATGAGGTAACCACATCACCCATCTTGAAGGTGGAAGTAGTGCTTCTAATAGCCATCACCAAGTGATCCCAAGAGTCTAGCAACGAACACAAAAGGAGCATGCGATAGTCTTGTTCATCAATCTTGTCTCCAACAAAACCCAGTTGTGCAACCAACATGTTAAATGCATTTAGATGATCTGCTATGAATCCTCCATCTTCTATTTTTAGAGAATACATATTTCTCAAGAAAATCTTGTTTACTAGGGATTTAGCCTGATAGACATCACTAATCTTCTTCCATAGAGAAGTAGATTTTTTCTCTTCATGGACATTTAGGAGGATCGAATCAGCCAAACAAAGTCTAATAAGACCCTTGGCTTTCCTATCCATGAGATCCCAATCTTCTTGTTTCATGCCTGATGGTTTAGTTCCAGAAAAAGCAGCCCATAGATCACAATCTACGAGCATGTCTTCCATTTTGAGCTTCTAAAGTTCAAAATTGCCATTGTTAAACTTCTCCATCTCAATCATCCTAGATGTGTCTAGCATCTCTTTCCTGTAACAAGGTCATGAAATGCACTTCTGCAAAACTCCCACTGAAATAAATATCAACTCAAAACATCCTTCTAACCCAACAAAGGAATCAAGGTTGGCTAGGCTCTAATTCCAACTAAAAGGAAGTCAGGTGAGCGGAAAACAACTTCCTATACTAATCTAAGTAGGGGAAAGTTACAAAAAAATCCCTTTTTAACACCTTATGCAGTTACAATAAGAGATGCAAATAAGAATAATGGAACACAAAAAGTACACAAATATAACATACACCAGATATATGTGGGGAAAACCATTTTGGGTAAAAAACCCCACCCTCTAAAAGCATAGTACTATTGTATTACTTCAAACAAGAGTTACAATATAGCCCCAAGTACAAAGCTTTCTTCAACAAGTGCTTTGAAACAAACACCTGTTCTAGAGTGATACTGGCAGCAATTTGTTACCTGCAAACAAACTATGCATTCTATAATGCAAGGCACTCAATATAGAGAGATTCAAACTTCAAGAATCATCTAGAAGGAGAGGGGAATCCAAATCCACATGGCAAATATTTCATGCCATAACATGCATTTGGACACATGTAACAGATTCCCTTACACCCCTTACAGTTGTCATAACATGCAAATATTCCTTCCTCAAGCTTGGACGCCTAGAATATGCTAAAAATAGGCTATGAAAAATGTCTTACACATCTTACAGTTGTCATAGAATATATCATAGTTGCAACACTTACAGTTGTAAGAGAATCTATCATAACTGACCAAGAATACTCGATTCTCTTACAACCTGTCATAACCCAACTTGGGCACCAAATTTCTCCATGCATGAATATGCCTTATGACACATCATAAAATATGTCATAGGTCAAAGATTCCAAAGTGGGACACCTATGTCCACTTGGGATGATTATGTGTCATCCAATCACTTCCAACAGGGATGCCACCGAGCTAGTGGATCCTAATTTATGACATGACACCATAGGAAATTAAATAATACAAAAAAATACATTAATTAAATCAATATTAGGACTCTAAGGTTGAGACACCTTAATCCCAAAAAACAACCACTTGGTGTGATGACATTACCCGTCAAAGTTGGTAAGGTTATGTTACAAACTCTCATCCATGTCATGCCCAATGATCTTTCATATAATCTTCTCTTGGGTAGATCATAGATTCATGAAATTAATGGAGCACCTTCAACGCTACATCATCTAATGAGATACACTTACAAAAACAAGGTTTACATAATAAACATCAATCCTAAATCTAAAAATTATTTACAAGCTGAAAAAGGAATGAAGAATCCTCTTAGAACATTGACACCAACTACAAAATTGGAAACTTTAGATAAAAATTATTGTCTTTCATCAATGAAAAAGTTGTTAGATTATGATTGGGGATGATTGGATTTCACACCTACATTCATGGGGAATACAAGATTATACAACCAAAATTAGGAAAAGAGAAATAAGTTGTCATGATATCAACACAATCTGAGTCATCAAAAGCATTTGAGTATGCAAATTTTAGCAAAGAAGAGAAAAACACAAATTATACATCCACATATGATGAGAATGATCATGAAAAACCATCATCCTCAAAATAAATTGAAGCTATTTATGGAAGAGGATATCAACTTTTAAAACAATGTGACTATAATGGAAACGAATGTGGCATAAAATAACAAGATATTTATGTCCCTATAGAGCCTAACACACAAGAAACAACAAGAGGTCTTGGCTATCATCCTTCCAAAACATCAAAAAAACTTTCCCTTAACCATGCGAAATAGCATTAGTTATTGATCCTTACCATGTGGTAGTTGTAGTATCATAACATGTTCACTACCATGCATGGAGGTATAAACTTGGCTTTATGAAATAATATTTCATAATGCAAGGAGCAACATATCATAGTCCATTTCGGCTCACCTTTTGTCCTTGCACTTGGTGGGCAAAAGGTTAGGTAGCCTTGTCTAGGCGCATTCCTTTTGGAAAGGGATCCCTCTTTATCTCCTTAAAATATTAGTGTAGCAAGTACAATAACATTTTAAGGGGGGCATATAGTCCTCTACTCATTGTTTGCATGGGAAATGGTCCCTTCTTAGTGATTATAGTATACATATCCTAAGAATTGTGACCTTTTCAACCAAAGTGTGTCCTTAATCCATGTGACATGTCTCCTTTGTGATGATATTAATCTTTATGTCCCATAAGAATGTGACCTTTCCTCGCATATGACATTCTCCTTAGTGGTAATATTATGGCTAGTGTTTCTTAGGGTGATATCTTTTATTCCTTGACTTGTCCTCTCTTGGTGATGATATCATGTATGATGTTCCCTAAGGTGTTTTTTCATGAATTAAGAAATGCCCCTTTGATTTTGTTGGTGATAAATTTACCTTTTATTTTTAACCTTATCCTAGTGTCATTTATGCACCCCCTGAGCTGAGATTGGTATTTTTTCTTCAATTTGTTCGTGAGTGTTGAACCTAGTGTGGCATTGGCATAGCATGGCACCTTATCATAGTTATCAGGGGGTATAACTCTTGGTATGGTTATTTGTGGGTACACACCTAGTGAAAAGAAATCCTCACTAGACCTTGTGTTTTTCTCCTTTTACCTTGTCTTCGGGGCTCACCTAGTGAAAAGTGGTACTTACTAGCTTGTGTGCCTTCCAATTTATGGTTCACCTAGAAAATATCATACTTTTCTTTGGTGTGAGTCATGAACACCCTTAACATGGCCACCTAGCATAATACAACTTGTCTTCTAGTGGAGCCATCTAGCTCATGAGTGATGTGTATGACTTTAGTTCTCATGGGGGCATTCATATATTTGATGGATGACATTTGGTATTTGAGACAATATAATACTGAGGTCTCTTTACCTTACCGACTCAAATCCTTTAGTACTAACTTTGTGTTTTGTGTTATGTATTTTCATGTGTCTTCTTCATGTATACATTGTTTTTACATCATGATTGTATTCATTTTGTTATCATCTTTATGTTCCATCATGTCGCATGTTTTCATCATGTATGCTTTGTGTTTTCAAGACATGTATATTTGTGTATCTTGCATTGTTGCATATCATACATGTGTGTGTGTTCCTTTGTGCTTATGTTGGTTTGTTGTGGGATCTTGGATCTTAGGGGCTTGGGAACTCTCCCCCTAGATCCTTTGCCATCCTATCTCTTCAATGTTTGGACAATCGGACCCCTCTTGATATATATTCTTCTACTTTAGTGTGATTTTGAGTGTAAGTTCATGCTCTCACTAATGTAGGAGCTAAATGTATATTAGAAAATTATCATCCTTAACAATTTCACACTGAAAATTATTGAGCTTAATTGACCCCATAATGTCCTAATATTATGCATTCCATGGCCTAATTTTTATCAGTTTTTGAAGGATTGCAAGCATTGAATAAATGCATCCTATTGTTATTTTTCTCTCGACTAGGTGTGTCCTGGAAATTTAGGCCAGAACCCATTCGCCCATGGGTTAATGGGCCCCCCTTCTTAGCTAGGACCCAAATTCAAACATATTGTTAGCAACATTTTAACATCCAAAATTCAAATTTCAAGTGTCAACTTTTGGAATCTAATTTTTGGTAAATTAGGATAAATGTCTATAAATACCTAGTTATTGCATCATTTGAAATCTAAGGATTATGAACAAGCTAGAGGTGAATTTCAAGAGCATTCAAGAGCAAGTCAAAAGTAGTGTTTTTAAAGTTCATTACAGTAATTCAAGATCCAAGCATCAATTCAAAGTGTATGTGAGTTCATATCATTATGTTGTCATTATTTTGTGAAGGCTAACATCTTTTTTAAGGTCTCAAAAGCATTCAAACATTCAAGCAAGCAAGATCCAAATCCTTGAGGGGATGTGTATGACTTCAGTCCTTCAAGGTAGCCATTAAAGGGTGGTGAGTTGCAACACATTGTGATTTGATAATTCCTTCCTTTCCATTATCATTTCTATCATTGACATTACCATTATGGGAGTGGAAACACTTACTTGGGGTTTGATTGAGGCAAGCCCCTATATGGCACAACAATTTCCCTCTCTTTAAATGTCCAGGTTATAGGTTTGAAGAGGATTGAAGAGGGCTTGAAGATCAATTTTGTATTATTTCCATTGTTGTCATAAACCTTGTCAAGCCATAGAAACTCACTTACATATTTATCTGATGACATCCCAACAATTATGCAGATGGGAAATAGAAGCTCATACCCAACACCAGAGGACCCCAAAAGCAGTTTAGGAAAGCCCTATAAATACCCAAACTCCCTTGGGAATATAGGTCCCTGTAGGCACAGGTGAGACCAATTTTTTTGAGCGGGTTTACTGTCCTCTCCACTTTCTAGATCTGTCAAAAGTTGACTATTTCACTTTGTTAGTTGCCAGGATCTTACATTTTTAATATTAAGGCATATAGGATCATTAGGTTAATCATTCCAAACCATTTCCAATCCATTTGAACCCCAATTAGATGTAGATCTAGGTTTTATTATCTCACCTTCATGGTCAATCTATTCACCTTATTGATCTACATCTTAATGAAACTCTATAAAAAGGCCCCTTGCATCCTAGGCTCTTTACATTTAGGACTTAGGATACCTTTTTCTATGTTTCAACTATTAGCCTTGGCTACAAATTTATTTGAGTTTTTATTTATGTCATTGAGTTAGATGGAACCACTATCTATGAGCTCTTGGACCACATATCAAAGACACACCCACCATTTAGTGTCATGGTTAGGGACCCAATGATATTGGCAAAATGTTTGCGCATCATACCATCTATAAAAATATTTTTCATCAGGTAGCAGTCTAATCTTCAAGAGAGTGATTAAACCATCTTTTAGTAACTTTTGTAGAACATTGGCGTACAACTCAAAAGAAATTTGTGAAAAATCTATTACGTCTTATGGTGTTCTTTTCAGTAGGAATGAAAACCACACTCACTACTACCTTGTTCTTTTTAGACTCCATGGAAATAGACATAGCTAACTAATTATTAGGACAGGAGGATAAGGAGGAATCCTCATACTGTTTCACCATCTATTGGCAGTCTCTAAGTGTTGTACATAGATGGGCGAAAGAGGGATACTTCATTAAAAGGAATTTTTCTCTCAATTTCAGTTGCAGATTTCCCATGAACACATGTTGGACATCAAAATCAGGTAGGGAATAAGAGATTTGAGAAAATAGATATTGGTAACTAGAAATAAAATTCTTCACCTTCTTGTGAGCCCCCTACTTACAATGGATGAGTTTAGTAAAGGTGAACTTTGACATAATTTTTGCCTAGAACTACTACAAGAATTGATTAATTAATTGATCAAAGCAGAAGATACAATTGCCAGGAAGTGAGCAAAACCACTCTAGTCCAGCATCCTTAAGGGATCATGGGAATAGTTTGGATAACAAAGCATCATGATAGAAGAAGTCACTACACATGGTAGTAAATCATGAGACATGGGTTTGTGGATTACCCCTACCATTTTACTTATAAAACTTTGGAATTTGTACCCCTCAAGGAATGGAAACAATTAATATGCTAATAAATAAGGGACTACGATAATAATAGGGTTGCAATATGGATTGAGAAGCAGTTTTGGTTAGGTTGGCCAATTGTGATTGCATCTATCTCATGTTTTGCAATAAGGAATTTAGGATGGGATCGAATGGTCGAGGTGGTAGAGGCTAACCATTCATAGGGGTGAAGGTTCAGGATGTGGATTTAGGAATAAGGACCTCAAACCCCAAAGGAATGTAATTCACGTTGACTCTAGAATTACCAGAGTTTGTGTTATCAGTAGAAATGAAAGAAGGTATAGAAGGATTTGTATCCACCATGTGTATGGACACCTTGGGCATCAAAATATTCAACTATGTACTAGTGATATATGATGGGTTTCCTGAGGTGGCTGAAGACTATTATATACAAGGATACATGAGTCTCTACTATGTTATCTCTTCCATGAAGCAACTCAAGACCTTTATGGTATGATATAACTAGATTTCTCATACCACAAATGATAGGAGAAACTTGAGTCTATAAATTATCATGGTATATAAAGTCCTCAAATTATTGAAGTCTTCCCTCCAAAGATTGAACTTGCTCAAAGGGTACCCTAAGAGCAGTTTCATTATCTATAAGATAAGATTCAAATGGAGTACTTGGTTGAGAATTGGTTTAAACATTTACAAGCACACTGATGGAAATGGAAGGGGATGTATAACTAGGTGATAGTCCTATAGGGGTGATCCCACAATAGTGGTTTACAACTTTTGGCCAAACTGGACACTAAAATTATTATTTTTAACTAAATCTTCACATTCGGGCACCTATAGCGGCTAAACCGTGAGGAATTTGAAGATGATGCAAACTAGAGTCTTGTCACATTTTCTCTGTAGATTCTAAAAAAAAAAAATTCAAAATTTTTGGAATCAGATTACATTTTTTTTCATCTCCCATGAAAACTGGTTTTTTCATAAAACAACATTTTTAAAAAGTGACGCTCACAGTATACAACATAACTTTTTTTGTATGAAGGATAAAATTCTAATTTTTTTGAATTTATATTTGTAACTATGATATCTAGCACTTTCATTTGGTCTCATAGTATTTTATTGAATATTTTTTCCTTAATCAAGTTTCAAAGTTAAACCAATTGCAATTTAGACATAGGCAGACTGTATACAACATAACTTTTTTTGTATGTATCAAAATTCAAATTTTTTTCTTTTAATGGATCAAGGACATCAATACCCAGCACAAACATATTTTTAAAAAAATTATTTTGATAATCTGCTATTTTTCCACATGTGCAAAACAAAGAGCTTGATTTTCGATGAAAAACCTATGTTTAATAAAACTAAAAGAACACAGACATAATAAAACCAAAACATATTAAAATTATATTCGTTGGATAGCTCGTTCTGAGGAATACCTGATTCTAGTTGGGTTTGTGAAGATTCCTCCATTTTCATCCTCAACCCAAACTCCGAAGTGCCAAAATTTAGGTTTTTTTGTGTCTCAAATGGGGGATGAGGGATAAGGGGGATTCATACGAACCCATAGGGGTTCAAGCAAACCTCTAGGGGTTCGCTTGAACAGGGATTCGAGTGAGCCATGGTTTGAGCGAACCCCTTCAAAGAGGTTCGCTCGAACCCCTTTCCTATGCATTTTTTTTGTTTTTTTAGTAGCCAAGATTCAAAGGGGTTCACTTGAACCCTGGTTCGAGCGAACCCTTTATTGGTTCAGTCAAACCAGTAGGTTTGTACAAACCCCTAAAATCACTTTTTTTGCCTTGGGGTCATTTTGTGAGTTTTCCTTCCTCACTTGAATTGTAAATCACTATTGTGGCTTCACCCATAGTGAACTTTTGAAAATCAAGACCCTAGTGGGTAAGACTAAATTGTCATCTTGAAGCCATATCTAAGTGTCAAATGCTTCTTCTAACTATGCTCCTAGAATTTGTAGATTGGGTCATGAAACTCATGAAAGTGTCACAACGCTCGGTCCAACAGACGTCTAAACAAGAGAGAAGAATTTTTTAACAAAAGATGAAGGCAAGGATAGTTTCATGTCGAGGTTCACCAAAATGTAGAGGAGTAAATTAGACACCTCAAAATGATGTGATCCCAAAGGGAGAATGTTCCTTGACTACCTCAAGGATCAAAGCTCAAGTGACGAGATGAGAAGGCATATTTTATGTGGAATAAAAATAAGAGAGTTTTAAAGATTGAAAGAGAAAACTACAGAGGTTCTCTGGACAAACCAAAAATCTCTTGACCAAGGATGATAGTGTGGCATATAGATGTCCTCATGGCACACTATAATCTTGTACAGATGAAAATCGAGTTTATCACAAAAAATCACAAAGAACCTATTAACAAAGTTGATAACTAAAATCTCAAGAAAATACTAAAATAATATAATAACAATAATGAACATAAACTAAATGAAATGGGAAGTAAATAATAGAATGGAAAATAAGAAAGGAGACACTCATAATAGGTCCATGAATTAAGCCTCCCCCAAAGCTACAACTTCAACACCTACACACATAGAAACAAGAAAATGGTTGGGGTTGTTTTAGGGGTTTACCTTAGTCAAACCCTCGTGTAGGTGTTCCACCTCCATGGACAACCAGATAGATAGAGATAGAGGGAAAAAATAGATGAGATAAAGAAGTAAATAGACGTGCTAGAATACTATGTTATCAAAGTAAATAGATAATGCAACAAAGAGATTGTCGTCCTCCTACGATGATTTTAATAACTACGCCTTTATAGTTGTGATTCAGAGATTGGACATCTAACCTGAATAGCCATTTTAACCATCATGAAGGTACATTTAAATTGTCAACCCAGGGACGTGAACATGAAATGGCTCAGCACAATATGTGCACTAGGAACTTCAAAGTAGTCATCTTCATTCTACAGCTAAGAAAGATTCAATACTGAAAGTAAAGTGCATGGAAAGGAACAAAGTAAATGTTGAACATCACTCAACAATTAAACTAAGCTGAACATGCATGACAGGAATGAAAATCTGAACAACAAATAGGGAACTACTTTGTTTGCTTTGGTTGTAGGAACAGTCACATAATGGAATTCTAGTGGTTGCAGGAACAGTCAATGCCATATTTTGAACTAAGTACTAAATAGAAACTAATAACTAATCTAACTAAACTAAAGGATTAATTACTCACCAAGTGGGCCCCCTTGGATGAGTATCCTCTAAAAATAATGTAAACTCACATGCTCAACTCATAACTTCATCTTATTCATTGGGAAATGCAAATACAAAAGAGTAGCATGTCTGGAAATGCTTAGTATACTATTAGATACAACATCAATAACTCAGCAACTCAGTAACCTTCAAACTCCCGAAGAAGGAGACTCTGAACCTCATTTATCCTACCAACTAAACAAGGCAATCAACTCCCACTAATTGAGAGGACACCATTTAAGGAACGCAGAGAAAAGAATGGAAGGGCGAATATACATGCAAGGAATCCGGTCAGACATGCAAGTCCAAACGTAGACTCAACACTGCAGTAACGCGCGTAACTGGTCAACTTCGTGAAAGATCAATATAAGGTGGTTACATGTGGATGACATGGGGAATCTTCGTCGTCATCTTTGAGTTGACCTTCGAACGATTCCTCTGCATGACCAGCTAGCGGTTGCATTTCTCAATTTAGTATCCTCAAGTATTTCTACATGGAAATGTTAGTATGCATAATAATTGCACATCTATAACCATCTTAAAGAACATTCATTAACCACATGCAAAATTAATATAGATAGTCCACATAATAGGCTAATTTCATTGAAACTAGCAGAAATGGAATTAAACCCAATGTCTATGGTTTGAGGGAAATTCTATAGAAATATCAACATTTAATATCAAATTCCATATAAACTTCAGCAAATAAACTATAGATTCTACCCAAATTTGGACCAAAAACTAGGCTTATCACTCCCCCCAACTTAACGTTTTGTTGGTCCTCCAATAGGGGAAGAACTATTTTTCTGCCTGGTCCAAGCTCTAAAATTTGTAACTGATAACTATCCAATATCAGTGTCTATTGAGCATGAGTCAAGGTCCCAGTAGAATCCTCCCAATCTATCA
Source organism: Sequoiadendron giganteum (assembly GCA_007115665.2). Taxonomy (NCBI): domain Eukaryota; kingdom Viridiplantae; phylum Streptophyta; class Pinopsida; order Cupressales; family Cupressaceae; genus Sequoiadendron; species Sequoiadendron giganteum. The sequence continues at coordinate 41,527,198 of CM021102.1, read as the reverse complement.
AGTCTTTTCCATCTTTGTCTTTCTTCACCAATGTCATAGCGGTAGAATCTGATATTTGGAACAGGCCACAAGAGGATAGGTGGCTGAAAAGTCAAGGGAAGCCACTCTCGGCCCTTTGCTCTCCCAAGTTGAATGTACCTTTCAATCCTTTTTATTGTTGCATGATAGTTTTGGATGGAATGAGGTTCAGCTTGTTTCAGCTCATTAGTCAAAGTTTTCCATCTCTATGATAGATATCCTTTCATGGTTTACTCTTTTGTTGTTGTCTTTACCTCATATTCACTATAAAGTGCCTCAATCCAAGGCATAATTATGTTACCATAACTAGGCCTTAAAAGCATTATGTTCCATTCTCTATAAATATCCTTGGGGTTTCTTGATTTTTCTCTATTGGCCAAAGGGATATTGGATTCCCTCTTCTTATAAGCATTATATTGCTCTTCCCAACTAATCTCATTTTGCACCCAAGACATGAATGCTCTTAGTTGGATATCTCCAACATACAGCAGCGGGTTCCAATCTTGGTCTTGAGTTACAACAAAATTATGTAAATAAAACTTACATAACAAATTCTTCATTTCAAGGGAGGCAATCCTATAAGCATTGAAAAATTTAGTGGGGGTCTCAACTGAGGGATTCAAACTTGAGATGTGTCTTGACAGCTGAAAAGAGAGATATTTTTCCTTCAGGTGCAAAGCATAAACTCTTGGAGGGGTTCTGCATTCTAAAATCTGTGGCACCAGGGTTGCAATTTTTCCCACCTTCTCCTTTAGAGATACAATCTCCTCATTCTTTTCTTCAATAATTTCATCCCTCTCTTGAATTTCCTTTTTCAATCTTTTATTTTCCTTTTTCCATTCTTCCTCTCGCTTTTGTATCTCTTTCCATAAATTCAACATTGTTGTATGCACTAAAAAATAGGAGGATTATGAATTCCTGCCAGGATTTTTGTCGATGGTTGCACCCCATATAGTACTATTTGCATACATTCAGGCTATCCTACTGGATCAGGCTATGGAGGTATAATTTCTTCTCCCACTTCTTGTTGCATGGCTACTTGTTCCGGTTCTTGTAGTTGTTGTAGGAACTCCTAATCTAATTCTTGGTCTTGCTGCAGGAACTTTTGATTTTCTTCATGTTCTCGAGTTTCAACTTCCTCTGCAAGGGCAGCAAGATCCACTAGGGTCACTTTTGTTGCCTCTTTGAATACATCCTTTTTTTGACATTTTCCTGCCCCATTGGGGTTTTTGTGCTCTTATGTGATGTCCTTCCATGCTTAGCATTTTCCCACGAAGGAATATCAACAGTTGTTTTTTATTTCTTAAGAGGGCTCTCATATTTTCCTTTGGTTGCAGGATGAATAGTGTCAATCTTTCTCTTCTCAGGATTTGGCACCTCTTTTTCCACAAGATGTGTTTTGGCTTTCCCTTTTCCTACCTCTACCTCCTCCTTTTGTGCCCTAGTTCTCACTAGGGTTTCAAGTGGAACATCATCATCAGAGTTAGATGAAGAACTTTCTTTTTTAGAGTGCCTTATTTCAGAGGAACTAATGTTTATGGTCCCTTTTGCTACAGAAGGATACATACTAGAGTCAGCACCAGAGGTTGAAGCACCAGCGGTGGCTTCAGCCATGCTTAATCTCCTGATAGACCTATATGGTTGAGTTAAATCCCTAGATTGCAACTGCTCAGGTCTAAATTGATTCACATTTAAAATTCCTCCCAGGTCATCTCGGGTGCTACATCATGCAAAGATTTTTCAACCAACAATTTAATGAGGAAATGGTGTGAGACAGAGTTGTCCCTACCTTTTTGAGTTTCAGCTGCCATGATGGAGAGAAGGTTGTATAAGACGTTAGGCACATTCATCCTTCTCACGTGCCTCATGTGACTCAAAATTTTGAAATGTACTAAATGTAGATTTGACAATCGACCTTCACAAGTGATGTACCTGATAATGTGGACAGTTGCCTACTTCCATGGCTTGAGCAGAGAGGTTCTTTTGGCACCCTACCTATTTATACTAATTGGAGGGTCACCATGTATTGTGAATATGGCCCTTGTTGACCTGGCCTCTCTAGAAATAGGGTAATGCTTGCCATTAGCAGGTAACCCTGTAACTTCTACAATTCTCTTCTCAGTTGCCACAACCTCCAATCCTTTTACTGTGGATTTTCCCTCTGAAAATGTTCGGGTGAACTCTAGTGCAATGCCTTCATCAAAACCGTCCAACTTTAGGAAGTAGACCAACTAGCCACAATTTCTGAATTCAGGCAGGCACTATGCATCCTGCAATAAGGTATCATGAATCGAAGGCTCATTTCAAATTAGTCTGCCTCCCATTTTTTGCAATCACTGTCACTCTGCAAAATTCATTTCCTGTAATTCTATTTTGAAATCAAATTCCTTTATGTAGCACTTGTTAGCTGAATCGTCTTGCACCAATGTCAACTGAATTTTCCTTCTCTTTTTTTTTTTTTTACCTTTTGCAATTTGAGATTATGATGGGTTCAATAATGGCAAAGACGGGGTAATGAAAAGGAGTTATGATGAGAAATGGCGGCGGCAATTTAGTGTCACATCACAGATGTGAGTCATCCCTCATTTCAAATTTTAAATCAACTCAACTAGATTTGCTGACGCAAACAAGTCATGGAATGACATGTGGGCAATGTACTTGCATCTTTCCTTCCCCCCAAACCTAAATTTGGACATGTGTCCACACATGCGAGATGGCAGTAGTGATTTGATAAGGAGGTATGAAAATTATGTGAACATCCATACTAATCGTACAATGATTAAATAAATGCACTAAAAAGATAATTAAGAGAGCAATTAATGCTCACATACCTAAATAAGGATACGCTGCAAAGATCGTGGAAAAAGTATTATTCACCTTTTTAGGAAATAATTTGAGCAATCAATAATGATGAAGTGGAATGATGTGAGGTGGAATGAAGTGATGGAAGAGAGAGAAAGGTGGTAACAGATGGGCGAATGGACGGATGGGTGAAGAAATGGACTTCTAAAAAAGTAGAAGTCTTTATTATGACAAGTACGCACCTTAATTAGCCAGAAGGAGGGACACTAGCTCCACTACCTTTGGTTGCAAGAAGCTCGAGTGTTGCAGGTTGGATGAATTACTGCAGGAACTCTTCTTTGGAATCTAGCTTGTGATACAATCTAAGACGATGACCATTAACTAGTAACTTGAATCTGACAGGTCCAATGGTGGTGAGTTGAACAACTCCATTGGGAAAGACCTCAGCAACTTCATATGGTCCTAGCCACCTTTTCTGCAATTTTCCTACATTGTCTTGATATCACGAGTCATAAAGCAATGCCCAGTCACCTGACTGAAATTTCTTCTCTTTGATATATTTGTCACACCATTTGATTCTTTTATTTTTCATGACTTCAATGTGGTGCAAGGTTATCTTCCTCATCTCATCTAAACCACTCAGCTGCATGATTCTTTCTTTTTGTGCCTCATAAATATTCATCCCTAAGTCTACTGCAGTTCTAAGAGTTTTGTGCTTGAATTCAATGGGCATCATAGTTCTCTTCCCATACAGTAGCTCAAATGGAGTGAAGCCTATAGTAGTTTTCTAGGTGGTTCTGTAGGCCCAAACTGCTTTTGATAATCTATTTGCCTAATCCTTTATGTGAATAGCCACTGTTTTGGTTAGAATGGCTTCAATTTCTCTATTGGTCACCTCAAGTTGTCTATTGGCCTGAGAGTGATAAGGAGTAGACTTTTTGTGCCTTATGTTATATTCATTGACTAGTGTTGTAACAAGTGTTGAGGTAAACTGAGCTCCTTGATCAGTTACTATTTCTCTTAGCACTCCATATCGTGTGAAAAAATCTTCATAAAGAAATTATGCAACCTTGTTATCTCTTGCATGTTTCATGGCCTTGACTTCTACCCATTTAGTTACATAATCAGTGCATACCAAGATATAAGACTTACCATTTGATGGAGGATCAATGGATCCCACAAAATCCAATCCCCACTTATCAAAGGGAGTGACTACTACTTGGGGTAGAGTGGCATCTCATCTGATTTGGTTGGACAGCCCATTCTTTGGCACCTATCACATTTCCTTGTATATCTTCCTGCATCCTTGTGGAGTGTAGGCCAATAGTATCATGTGTTCAAAATCTTTATTATTGTCCTTTTGGCTACAAAATGTCCTCCATAGGGTTCATCATGACATGCATGCAAAATTTCATATGTCTCATCTTCCCTCACACATCTTCTCATAACATGATCTAGTCTAGTATAAAATAAGCATCCAAAAATCCATGTAAAAGGAAAATATTTTTCAATGAGCACTCTTCTCTCTTTTGGAGAGAAGTGGGGAGGAACTCTCCCTATCACAAGGTAATTAGCTATGTCAGCATATCAAGGTGTGTGCACACTAATGGAGAATAGATGTTCATCAGGAAAGGATTCATCTATGGCTTGATTGTCTTCTGATATGGTCAATCTTGAAAGAAAATATGCAACAATAATGGCCTTCCCTGGTTTGTCCACAATGGTTATGTCAAACTCCTGTATCAACAATAATAATTTGGCTAACCTTCCTAAGATCAGGGGTTTATTCATGAGATATCTAATGATTGCATGATCGGTGTGCACAAAGATTTGGTAGCATGTTATGTAGTGCCTAAATTTTTTCAGGGCGTAGATTACTGGAAGCATTTCATTTTTTGTTACTCTATAATTGAATTCAGCTCCTTGTAAGTTTTTACTGACAAAGTAAATGGCATTTTCAATGGCTCCTTCTTTATGTCCTAAGACTACTCCTATAGCATAGTCTGATGCATAGTATGGATGTGAAAATAAATTTCCCAATTAGGTCCCTTAAGTACAGGTGCATGAGTCAAAGTTGCCTTCAAGTTAGAAGATGTTGTGGCACAATCTTCTATCCACTGGAATTCAGCATCTTTGGTTGAGAGAGTATACAAGGGTGTTACTATTTTACTGAAGTCTTTGATGAAACGCCTATAATATCCTGCATGTCCCAAGAAACTCCTAACAGCTTTTTGTTTTGCAGGTGCAGGAAAATTAGTAATTACTTCAATTTTTGCAGGATCTACTTGAATTCCTTGGTGGGAAATGTAGTGGCCAAGAACTACACCTTCCTACATCATCATGAAGCACTTCTCACTATTTAAAGAGATATTTTGGTCTTCACATCTCTGTAAGACTTTCCTGAGATTCTCCAATGCTTCATCAAAATCAGCACCATAGGTGGTAAAGTCATCCATAGAGATTTACATGCAGTCAAGAGAGATGTCTGAAAATATGTTGATGACTGCTCTCTGAAAAGTTGCAAATGTGTTGCATAGACCAAAGGGAAGTACTAAATAGGAATATGTCCCCCATGGACATGTGAATTTTATTTTCTCTTGGTCCTCAGGTTCAATTTGGATCTGATTGTAGCCATTGAATCCATCCAAGAAAGAGAATTACTGCTTTCCTACAAGTGAGTCTAGTACTTGATCTACAAAAGGTAAGGGAAAATGGTCTTTCTTAGTAGCAGCATTGAGTTCCCTATAATCAACACAAACTCACCATTTTCCTCCCTTCTTGGGCACAATTACCAATGGAAACACCCACTGGTTGTCTCAAATAAGATAGATAAAACTTGCATCTAGCAACTTTTGCAGCTCTATTTTGATAATTTCTCTCAATGCAAGGTTGATTCTTCTTTGTGGCTGCCTGACCAATTGACAATCATCTTTGATATTATCCTATGTGTGCAAAGCTTGGGGTCTAGGCATTTTATATCATGATAATCCCATGCAAATTCATTTTGGTGGGCCTTCAATAAATTTTCTAATGACAGTTGTTGTTTTTCTCCCAGTTTGTTGTTAATATTCAAATATTTTCCCTCGGACACCTGTACTTGTGTAGTTAACTCTATCATAGTTGTTTCATTAATACATGGTACCTTAAGTTCATATGGAAGCATTGTGTAGAACATACCTATTGTTGCAGGAAGTTTGTCTGCAGGAAGAGTGGTTGCAGGAAGTCTGTCTGCAAAAATAGTGGTTGCAGGAAGATCAGGACAGCAAAACTAGATGCATGAGAGGGTGGAACCTCCTCTATCTCACAATGGTTCATAATTATATTGGATAACACTTCATCTTCATCTTGAAGTTGCAGGAAAGGGCTTCTACCTAACATCATAAGTTGCGTCACGGAGTTAGCTTCCTCGGCCTCTTCACCTACATGTGGCCATACAAGATTATCCTCACCATGGGATGGCTGAACAAAAGGATAAAGAATAATATTTTTGGTGTTCTTTCCAGCAAAAATGGTCATGTCACCTGATCGACATCCAATATAAGTGTTTGTTGTTGCTAACCATGGCCTTCCAAGGATGATAGGATACCTGCCTAGTGTAGCTTTAAGAAAAATAATCATGAAGTCGGTTGGATACTCCCAAGAATATAGAATCACCACAAAGGCCTCTACTATGCCATCAGACTTAACATTGAAACTATTAGCGAGCTGCAGGACAGTAGGAGCGGATCTCATACTTACAATTTTTAGTTGTTGTAGGATGTCTTTAGTCATCACATTTATTGTTACACCCAAGTCAATCAAAGAATTTTGTATGTGTATCTCATTTATAATAACTTCAACCACGAGACTACCTAGATCATTGTACTTGGGGATAGTTACTTTTCCAAGCATGATATCAGCTAGTTGTCCCATTAAATGAACTGTAGTTGGGTCTTTCTTTTTCCTACCCAGCTTCTTGAGACATGCTTCTTTGATTGCTTTGTCATATGTAGGAACATATTTTATGGCCTGGAATAGGGGTATCTGGACACATATATGCTTCATCTGGTCTAGAATTTCAAAAGTGGTGTCCTTGTCTTCCTTTTGTTTGGTAACTTCCAATCTCTGGGGGAATGGCGGTTCTTGTGTCGTCTGCTCGGTTTGAACTGGTTCAGGATTTAGGTGCACCAAGTTGAATGGGAACATCCAAAGGTTCTTCTTCTTCCAAAGGAAGCTCAATGATGATGGGTGTGGAAGGAGTTGGCAAAGTAGTTCCTAAATGCAAATGTATGTTACTTAAACTCACAACATAATTTATTCCCTCAATTTGAGAAAATCCCTTTGCAACCAGTCGTGCCTTATACTTCTCAACACTGCCATCAAGACCTGTCTTCTTTTTGAATATCCACTTACAGCCAACAGGGTTTCACCCTTTTGGTAGTGGTACTAAGTTCCAGGTATCATTCTTTTTCAAAGAATCCATTTCTTCATTCATGGCTTCCAACCAAGACTTTGAATTAGCCATGTTGATTGCTTCTTTAACAGGTGCTAGTAATTAGAGCATAAGCACAGTTTGAATCTAACATAGAGAAACCATACCTATCAGGTTGCCTTTTTTCTCATGTAGATATTCTTACAGGCTGAGGTTGTTCTTCATCATCAGAACTTCCAGAGCTGCTTGAGCTCTCCTCAGTCTCAGGTACACCATGCAGCTCTTCCCTTTCTGGAGTTTGGGGAATTTCAACTGCATCCTTCTTCTTGTCACTCTGATTTGTCACAAGTTGTTGATCACTTGCTGAAGGTTTTAGCTCATGAAATATCATGCTTCTGTTGTACAAAACCTTCTTAGTAACAGGGTTCCAAAGCTCGTATCCTTTCACACCAACTCCATAGCCGATGAGAATACATTTGATAGCCTTGTTATCCAATTTAGATCTCTTTTCATTTGGCACATAAACATATGCCTCATAGCCAAACACATGGACATGCCTCAGAGAGGGCTTCTTAGTAGACCATGCTTCCAAAGGTGCCTTGTCAACAAGAGCGAAACAAGGAGATCTATTTATCAAATAACATGTTGTAGCCACAGCCTCAACCCAAAACTTCTACTCCAGACCAGCACCACTCAGCATACTCCTTTCCTTTTCCATCACCATCTTGTTCAACCTTTCAGCAACTCCATTTTATTGTGGAGTGTAAGGCGTTTTCTTGTGCCTTTTAATTCCATGATCAGTGCAATACCTTTCAAAATCTACAGAAAAAAATTCACCACCATTCTCTGTCCTCAAACACTTAATTTTCCTTCCAGTCTGATTCTCAACCAAAGATTTAAATTCTTTAAACCGACTGAACACTTCTGATTTACTTTTAATGAAGTATACAAATGCCCTTCTCGAACAGTCATCAATAAAAAAAATATAATATCTAGACTTTGATAATGAAGGAAACATTAACTGGACCAAACACATCAGAATGAACATAATCCAGTATACCAGAAGATTTGTGAGGACTAGAATAAAAAGAAACATGGTGTTGTTTTCCATAGATCCAATGTTCGCAAAAATCGAACTCAAGGTTACAATCATCAAGCCCTTCTACAAGATTTTTATTCTTCAAGTTTTTTAAACCTTTCTCACCAATGTGACCAAGTCTGTGATGCCACAGCATAGTCTTCTCAGCTGGGAGTTTTACCTCCATAGCATTTGTAGCTAGAGAAGAGTCTTCATCTTTCTCTACAGGTGCATGCATGGCTTTACAGAGGCACTGTTACAAAGAATAGGATGTGCATACAGCTTGTACAGAGTGCCAGTACAAACACCCTTAGCTAGTACCATTGCACCTTTAGCCATTTTACATCCCTTACTTGAAAAAGAAACTTCTACACTAGCATCATTTAACTTATTGACAGAGAAAATATTTCGAGCCAGACCTAGTATGTGAAGTACACCACCAATACCTTTGACTCTCTCATTAAGAAACTGAATTCTGACTCTTCCTCTGCCAACTATATCCAACGTTGAATCACTTGCCAAGTATACCTTTCCACCGTCATACTTCTCGTATTTAGAGAACCATTCTCTATTGGACATCATGTGAAAAGAAGCACCTAAGTCAACCAGCCAAACATCATTTGATGTCTGAGTTGTCAAGGCTGCTACAATGAAGGCGTCTACATCACTTTGAGAAGATTCGTTGTCAGAAGCATTCTTCTTCTTCTCCTCCTTGCAGTCCTTCCTGATATGACCAGGTTACCCACAGTTCCAGCATCTCACCTTGACATTTTTACCAAGAGACTTTGATCTCCCTACAGATTTGGATTTCGACTTCTTGTCTTTTTTCTGGCCCTTCTCCTTTGGTCTACCTTGAACTGCAAGAGCCTCTTTGGCCATCTCTAAAGAATTCCTCTGCATCTCTTCAGATAGCAATGAGGCAACAACGTCTTCCATCTTGAAAGCAGCAGTAGTGCTTCCAATGGCCATCACAAGATGGTCCCAACCGTTACGTAACAAACACAATAGGAGCATGCAACGATCCTCCTCCTCTATCTTTACACCTACAGAAGCCAGTTGAGTAACACTCATGTTAAACGAGTTCAGATGGTCTGCAACAGATGCACCTTCTTCCATCTTCAAGTAGTACAACTTCTTCCTCATGAATAACTTATTTACTAGAGACTTTTCTTGATAAATATCACCAAGCTTCTTCCATAATGAAGTTGCAGACTGCTCCTCATGGACGTTTAGGAGAACAGAATCGGCTAGAGTCAATCTTATCAAACCTCTTGCTTTTCTATCAGCAAGATCCCAAGCTTCTTGCATTGTACTCTGTGGATTAGTTCCAGACACTGCAATCAAGAGGTCTCTATCCACAAGCAAGTCTTCTATCTTGAGTTTCCATAACTCAAAGTTACTGCCATTAAATTTTTCAATGTCTACTCTACCAGATGTACTTGCCATCTCAAATAGAAAAAAGTTTCAACAATGTGAGACTCCCACTGAAATAGTATTAGCACAAAAAACTAATCTTTCCTACAAGGATAACATAATTGGCCAAGCTCTGATACCACTTGAAGGGAAAATAGGCATGGATCTAGACACCCAACAGTGCGGAATACATTCCCTTAACACTAATACAACAGAGGAGAAAAGCATAAACCAGTTTCAATAGCTTTCTAAAACTACTTGAGATGAGTACATGCATGTAAAATAAATATTTCACAAAGTTGAGCATTCACAGTTGCCACCAGATATACATGGGAAAACCTTTTCAAGTAAAAAACCCACCACATAAAGTCTAGACTATTTTTATTATAATAACAAGACAGTTGCATACAAAATTATAGTCTTCTCTGATTAGCTCACAGCAGCACTACTTGAAATTAAGTCACTGTTACAATGTTCTCTCAAAAAACATATCTATTTCGAATTCTATCTTTCATGCAATATGTCCTCAACTACCTTAAGTCAGACGTTGCATTTAATTCTATCAGTCAACTGTTGATCACTAGGTACAATCATGTCTGATTCAATCACACCAAAGATCTGCCCATACCGATCTCATTGCATCGAGCCACGCAAGCCATAACTACTTTACCCAAATCAGGTCTTATTCGCCACCCTGAATCGACCCGCAATTACTGTTGCTACGACTTTGGCCTCTAGCCAATTATCACTTTGACACTGAGCCACGTGTCTGCAATTCATTCGTTGTCCGCATCTGACACCAAGTCCAACTCAGTCAAACCAATCATCGAGCTCATTCGAGCTCCGCACAGCAATTACCGTGCTACCGTAGACCCCATCCGACCAGCCCGCGGTATGGCAGTAAGTCATTCGAGTTCACCCAAGCTCTGTTGCATAAGCTACCACTACCGTCTCCAAGACACACCATGGTAGAGTGGTAGCCGGCTTGGTTGACCGCTGGCGGTCTTACCACGGCCACCGCCAGCCAGGCTGTTGGCGGCCTTACCATGGCCACCATGGTTAGCCTCTTGGTTGGCCATGGTAGGGTGGTAACCGCCAACCAGGCCGTTGGCCGCGGTAGGGCGGTAACTACCAACCAGGCCGTTGGTGCCCTTACCGCAATCAGCATCTTGGCTGGCCATAGTAGGACGGTAACTGCCAGCCAAGCCACTGGTGGCCTTACCGTGGCCACCACAGTCAACCTCTTGGTTGGCCATGGTATGGCGGTAACCGCCAGAACCAGACAAAGCCGCCACGGTAAAGCAGTAAAGGCCGATAGGAGAACAATTTAACACCAAGGATGGAATGAAGGGGCATAAAGCTGGAAATTGAGACATAGTTTCTCAACAAGATGTTTGTTGCCTGTTTTCTGGAGGTGGCTGCCAAGATCCTTGAAACTGTTGTCAATTCCCCTGAGGTTGCTGCCACTGAGGTGAATTTTTTTGATAATTGGTCCAAGCATTTGGAGGGTTACCCCAATACTGTGGTGAATATCCTCCATAGTTGGATGGACATGGGAGCTGCCACTGGTTACTAGATGAATAGGAATTAAAATATGGCCCAACAAAAGATAGTGGATCTGGTGGCATACCTTGTCTTGGAGACCATGGCCTTTTCTGTGCAACAAAGTAGACTTGATCTTCCTTAGTCTAAATTGGTCTAAACTCAGGTGGAATCTACTTGTTTTCAATGTTATCTACCATCTTGAATCTGCATACCTTATTCTTTTTTATGCAATGAGGGCAATATTTTGTCAGCATTGTCTCTGCCTCCTCATGTTTTTTCTTGGCCTGAAGTGTATCCGGCTGAGTAGCTAGATTGTTTATGATATCCCGCTTGAAATCTGCCAGTAAGTGAGTAATCTCCATCCTTGAAACTCCATTGGTGGATGAATTACCCATAGAGGATTGGTAAGCTCTCCCTTTCTTTGAATTTGTCCTAGAATAATTCTGACGTATCTTCTTGATATCCTCCCAAGGAACTTGAGTGACATCTCTTGCCATCAGGTCCAAGGCATCAATACAACTTTTATTAATTCCTCTCAAGAAAAGAAGCTTTTGTGAGTCTTCATTGAGTGTATGGTATGGATATTTCTGCAAATAAAATAGAAACCTTGAAATGAAATCCTCTAGGCTTTTATCTTCCTTTTGTTTCATTCTGAAAATGTCACCTCCTCTCATATAACTACCCCAACAGTACTCTATGTATTTCTCAAGGAAATTTCTCTTCATGCCCTCCCAAGTCTCCACAGTATCTCTTCTAAGGCTCATAAACCATCTCAATGTAGCTTCTTTCAAAGTGGTAGGAAATAGCTTAAGCCTGTGGGCATTGGTGGTATAGTCATAACTTCTACAGAGTATGTCAAAATCAAACAATAATGTATCAGGATCGTCTGTGACAAGTCCATAGAAATTAGGAAGGACTAAAGCAGGGATATTTTTGAGGTTGTCTACTTCATTTTGTTGAGCAATGGGAAAAGGAAAAGTTGGTTGGTTCTGCTTGTTAGGCCTATTTCCATTTGCATCAACCATGCTTGCTTGATGAAGTTCCAATGTAAAGGTTTTTTCAATTGAATTTTGATCTTCAAGGGGGAAACTTGAGAATTTGTTAAGTCAAGAAATGTATCAACAAAGGGGTGTGGCTTTTCTTCTTCTTCTTCATTTTTGGGTAGATTTGGAAGCTTTATTAGGTGAAATGGTTATGGATTATTAGGAAGGAATCTCCCATAAGCATCTTTATGCATGCGGTATCACTTAGCATCAGCCAAATCACACAAAGAATTGGTGAAAGAATAGTGGATCTTAAATTCTAAGTACTAAGAGAAAACTCCATAAATACTACAGCACAAAAAAAATAGCAATGGCTTTAAAGAACCCCCTAGTTTGACACCATCCCTGGTAATGATGCCAAAATTGTCGGCCTCCTACAATGATTTTAATAACTAAGCCTTTACAGTCATGATTCAAAGATTAGACATCTAACCTGAATAGCCATTTTAACCATCATGAAGGTACATTTAAATTGTCAACCTAGGGACATGAACTTGAAATGGATCAGCATAGTATGTGCACTAGGAACTTCAAAGTAGTCATCTTCATTCTACAGCTAAGAAAGATTCAATACTGAAAGTAAATTACATGGAAAGGAACAAAGCAAATGTTGAACATCACTCAACAATTAAACTAATCTAAACATGCATGACGGGAATGAAAATATAAACAACAAACAAGGAACTACTCTGTCTGCTTTGGCTGCAGGAATAGTCACACAATAGAATTCTAGTGGCAGCAGGAATAGTTAGTGCCAGATACTGAACTAAGTACTAAATAGAAACTAATAACTAATCTAACTACACTAAAGGATAGATTACTCACCAAGTGGGCCCCCTTGGATGAGTATTCTCTAAAACTAATGTAAGCTCAAATCCTCAACTCAAAAATTCATCTTATTCATTGGGAAATGCAAATACAAAAGAGTAGCATGTCTGGAAATGCTTAGTATACTATCAGATACAACATCAATAACTCAACAACTCGGTAACCATCGAACTCCTGAAGAAGGAGAATATGAACCTTATTTATCCTACCAACTAAACAGGGCAGTCAAATCCCACTAACTGAGAGGAATCCATTTAGGGAAAGAAGAGAAAATAATGGAAGGGTGGCTTTACATGCAGGGAATCCAGTCAGACATGCAAGTCCAAACATAGAATCAACACTGCAGTAATGCCCGTAACTGCTCAACATTGTGAAAGATCAATATAAGGTGGTTACATGCGGCTGACATGGGGAATCTTTGTCATCATCCTTTAGTTGACCTTCAAATGATTCCTCTGCATGACCAGCTGGCAGATGCATTTCTCAATTTAGTATCCTCAAGTATGTCTACATGGAAATGTTAGTACGCATAATAATTGCACATCTATAACCACCTTAAAGAACATTCATTAACCACATGCAAAATTAATAT